>JBBCBC010000026.1:28133697-28451909 GCA_037126765.1 Stenogyne calaminthoides | reverse complement strand
TTTTAAAAGTACTGTTAAATGTTGATTTGTGTTAGTTTATATTTCATCTCATATATAAGACAATTTGATACTAGTTTTTGTCTAAATTTAATTTATTATATATATCTCTAATGCACACATATATAATTAAACTTATAATTACCGTGCTAATGGAAATGATATCTTAAAATAAGATATATATATATATAAGAGCGGGTTTTACGCATGATTTCAAGACAAATAAGGTGATTATATTGCGTTTTTAGAATCAATAAATTTGTTATAATGAAAAATGCAACTTGTTTACAATGAACCATACAAATATTAATATGGAAAAATAATTGCATGTTTCAGTAGTCACAAGTTGCATTTTTAGTATAACAAATTGCACGGTTTTAAAATATACGATGAATGCATGGTGCACCTGAATGGATACAAGACTTAGTCGATATATAATTGTTTGATCAAAATTATGAGTATTTATTTTTTTATGTCAAATTAAAGTAGAAATCTCAAGATTATTTTTTCATTACAAAAGTAGGAAAACAATTTTACGGGAAGTATACCAAACAAGGGCCAAAATTTATAAGCACGTATTTTCCATTATAATGTAACTTAGCATTCGAGCGACGTATTTCAAAGAGAATTCCACGTACAATTTGATTTGATATTGAATGATTGGTAGGTGGAGCACGTTGCCTTTTTGGTTAATTTTCTTTAGTATTGAATCTATTGATAAAGTTTTGAATTATATAGAAATAATAAGCATATAAGAGAAAACCATAAGAACCACAAAAATGTCAATTATAGGACCAGCAGAAGATTCTTCTCATTTATAAATTAAAAAATAAATAACAATTCCAACTCAATGGAAAAGTAAGAGTAATGCCCTGATACACAATTAATAATATTATCAAATAAATAAAATATAGTATTGTTGTAGCACAAATTATCCTGGATATGTGCCCGTATCCGACACGTCAGCAGGGCCCACCATGACTCAAATTGACCTGACCCGACAAGAGATCAAGTACAAAAAAATACGTGGATCCGACAAGATTAAGAGTCAACGTCAACTTTACGAGACAAGACAAGAGTATTTATTGTAAAATATATATAGTTTAAATATTTAGATTAAAACCCTAAAATAAAGGGTTGAGATGAATATATCTTGTTTTAGGCATTTTAAGGGTGGTCCTCTATAAATAGAGGACTTCACCCCTCATTGTAAGGGGGCTCCCTCTCTCACTCTCTCCCAATGTTTCCCTCATTCTTCGTATATTCTTCCCGCAGTGTTTTTATTTGATTATTTACTCGTTTGTGTAAATTAAATCATAAGCCACAATCCAATACTTTAACCCCAATTTTTTGTTACACAAGTATAGGCAAAAATAGATTAAAAAAAGGGTAAAGGCAACAAATTGATAAAATGTCATAAATTGATAAAAAAAGGTTATGACCTTTTATCAATTTGTAACATGTGATTTTTTTTTAATTCGATTGTAACACATACTATACGAAATTGATCGATTGTAAATTTAAATTGCACCGTGTATCCAATGCATATAAGAATTTATATAATTTGTAAAACAATTATTAAAATCATAATATTATCAGAATTGATAATGTGACTGCACTAAGCAACTCTTAAATTGAAGCCCATGTAAATATGAACTTTCTAGAACTTCTTAAAAAAGTTCTTTTGATATTATATTTATATTTTCAAAAATATGATTCTTGGTAACTTCCAAAGGAAAGAGCGAAAAGACTGGTAAATGAAAGGCGCCTTATCTCTAAGGATGTGACTTTTCAAAAGTCCATTACTAACAAATTTGTTGAACATTAAAATTCTTTTACAAAAACTTATATGAATTTTTGTAAAGACGGTCTCATGCATGAGATTGAGTATAATTTAGCATTAATTACACTCATTTTTATCAAAATGTTAAAGCGCTAACATTCAAATTATGTTTTGTCTCATCGTGAGACCGTCTCATACAAGCATACCCCAAATTCGATCGACGCACACTTGCATGAGACCGTTGCACTATAAGATGGAGTGTAATTTAAGATTAACGCTTTTAACACATTGAGAGAGGTGAATGTTGATTATGCTAAATTGTACTCCATCTCATACATGATACCGTCTCATACGAGTGTTTGTAAAAAAAGAAATACCATACGATACTAGAGTCGAAATTTGAGATCTAAAATAGATTACTATGAATACATTATATATTATACATACGTCATGAGCATTTCTTTTTATGAATATTTTGCCTAATTATACTGAACCTCTTTTAGTTACTTCAATTTTTAATTGAAAATAATATTATCAATGCTCGATTTTAATTATCCGTTTCGTGTAAAATTTAATATTATAAATATTGACATGCATGCATCAATTAAAGGCCTATAGTATCCCATTCTGGAGACACTGAAAGCATTTTAGGTAAAGCTGGTCAAACGTTTACCTTCCACACTGTGCAAATTTATTGAGCCCACTTACAATACATTAAGTTATACTCCATATAAAATTGTTGGGTCCTACACAATATCCATGTCTGTTTTGAAATTAATCTGTATGAACTAGTTTATTTTTTAAATATATCTGTTCATGATGAATAACAAGTCTTCTTCCGTCAAACTGGTTTCATATTTATAAATACGATCCTTCATTTATTATTATTTTATTTTTTTTATAATGCATGTTATGCGCTTTAATCATCACTATTAATACTAATATATATTATAATATAAGTTATATTTTTAATTGTCACGAGCAATACCCTTTCTATAATAATAAGTTTATATTTTTTAGTTATCAGTTATCACGACTAATACTCTTTAATAATATAAATTATACATTTTGATCAACTTAAGGATTTTTTGTGTGAATTTTGTTCACTCTATACTTTAGCTTCATAGTTTAAGTTAGATTTTAAAATAATATTTCAAAATGATATTTTCTAATACAAAATCGAATCAAATATTATTTTGAAGAATCGAAAATATCCTTAATATAGAGGTAATATATTATATATTTTAATGGGATGCGTCATGAATGATGCCTGATATTTCCTAATTTTAAGTGGCAAATTAATAAATGAAATCGAATTATTTATTATATTCCACCATTATTGGATGTCAGTAGTTTCCAAGAAAATAGCAAAGGAACGTCGTCAAAAGGATGACAACAATATACACATTACATTGTTGAAATTCCAACCACTCTATTAATTACATTTCCTATTTATAGATAATCGAATATATTGAATCCTCCTTTTTTAATTGATCTAGTATTTTTGACTTATCATCATAAAATATGTGTTAGATGATATTATCATACGGCTAAAAAAAAGAAAAAAAAAGTACATTATCATCTTTTGCATAGCGACTTTCTTAATACTATATTTTACAGAAAATCAAGGCTTTTATGTGACTGTGGATGTATCGTGTAACTTAAGTGCATTTTTAATTAATATCAATTATTTTTATTGAACAGTTGCAGTTTACAAACTATTAAAAACTTAAAGTTCAATGAAAATAACTATAATTGTACGATAAAAATAACTGATATTATTTAAAATATAAATAAATTGCATGATACATCGGGTGCATATAAGACTTTATTTTGTATTTACAGAAACTATATACTCCCTCCGTTCTATTTTTTATTATCCTGTTACTATAGACATGAAGATTAAAAAAAAGTAGGAGATAATAATATTAAATGGTGTAAAGTGGGTAAAGTGAGTTTGGTGAAGGGAAAATAATAGTATTAAATTTTTTTTTGATCGAACAAAGTTAGTTGTTAGTAGTTAGTACATCAAACACTCAAACACTCCACAAATTCACCAAGCCACCTTATAATTCTCATACTCCAATTCATTCCTAAAGGGAATCAAACTTGAGTCTTCCACTCAATTGAGGAGCCCAGTGGTCAAGTGGGATAAGCCACCCTAAAATAATAGTATTAAATGATGTAAAGTGAGTTTGATGGAGAGAAATAATAGTATTAAATAGTATTGAAAGTTGTTTTATTTCTTTTTTAAGAAA
The DNA here is from genome assembly GCA_037126765.1 of Stenogyne calaminthoides. NCBI lineage: Eukaryota > Viridiplantae > Streptophyta > Magnoliopsida > Lamiales > Lamiaceae > Stenogyne > Stenogyne calaminthoides. The sequence continues at coordinate 28,447,871 of JBBCBC010000026.1, read as the reverse complement.
TGACCAAACAAAATTAGGACGACTATTTACGGAAAGTGGACAATCAAAATTAGGACATGGGTATTATATATATATATATATATATATATATATATATATATATATATATTTTGTGTGTATGAGTGTTAAGTGATTGAAAATGAACCGAAATAAATATATAAATAAGATGCCCGTTCCCGGATTCGTAGCTAAACCTTGGAACATGAATGTGACGATGCACCTTTATATTTATTATTTTTATTATCATTAATACACCTTTATTTAGTAATGGTCGTCTGCGGCTATCTACAATCGGTCGTGAGGTTTGTGAAGCATCTGTGACCCAGGACAAATTACTGATATGTACATTTTAAAAAAAAAAATTAGCAATCAGATATAAAACGGTTGTATATATGTAGGTACAATTGCATTTACATATGCAATTTTACCTGTATATACAATCTCATTTGTACCTGATTGCTATTTACCTCAAAAAAAGTATACCTGATTGCTAATTTCCCGTGACCAGTGACCACATACAAAATCACCTTTAACCATTCGCAATTGTTCACGATATTGCAAATATTTACGACTATTTTTATTACATTAAGGGTAATATAATAAAAAAAATTAGTACTTTTCCAATAAAAATATGGTTGGTGGGAGACAAACGTACAATTTCAAACACGAAAAAGGTCATATGCCCAATTTACCTATATGCTATAACTAATTAATTTCCCTTATACATTTACTTATATTTAATGAGTTTTTTAATTCTTGTGAAACATATCTAAACTACAGATAAAATTAATCGAATGGACTATATATATGTATTATATATCTATATAATATACTAATTATTCTTTTTAATGTCAACATATAAAAATAGTTTTTTTCCCAACTTTTTGGCACGTCTCACTGCCCATGTTATGTAACAGGAGTGCACTGTTTCCAATTGTATTGGACATGAATCTAACAATTTTCCAGGGATTTTGTCTGAAAAGTTTATGTTTGAGCATGAAATAAAGGTCCATGAATATCGCAATCTGCATGGTCACAAATTAGCCACACAACCTAAGGATTAGCAGTAATTTATACTCAATAATTTCCAGCTCTAATAATTTAACAATAAATTATCTATGTGGATGGATGTGACTGTATAAAGTGACAACCACAATTGAATAATAGTATATCACTGAAGATTATGATCATATTCAGGTCTAAAATATTTACCGAGGGTATTTGAGTTTTGATTTATCAATTAAAATGGATATAAATTATGTTTTTGAAGAAGTGAACTGGTATGACTCTTTCTTTTCATGTTTAGGCAATATAAGTGGTCAAAAAGAGGGTAGAACTCTGTCTCAAGCACAAGATCATATTGGATTTGGATCATATACAGTATGTGATAGTCCACTACAATAGTACCACACAAATCGATTGTGTATCTGGATCCAATGGAAAATGTACAATAATCCAAGTCCTGCATATATTGAAATGTATGTATTTATACATCATACCATACGGGAATTAAACCAAAATAGTCCTATAACTTTGCATTTTTATTGAAATAGTCTCATAATTATCAACTTTTTCAATTTAGTCCCACATATTTTCAATTTGATCCAATTTAGTTCCAAACTGCCGGAGGTCGCTCAAAATTGCCCACAGCGACGTCGTTTTGAGCGCGTGTCCTTCACGCGCCACCAATTTTGATCGGAATACGTGTCCAAAGTGACGTTATTTTGGGCAATTTTGAGCGACCTCCGTGGTTTGGGACTAAATTTGATTAAATTGAATACATGTGAAACTAAATTGAAAAAGTTGATAACTATGTGACAATTTTAATAAAGGTGCAAAATTAAGGGAACATTTTGATTTAAATCCCCATAATTTATAAAAGAGGAATACTCCGGTATGTATTATTCACTGTCTCGTTTCAAATATATGCTGTTTTAAATCAATGTACATATATTAGAAAAATAATTAATTTTCTACTCTTAATAAATGTTTATCTTTTTAATAAAATACTACAATTATCTAAGTATATATTTTAATAATTTTAAAAATATCATCTAATTTTAGATGAATGACCAAAATAATGATGCTTTTCTGTACATAAAAAATATTGGGATTTAGTCATTTAGACCATGTTCAAAATATCTAGGTCATTCGTGTGGCAAACATAATTTATTAAAGTAATGAGATTATTTTTGGCCTTAGAGTTTCTCAAAGGGCAGAGAAAATTCTGTTGGTTGAGATTAGATGCACATGTTTCCGAATATAGAATCATGATTTTCGGCTTGACCTTTTACATTAAATTTATACTTTTAGCTACTAAAAATAGAATTATGGATCTTCTACTTGACCTTTTACATTAAATTTATGTTTTTGGCTTAGTAAGATGTAATAATCGCCGCATTATTTGGAGCAACAGGGTAACTGCATGCAGTTTGTTGTAAATTAAAATAATATTTTATCCATTTCATAATATATATAATTCACTTCCATTCTGTATATAAAATATTGGAAAAACTAATCATGCATTAAACTTAGAAGTGTATAAATCACAAAACAAAAAACACAAAAAAAAAAGAAAAAAAAACACTATATATGCCATGAGAATAAGTTCACTTTGAGACGATATATCGTGTGAAATAGACTGTGACGATATTGTGTGAAATAGATTAAGAGACAGATTTCTGTACTTTCATTTCATTTTCTCATTTATCCACAATTTATATCCAGTATTATTATTTAATATGTTTTGATCGTAACATATAAGACGATCTTATTTAATAATTATTACTTATAACTCAACTCAATTTATCGATTCCAAGTATAAATGAATTGTCCAACCAATATTTAATTTATCTATTTTAAAGCAATTTGTACATATACAAAATTGCATATAAACTTATCCCATAAAAGATAATGTTGTGAGAATTCGATAGTGAATCTCGCTTTCTATTTATTAAAAAGAAATGTGATATTAATGGTGCAGTTGTTATCTCACGTGCAAATAAGCCCAAAAACTGTTGGCCTTTGTAAAAGCAACAAGACAGGCGTCCAATTAGAGTCCAGACATAAAAAGACCAATAGCTATCCGGCCATTTTCAGCCCAACTTTTTGTTAAAATATTTAACTATAAATTCTTCCCAAAATCTGCACAAGAATTAATGGAAAGGACAACTTTTAAATCCATTACATTCTTTACATGGGCCAATATGGCGACATTACATTTTATTTTTATTTCTTCTTTTATCTATTGATTTTTTTTTTTTTTTTGTTGTTTTAGGGACCTTTTTATAAGAAGTAGTAATGCGTGGCCCTCTCGGATTGGGGGATCAAAGTCCACATCACTACTGATTTGTCATCTAATGGTTCTTGACATCATTGCATGTGTCACACATTATAATTTTTAGGGTGTATTTTAAAACACTTAAAACAACTTCCGAAAAGACTTATTTTCAAAAAGTTCATGAGAAAAAACTTTGAAAATAAGTCTTACGGAAAAAGCCTTTTTAATGTTTCCTTAATTTGGCTTCTAACTTGATTTTCTTATTTAAATGGTTTGAACTTTGAAATATCCTTTATGACTAAATAATGAATTTTAATGGTTGAGTATCTCTTCTAAAAAAATGTCAAGAAAATGCCAATGAGGGGTTGGAAGGCTGGAAATCTTCTGTTTACAATTCATGTTTCATCTTGAATTTAAAGAAAATGGCAAGTATCCTTAATGGTGAGCCATATAATTATAAATAAGAACCATAATTTCATAATAGAAGTGGATCATTCATATATAACCTCCCACACACATATCACTAATTTGAACAGCGTAAATTAAAATTAATTAAACATAAGATAAAATAAACTCATATGACAAATTTTGACAGAGTAAACAGCAAAAGATTATAACCAACTTCTTGAATCACAAAGCGAAAAAGGAAAGGATAGTACATTGATGGTTCATAGTTTAAGAAAACATGCTAAATAATTGCAAAATTTATGATGATAAACATTCAAACTAAAGCTTGCTTAATCTCTGCAAAGCTACTTACAGATCTGCTCAACTGCAGCTATAATCTGTGCAGGTTGGACGATGGTCATTTCCTCCAACGTCCCGGCATAAGGAGTCGGCACATCCTGAGACGAGAGGCAAACAATCGGTGCATCCAAATAATCATGGAAATTCTCGTTTATCGCAGCAGTAAGGCTAGCACCGATTCCTCCGGTTCTCATGCATTCCTCCACGATGATCACCCGATGCGTTTTCTTCACTGAGTTTCCAATTGTATAAAGATCGAACGGTTTCAAAGACCTAATATCAATAACCTCGGGATCATAACCTTTGTTCACTAGAGTCTTGGCAGCTTGCATGACATGGTACCTGATGCAGCAAAAGCGTATAAGAACAATGAATGCAAACAAGCATACACACTAGTTCCGCTAATTCTAAGAATACCCGAAAAAGTGATAAAGTCAAGTACATTGATTCACAACAATACTGTAAAAGAGATACTCCCAAAAGTGGAGGATTGACTCCCACTTAAGTACCCATCCACAATTTCTTATGGATCCGATGTGGGATCATAACAATCGACCCACCTCAAAAGCCGGACGTCCATGGACGACTCACTCTGGGGACCATTCAGCGACCCAGACTGACCCACGCAACTTGGTTCCTGGTGTCGAGCGACCCTTTTCTCAAGTTGCCCTCTTTTGTACCATGTCCAGGATCTGGAAGGTTGGACCAATTGTTAGGAACTCAAACATGGAAGTCCTAACACCACCCAGAAGCTAGCTCAAGAGTTGAGGATTGACTCCCACTTAAGTACCCATCCGCAATTTCTTGTGGATCCAATGTGGGATCGTAACACTTTCAATTTTGCCATTTTTTGCTTCCCATCCGAAGCTTTCACATTTCCTTTTCCGGACCATTGTGGCCCAGCATCTTAAACCTTTTTATCTCTATCCAATCACATCATTCCATAAACTGTGCGAAAAAAATGATGGGAAGCTATACCAGGACGGAGGGAGTATAATATAATAAAATCAAATCCTAAGCATACATATCTAAATTAGAAAATCTAATATTGATCCTCATCAGTACCTCATCCGAGAGTAGGTTAAGATCGTAACATGCTCACCGGGCCGCACCATCTCCGCCTCCTCGAGTGACAGGACATACTCTTCGTCCGGGATCCTCTCCTTTAGATTGTAAAGCAGGACATGCTCGAAAAGAACGACAGGATTCTCGCTACGAATGGCAGCCTTCATTAGCCCCTTGGCGTTGTATGGAGTCGAGCAGGCAACCATTTGGATCCCCGGGATCGACTGGAAGTAGGATTCAAGGCGTTGGGAGTGCTCTGCCCCGAGCTGGCGGCCGACTCCTCCCGGCCCTCGGATCACCGTTGGAATTGTGAACTGCCCACCGGATGTGTAGTGTAGCATACCGCAGTTATCAGAGATTTGGTTGAAGGCGAGGAGAAGGAATCCCATGTTCATGCCTTCCACGATAGGCCGTAGACCTGCCAGAGTTAAGTAAACAGTTTAATCGTATAGTTGGTTGGCACCTCTCACTTTATAGTATAAAAACTATAACTTCTGAATGAATAACAAATACTACCTTTTAATGAAACAACCAATATTGTTTAAAAAATAAAAATACACACAAAAATGCAAACCAATTGCATGGTGAAAGAGTTTGCTGGACCTGTCATGGCTGCACCAATGGCCATCCCAGTGAAAGAGTTCTCGGCAATGGGTGTATCGAGCACCCTTAGATCACCATATTTTGTAGCAAGGCCCTTGGTGACCTTGTACGAACCTCCGTAGTGGCCCACGTCTTCACCTATGACACAAACTCGAGGATCTCTGTCCATTTCTTCCTCCAATCCTTCCCTCAGGGCTTCGAAGAGCAAGAGTTCGTGCCTAGGAATGTCCAATACTGTTCTCAGATTTTATAGTAGATAGATTCTCAATATTAGGTATCATCAAATTTAGAAATTACAAGTCACTCAGCTTTGTTATCCCACAATTCAAACCACAAGGGTAAATCTTACCATACCACATTATTGTTATTCAAGTCCAGTACATATGCATTCCCAAAAAAAGTTATCAAGCACTTATCAAAATGAGCTTCTGAAATTATATTTCACAAACAAAACTACCTAAAGCCAGCCCCAATTAATATTGAACACGTCAGATCAAAATCACCATTGAAATCACAATGTGCAACTCTTCCCTGAGTAGCAGAAACAGTAAACTATCCGTTTAAGGCCTTATTCAACTAAAATTGACATAATAAAACATAGTACATTCACATGATATAATAAGATTAAAATTGTTTTTACCCGGGCTTCGAAGCTGCTGAGGCAGAATTTTCAGCCTGTGTCTGCAAAATCACAAAAGAGAAACAAAAATATATCTCATAAATGTGAAAATTAAAAAACCAGGGATTAAAACTATAATCCAAACCGATTATTTTTTTGCAGAATCTAGTAGGGTGAAAAAAATGCTAACCGCAACAGCTTTCGGAATGATCTTTCCATTCCTTGAAGTCCGATGAACCAAATCAGAACTTCTCTCAGATCTGATGACTGATGGAAAAAACAAAAAACCAAAAACCAAAATTACGATAACAATTGGGGGCAATGTATATACAATTCGAAATTCTAATAGTAAGAAGCAACCAACTGATTCAAATCAAATATTATTTCCGACTGAGCGATACAAGTTGGAAGAAACGGAATGAATCTAATTTATCACATTGTACACAGAGAAGCAAATAAATTCAAAAAAATTGAAAGATCGACGAGAAAAACCTGGGAGAGAGCAAACGGAGAAGGTGGATAATTTGGTGGAGTGATCCGATAAGGGAAACGAAGCAGGCGCCACTCCGATAGATCGCAACATCGTAGCCATTGAGATCGTATGTATATGCAAGCGAATTTGTATGTTGAGAGAGAAATTGGGGATGAATTGGGGCAGAAAGTGGTTATATAAGAAAAGGGGGGCGGAGATACAAATGTGAGTAGGGGGGCGATGATACCGAAGAGGGCTATGGCAATGGCAGTGTGTGTGTGCATCTCAACTGTCATACAACGGTTTCCCAACAAATGAACGATGAAATAAATGCTCCTATTTTTATTTTTCTTCTTTATTTTTATACCAATGTTGCAATGTATTTAAATGAATTAGGATTATAATATCCTTTATGAAAAAATAGGATTACAAAATGATCTAGCTTTAAAGTGTGTTTGCAAACTCCACTCATAACTTAAAAACACTTTTCAAAAGTTAAAACTGTGAGACGAAAACTTAACAAATAAGTGTTTTTGTCCCCCCCATTAGAGTTTACAAACATGTCCTTAGTCATGTTCACAATAGTTAATTATTATCTTACATTCTTTTATTTTATTATGAGGAAAGAATTATTAAATTAGTGTGTTACATTAAATATTTTAGTGATTATTAATCATAATAGGAATGGTATATTTTGCACTTATCGTTCCTTGCACTTAAACAGTGATTAGCCTAACATCTTATATTTCACACTTTTCACTTAATTTACCCATTGTCAGAAAAATATTATTTTTCAGTGCTGTTTTATTAAACATAAAATTTATAGCTTTCAACTCAAGAGTATTGATGTATGAACAAAAGTCAAGTGGAGAACTGAAGTAAAAGATCTCAAACCATATTATGAAACCACAAGAAAATTTCATATGACAAAAAGAAGAGTTCAGACTCCTGTAACAGTTCATTTCAATCCAATATCTCATTTTCACAAAATTCGAATTCATAAATTGCAAGAATTAATTTCAATCATATAGCCTAACAAGTAGATAACAGAACAGGATAAATATGTGTGTATATTGCTACAGACACTCCAAAATCAACCTCTGGGGCAGCGATCAACTACTATAAGTAAACTAGCAAAACTTGTTCAATGTCCTTCTTGCATGTGAAATGATACTTAATCTCCACACATCCAAGACCGCATGCGTCTATAAATATCTCATCGTCTATAAAAACTTTGGTCAATTGTCATCCGTAACTGTAATGATGAATCATTCATGTAATGAGAACAAAACTAGATTTGGATGGGAAAGAGTAATTCGAAGGGAAGAACATTTACCATGAGAATGAGCGATTGCAACAAATATTCAGTCCTCCTCCATGGGTACGTCTGGGATATCGAACCTGTCTTCTTGAATAGTCTTGGTTACAACGGAAACAGGAGAAGGTGGTGCGACGTCAAGGAAAGATAAATTGATAGACGGAACAAGATTTTTGAAAATTGATTATCGTGCAAGAAAATGCAAAACCAGGCATTATATATCAAAGATATGCACATCTCATGTGAAAGGACCAAAGATTGCATCAAATAAAACTAAGCAAAATCTTATGTGAATCAGTTTAACTGTGCAACTGGTTTGATTTTGTGTCTATTTTAAACAGTATTAGTATATTAGTTTGACAATATTAGTTGTTTCATTGAAAAGTATGAGTTGTTTTACTATAAGTAATAGTTGCGAACCAGTTGCCAGTAAAACTGTTTTACATAAGACCAACTCATAAAACTAATATGTATCCGTGACATTATTCATCAGAAAGAGAAAAGAAAGGATATATATTGACATAAGATCATCTTCTTTGTCCCCACGGTTGCGGCTGTTATTTAATTCCCTTAATATTTCGGGTGTAACCTGCATGTCAAGGGTAGTGGATTTATATTATTATATAAATGACGTCGATAAAAAGTTCAATAATCAGAATTCTGCAGATCATCTTACTAATTTATGTCTTTGCTGTTCTACTAGGGTGTTGAGATCACTTTTATCCTCCTTTGTCAACTCATTTTTGTACCTGCACCAAATTTACATAAAAATGAAGCGTATAGACTCAGCTTAATATACTAAAAGCAAATCAACTTTGTCCATCAAACTAAGAAAATTCATTCGTCTTAGTATAATTCTGTATACAAATAGTAAATGACTTTAATAGCTACATTCTAATCATAAAACGTGACTAAGAAAGTAGAAATCTCCCTTTTCAGCTCAATATTAAGGGCAAGAAAAGGAAAATTAAATAAAAATGCAGAGAGAATATGAGAGGGAGAATTAATAGAACTAACCTTTGTGCAAATGCAAGAAGCGACTGGTGCCAGATGACAGGCATTACTCTCGTCTCTCCATAGAATTTCATAAAATGAGAAACCAATGCATCAAGTACACGGTATGGCAATGCATATTTCTTCTCGATTAGTAACTTAATGAAGTAGCTGCCCAATATACAAGTAAAAGTTGTCATCATAAATTTGGTGGCAAGTTATTACAAGAGAAATAAATAGGCAACAAAAGAACATTTTTAGCTTTAGAAACAATAACTCGAAGACGACTTGTATGAATAAAATTAGAGAAACTGCCATTGTAATAGAACATCAAAACCGTATGTTAGGAAACTATTTTCCGATATTCAACAAACTATGTCATGAAAATCACTAAAGTTAAAAAACGAATAACGTAAAACTAATATGGTTTAAATTTCCACCATCATAATGATATATAAAACAAAAGCAACACACATAGCTCATAGCTTGTTAAAAGAAGCATATTATTCACTATCTGATGCTAAATGAGAGATAAGTTCAACGGGGAATAAAGCATTTTACAAAATTAGTACCTTGTTGTACCGCAGTACTCCATCTCTGCGAGCTTCAGTAATGCAACACTGAAATGCAGGAGACAATTTTATTATAAATCTCAAGCAAGCAAAAGTCTTGATAATTCAACAGCTACAAATGAATGCATAAATGCATATTGCACACTGCACAGAAGTCCTTAACAAAACTAAAAATAAGTTCTAAAAACATGAGAAAAATATCATGCACTGTACAAAATGGCACCAACATAAGAAAGTTTTAAAGCAAGCTGTTTGACCAATGATAATATCCAAACATAAATCATAGGAAGAGTTCTTTAAAAAAAAATTGGTTATAAAATCAGAAAATGCATGATGTACCTTGAATGAAGAGGAGGAATTGAGATCTTCTCAATTATGCTCCCAACAATTACAGCCTCCCTTAAAGAACAAGTCCTAGACTGCCAAAGTCAGAAAGCTTCAGCTTAAAGTCTATTTCAAATAAAGGAAAGGGGGTGGAAAGTGTACACATCTTAATGCTCTAGACTACCACCAGAAAATTGAAACACAAGCTAAAATGAACATTAGAGATGCAAACATTAAGTAGCAGATGAAGCACTAAAAAGGTATTATTGTTCAATTGATATAAAGATCATTTCTTGTTTCTTTTTCTCATCTTAATAAAGCATTAACTTAAAAAAATGCTCGTGTGAAATTAATAGTACGTGAAAAAGCATATCCTAGTCGTAACTCAATCATTACACTAAGCTGACAGCAGCTGAATGCTTAATTAACAACAAAGAAATGAGCCAAACTTCAAATGACAAAAACCTTTGCTTTGCTACTTGAAGAGGTCATCAGCCTAATCTAACTGACCATAATGAGATGAAAACTATCAAGATTTGAGATTTGAAATACCTCACACAAGGAAAATAAGATCCCCTTATTGAAAGCTGCTGGCTTATATACAGCCTTTTTTAATGATTGGTACAAGGCAAAGTGCAGCCTCTTATTCTTTCTAATATCCTCTCTCACACGAGGCAGCAAGACGAACTTGTAGAATCGTTCCACCTTTTTGACACCCAAATTAGAAGCAAAGATTCTGGTTGCTTGGTAAATCGCATTTGGTGACCACTTCTCAGGTTCTGTTAAGTATAAGACTTCCTCCCAAAATTGCAAAGAAGGTATGTGTTTAAAGGCTTTTGGCATCTTCCCTGAAGTGTATTTGCTCAGCAGCTTACCAACCCTGCATGATTAACAACAGATATAAAGAATGTAAAGAAAGAAAAATGATGCTTCAAACTCAATGATCAAAGGGAAAAGACTATCATACCCCTTGTACAATTCGATAATTGAATCATCCAATTTTGGCATTGGTTGAGTTCCTGTAAAAGAACATATGAAACTGAAAATTGTACACATATTATCATGTAATCAGACTGCCACAGTTTCACTAGTGAAGTGTCAATACCTGATGAAACTAAAAATGACATCCTACAAGCTATATAATGCATATGATTCAAAAAAGAATATTTCGGATTATAGTGAACATTGCTTCACAAAAAACGCACATTTAAGAGTACTTGGGTTATTATAATTTGTGAAAAATAATATCTCAGACCTGAAGAAACTCGTGCATCTTTCTCCTTGATCTTCTCAACAATGATATCAGCCAATGTGCGTTGAGGTCGATCATCTTTTGATAAGAAGGCTTCCAGCAATTTCTCATCTTCCTCATCTATCTTATCCTGTTTAATCAGCAAAAAGTTTAAAATTCAATTACAATGAGGAGAAGTTAAATAGAGATGGTTTTGACAAAGATAATTGGAAAAGACTAAAATTAATGCGATTAAAACTCTGTATCAACCAAAAAGAAACCATTCAATTAAAAAGATGTCCATCAAGTTCTCATGGTTGGCACAAAAATATATCTAAATTAACCATTTTTCCACCAAATGCACAAAATAAATCTTCCATGAAGAATAAATAAGATAAATCGAAAAATGAAATACACCTTCACAACATGTAAAAAGCCCATTCTAATCAGTATACCCATTCTTCTCCAATTTCTTAACAGGCTCGTTGAATAAATGAATATATAAATAAAGTAAAATACTTGCTAGGATTGCAATGGCTTAAAGAAACTAAGTTCAGACTAACTATAGCCATTCATGACACACGACTATTAATTTTGAAAAAAAAAAAAACTATGATTACAAAAAACTAGTCCAGTTAATCATCAAAAAAGCAAAAAATTGAAGAGCGAACCTCGAAATCCCACCGACTCTGAGTCTCCGAAAACCCTACGAAATCGTCCACTCCGTCCTCATCATCATCAACGTCGTTGTCTTTTAGGTTTTGCAATTGGGGAAAAGAAAACACGTTGCTAGAATTCTGATTTCCGGCGTTGGAATCCTCGTTTTCCTCCTCGTGCTGGACTTCCCTCTGCTGAAGCAAGGCTTCTTTCAGAATCTTCGAACTGACGGCGGAGGGGACGAGCTTTTGCTGGAGCTGGTGGTGTTTGGGCGGCTTGGTGCGTTTCTTGGAGGCGATTGAATCTGAGCCAAAGGGGGTGAAGGGCTCGGGGTTTGTCATACGACTGCGTTTCTTCGACATTGCGACGGCTGACGGAGGAAGACGGCGGCGGTGACCAACAAAACCGGGGTTTCTGTTGTGCTTTGTGAGCTTCAGTTTTGAGCCCTTGTACGTAATGCTGGGAATGGGCTCAGTGGGCTTTTAGCTGAAAGGGCCACCTCTTGTTTTTAGTTGACCTTTTTTAAGGCCCACATTATTAATTGGGAAGTCCAAACTTCGACAGAAACAAAATGTTCAACAGATAAAGGCAAATGAAAATCGAAGTATGTAATTAAGAATTTATTGGGAAAAAATATTTTAATGAAAGTACAAGATCAATTATTATTTTGATACATCATTATGCATCAAACTTACCAACTATCAATTTATATTCTTATAAAATCTGAGAAACAATTAAATTTTGCAGAAGAGTTGTCTCCGACCCCGTCCACGGTGGCCGGTGCCACGAACATTGATCATTTTAAATGGAAAAAAAAAAAAAAAAAAAAAAAAAGTTGAAAAAAATATTAAAACGTTAAATTTTTTGGAAAAATCACAAATTCCAAAAAAAAAAAACTCCACAATTTCTTTATAGGATTCGGGATAAAGGCTGAAAACTTCATATCTAAAGAATAGAAAATTTAGAAAGAATTAATGACTCTATAAGGTAAAAAAAATAGGAAGCAGTGACTCTAAGGTACAAATGTAATTTTTAGTGACTCTAAAGTACAAAAAAAATTGTATTTTATTTGAAAAAAAATTGCACTTTGTACCTGAGAGTCACAAAAAATCAGATTTATCTTTTAAAATCATTTCTTTTCTTTTTTTTTTCATTTTTAAAACTTTTTTTTCCATTTTTAAAAATGAGAAAAAAGGAGGGGAAAACAGAAAAAAAAAAAAACATCTAGTTAAATATGAAATGAATGACAAATATGAAATATGTTTTGACATGGAGTGCTGGTTCAGTTATGGAGTCGAACATGAACATAAATTATTTGTATTTTGTTATAGTGTATAAATATTTTATTTTGATATAGGCCTCCACAAAAAACTGGAGGACTCCACATCAACTTTAATATCATTACTAAATATATACATAAAGCAAAACTTGTGAGATGGATCTCATTTTATGGACCTCTGAACCCGACATCTAGTGAACTTCATTGCATGTACTAGACCGTCTCACATCAAATTAAGTTATACATAAATAAAAAATACTAATAAAAAGAATTGAAAGTAAAAGTATAATTCACTTTGTTGTTGCTTTATACATTTTGTATTTGCACTCATTTTTAAAAGACAAAATCTCGTGTGAAGCAATTGCACGGAGTAGATTTGGGATTCAGATCTGGTGTTGTACAACACCCTCCTACACACACACACAACATTAAATTACACACGCACATACACACCCGTGCGGGTGTGTGTGATCCAAGGGTGGGGAGGGTGCACAACACTCTCCTGTACAGTATAGAATCCCCTCCCGTAGATTTAACAAGTCCATTCAAAATTAATCGGATCCCTTATAGTAAAAACAATTTTTGTATATTGTGAACTTTTAATTCTCGATCAACTACAACTTAATTATTGAGTAAATGAAGCTCATGAGATTTATACAAGGGTGCAGAAGTCGGAAATCGATAGTCGGGCGGATATGGACCGCCTAGCGCCTAAGCCGTCTAGGCGGGGACTAGTCGGTTCGGTTTTCTTTTATTTTTTCCATCTAAATGAGTTTTATTTACTACTTATCAATATATTATAACAAAATTATATTTCAAAATTAATTAACAAATTCATTATACAACCGTCTAAATTTAGATAACAATTGAAACACATTTTTTTATATATATTATCCATTATAGAGTACAAGAAAATTAATTTAACATAAAAAAAACTAAATAAATTTGTGTTTTGAAATTTTAGAGTAGTGAAAATTATCAATTTTTGTCTTATCATCAGTTTATTCTAAGAATAAAGTCTCTCATTATCAAATAGTTGGACACCTAGCTCCCGACTTAGCCGTCTAGCTCACCGCCTCGGTCACCTAGGCGGCGCCTAGGCAAATTGGGTCGGCCGACGACCGCCTAGCGCCTAAACGCCGCCTAGGCGGGGACTAGTCGGGATTTTTACATCACTGGATTTATAAGACGGCCTCATGCAAGCCTCACCCTCATAACATTATATACTCCACCCATCTCCTTCTTAGTTCTTATTTGTTCATTTGTCCAAAAGGCCAGTCTCTTACTTAATTGAACATTTCATATCATTCAAACCTCACAAAAAACAACTTTATTCTTTTTAATACTAATACACAACTCTTACATTAAAACTCGTGCAAATAATACATGTTCAAATAAGAGGGGGATGGAGGGAGGGAGTAACATAATTCAAGACTTTCAATACAATGACGTAACAATACAGATCCATCCTTCAAAAGAAATGGTTTCCAAAACATGTGTAAAGACTCATCAACATAAACAAGTACAGGGGAGGTACATTGAATTTGAGAAGCACACAATCTGATGTTGAATACCCAGTCACAGTTCAGCACTTGCCTTTTTTTTGTGGCACGGCTCTCTATAACCGGGGAGCAGGAAGAGCACGAGGAGCATCCCACTCGGTGACAATGTGATTGCGAGTGATCTCACCGAGTGAACGGCAACCACTCAACGCCATTGTCAGCTCAAACTCATCGCGCAACATTTGGAGCACTTTTCTCACTCCCGCTTCTCCTTCAGCAGCCAACGAGAAAACCACGGGTCGCCCAATCTGACAACCAAAATGATCTCTTATTAGCTCAAATATCACCAAATACTTTTGAGCATTTCTTGAATACGCATGGCAAAAGAAGGGTTCTTTTATATCTTGATTAGGCACGAACGAGTTATGGAGTTGAAAAGTTCTTTGGGTCCCATAACTTGTCTATTGTGCAATTTTTGATATGAAAAAGTTGACATTTCCGATTTAGTCCCAATATTAAAAATTTATCCAATTTTGGTCCTAAATTAACCAAAAAATTGAAAGCGATGTCGTTTCAAGTCATGCGAGGTTTTAGTTTGGGGCCAAAATTTGACCGATGACAAGTTGTTGGGCCAAAACTGAACATCAGCATGACATAAAACGACGCCATTTTCAATTTTCCAGCGATTATGAGGCAAAAAATGGGCAATTTCCTGAATTTTTGGACCAAACTTGGATAGTAAACAAGTTATGATTCATAGAGACGACCCCATACAGTGGAATGCAATTGGTAGAGTTGTTATTGTACTTACGAAGATCCCAGCGGCTCCTAGAGCCAGTGCCTTGAAGACATCTGTTCCACGACGAACCCCTCCATCCAAGAATACCGGTAATCGACCTTGTGCAGCTTTCACAACCTAAATTTTCCCACCAATGATTATTTTCCCACCAATGATTACGGGTAAATAGGGGAAAAGACACAAAAATCATAATAGTCATGCAAAAGTTCAATACCTCTTCCAGAGCCATGATAGTTGAAGGGACGTAATCAAGCTGGCGAGCGCCATGATTGGAGACGATAATGCCAGCAGCTCCATTCTGAATGGCAATTCTTGCTGTATATTGGGATCATGGAATTAAACTTTCTACATGAGTATATATGTAATGTACTACAAGTAAGGAATTAATATATATTTATTGTATATATGTAGTTTTTAGAACAAGGGTTATAGCTCTTACTGTCCTCAGCAGTGAGTACACCCTTCACCAAGATGGGCAAAGAAGTAATTGTCTGGAGCCACTGAATATCCTGTAGAGATTACGAGTAGAACAAATTAGAATTGTATAAACTTTGTTAAGTTCATAACCATTAGAATTGGAAGGAAAAAATACCTTCCAGCTCAATGAACGATCAACTTGACCAGCAACGTATGAAGCAAGTCCAGAGTCATTAGCCTTCACCACATAATGTGAATCAAGATCGTTTTTAGACTTTTTCAAGAAAAGGTTTTCGAATAAATGATGATGTCTCACTTACTTTATCCATCTTCCCAATGTCCAGACCCTCGAAATTCTTCAATGTCAAGTTAGGTGGCAAAGTGAATCTGGAAAAGGGCAAATCAGGAAATTTCTCGAGGCAACATACTTGCATGCTAATAGGCATATATGTATCGAGTGTGATTTTTTATTAATGTTTGAACCTGTTCTTGATATCAGCTTCTCTGCGGCCCAATCTGGGGGTATCCACAGTTAGTGCGATGGCCTTGAAACCTGCCTTTTCTGCCCTCCTTACCAGCTGAATCACAACATTCCTGTCCTTGTACACCTGAACATAATTCAACAGAGTGACTCAATATCCAAATCAATCAATAAACATAGTATGTACTGATAAACTGTGATTTGAAACTCAAAACTCACATAAAGCTGGAAGAATCGAATGCCAGGTCCTGTTGAAGCAACTTCTTCAACACTGGATGTGGCCCATGATGACAACGTCTGACGATAAAATTCATTGTTTATTAGTAGTTTGCATTAAATTATCACTGGATGATTATTACAACAAAAATTCAAATAGCAAAACTCGTAAACTAGTCTCCCATCCTATGATTTAGTTGCACAATCATTCAGATGAGAGCATAAATCAACATACGAATATTCAAATTTCAGTGCATAGTTTGACTCTCACACATAGCATGGAGATGTTAGGCTGAGAGGCTAAATATCAGGTGTAACGACCATAAGATTGTTATATAGCAACTAACAGGAGATAACAAAGAAGACAATTGTAGCCTTTTACTAAGTTTCTGGATTAGCCCCATATAGAAAGCAAAACCAGAAGATCCGGTATCAGAATTGTGTGTCGTGGATCATCAGACAACTGAGTTGATTGATATCAAAACCTATATGTTTATGGAGTAATATTTATGCCAATATTTCCAACCTTTTCTCTATTAGATCTTATTTGGGAATAATGATGAATATTTAAATTATCTGACGTCGTGTTTGAAGATCTTCTCTATCTTAGTAGTGTCCAAATTCCAGTCTAGGATATTTAAAAAAGAAGAGAGGCCAAACCATGATTGTTCCAGCTGCTGAAGCAGCTCTAGCTGTTGCATACTCTCCTGCATACCAAATAATCTATGTTATCATGCTCAATCTAGATGGCAATTTGAAAACCTTAGAATGTATAGTATATCTTGAAACATATAAAGACAGAATTATCAATATGCTCAATCTTCTGATCAAGCTACGAAAAAAGCTGTATCTACTAATGTGAAGGCATACCATCAGGGTGAGCCATTTTCTGCATAGCAGTGGGAGCAACCATAATGGGCATTGAAATCTTGAACCCCATTATTGTTGTAGACATATCAATCTTGCTCACATCAATCAGAATCCGGGGCCTAAATCTGCATTTTGTTTGAAAAATATCATAAGAAATATCTATATATTTTATTTCAAGAGATAAATAAGCTAGCCATCTTATAGATCAGATTGCAGAATACTAGAGTCGGATGTCGGAAACTTACAAGATCCTGGAAAATGCATTTGTGTTCTCAGCCAGAGTCCACTCATCTTCTGCACCAGATGCATAGTAATCGTACACCATTTTCGGCAACTTTTGCTTGGCAATTGCCTGGTACTCCGTCACATTTGTTATCTCTCCCATCTCTGCAATTGATTTCTTACAGGACCCCTCCGGAGAATCTTGATCAGAAGAGAAAAAATTAAAATAAAATCAGCTAAACATGTTGAGTACCATCAGTTATCCTCTACAGAATAAGGTCCTAACAAGATTTAAGTGAACAAAACAGAGGTTTACGAAAATAAATCGTGCTGGCAAACTAGGACATTCTCCTTGTATATAACCAGGTTTCATTTGGACTGAATGATTCCATGATGGATTTATCATTTTGAACTAACTATGAGATATTTGGTTGAATTTGAAATCAGTTCTGAATTATGCACATTAGATATCTACTCATTTTAATTCCTTCTCAATCTAAACAAAAGCAATTACTCGAGATAAGAAATTGATAAAGCAAAGACTCATGATTAGCAAAAGCAAAACTCATAGCTTAACTTAATGATTAAATAATCAAAGAGCAACAAAGATACAGCATTACTAATTCATCGAGAAGTACTACCTCCACTCAATCAGGAAGTAGCTAGCTAACTGTAAACCCTAGGGATGTAAAATCAATCCTAACAAGAACCAAATAGCACTTACACCCAACTAGAATTTCAAAAATTCAAATAGAACCCATCAATCTAAAAAGAAATTTCACATCAAAGAAAACGATTTGGGGGGGGGGCGCAGACCTTAAGGCAGGCTCAATGCATGCAAGAAAGAACAGTGGAGACTACTATTAGAAAGAGAGAGACAGCCAACAAAAAAACTTCAAATAATTTATAAAAAATCAAGAAATTCAGGGGGATAAGGGGAGGATGAAGACAAACAATGGGGGGTCAGTGATACACAAATATGGATGAGTATTTGGAGGTTAGAATTTCAAACCAAATCCGATCGTACAGCAATTGCGTTGCTCTCATCCACATGCTCCATGTGTGTATCACAGTTTTCACTTCCTTATCTCCAATCTGTGGACAACATTTTCCAGAATTTCAATATGCAGTGTACTTAAATATTTACAAACAGGACTCAGTGTTTCAATAATGCATGATGTATAATGTGGTCGAACATTTCCAAATGTGTCGTAGTCCCGTTTGTATCATCTGATTTTGATGATAGGAAAATTAGGGTTCTTGATAGGCAGGATGGTGAGGGGTTTGGGTACATTATTAGGATTGTGTTTGGATTCAATTATTCAAATTGAATGAAATTAAATTATGATGAAGTTCCTTTCGAGAAAAAAAAAATTATAATGAAGTTAAAATATATCCAAATCAATAAATAATTTTTTATACAAATTCATAAGAACCTCCAAAATTCAATAAAAACCACACCCTAACAAAATGATATCAAAATATTAGCATTTCTACTAATAATATAAAACACATAATCACTAAACAGTTGTAATATAATTTTATCCTTTGATAGGAAAACACTTTATTATTTCGAATTCCTCTTTCTTTTGTATGCCTCAATAAAAATAGAGTGATAATTTATAACGAAATTTCCACCTATGAAATTATTGACTGTCGCACTTGATCCACCTTCATTTTTATTGTCAACGTTCTCATTGCCAACACAAAAAATGATAGTTTAGATGTATACTTCGAGAGTGTCTTCAAACGCTACTCTACATCTAAGCACACATAATTTTTTTTCGAAAAAGTTAATTCTTATCAACTTTTTAAAGAAAATGTTTCTACGCTATTTAAATCAGTTGACGCTATACAATCCATATTTTATAAATTCATGACCATCCATAAACACCCCAAGTTTCTACACTAGTTTGATGTCATTCATCTTTTGAAGAGGCTTTATTTGTACGGAATATATGGTGCTAAGTGCTAACGGAAGTTTAGTTTAGTTCACAATTATAAATTCAGGTCATATTTATATTTATTAATCAACGTACACACAGAAACAAAACATACACAGGAATGATATATGTTTGGTGGTATATCATATATGGTGGCTGACATGACTAAAATAGAGCATTGGACTTCATAAGGGCTCGTTCGGCTGAGGGGATAAGCCGATAAGACAGGTATCATCCTTATCAGTTATCACCTTATTTCGAATTTGATTTCGTTACTTCAATTATTTTGAATATACAGTTGATTTTTAAAATATTTTTCATTTTTTATTTAGCTGTAGTTAATTTTTAAATTATTTTACTTTAATTTACAGATTTAGCATTTGTTTTATAGACAAATTAAATGAAAAATGATATGTCACCTATAATCTAAAGATTACTTGTGATACCCGTTGAGAGGATAAAGAAAAGAAAAAGGTAGGTAGACTAATTTTAAAGTGAAAATAATTAAGAGAATCAAAATCGAAATTGGATTAAATTAAGGGATTAAAAAGTTCCCAAATGCAAATAGAGTAATGATATGGAGATTGATTGTGAGTATTTTATATAGTAACACATGCCTAAAATATTTGAATATTATTGTATGATAGTCTATTTTCCCTTAGTCAATTCAAAAATAAATTTTTATCAATACCACCATTGATTATTTATTTTTTTCCGACCAAAAAGAGATTTATATTATTGGCACACAAGTGCAGGTCGAAACAAGAAGACCATCCACAAAAGCCGGCGGTTCATCCCAATTATTGAGGCTCCCGTAATCACGAGAGGCCCGAGCAAAAGCATGAGCCATAACATTGGCATTACACTTAACAAAAGAAACTGAAATATCCTCACAAGAGATCGCCCAAAGAGGAATCCAAATGAATATTGGAATTAATAGCATCTATTACCACCTTAGAATCTCCTTCCACAATGACTCCATGAAGCTCCATGTCTTTAACCCACGACAAGGCTTCAAGAAAACCCATTGATTCCCCTAATTCCACTTCAAAGTATCCATCCTTCAAAATCGTGCGTCCCGCAACAAAATCCCCCCAGTCATTCCTCAAAACTATGCCAATACCGATTTGATAAGACTCCACAAAGAAGGTTGCATCAACATTAATTTTGACCTTGCCAATAGGCGGAGAATGCCATGCCAAACACCGAGTCTTCCTAGAAGGACCAACAACAGGTCGACGGGCCTCCCCCCACTCCAGCAAACAACCCTCAGCAACAGCAACCACCGCCCCAACTGGTTTGCATGACCCCTCCCAAAGTTGCGCATTTCTCTCCTTCCACAGTTACCATAGGGTCATTGCAAACTTCAGCCCCTCATCCCCGCCTATCAATGTCATAACTAAATCCTGAACCGAGTTCGCCCGGTATATCAATTCATCCACCGTAGACCATAAATTTGCCGCCCTCCAACAGGCTTGCGCATAACTACAATCAAAGAAGCTATGCCAAGTCGACTTCGGCGCCGCATCACACATGACACATCAGAACTTTCTAGATATTATCTCTTCTTAAAACAAATATATTCTCTATATAATCCATAAACTTAATCAAAATGTGTCATTCATCCATATTATAAATTACAAAGTGAAACACTAATTATAAAAGGGGTACTTACTAGGAGGTACATTATGCTAGTACCTAATTCTAAAAGCTACAATTTATTTTTTTTGAGTTTACTCAAAACTACAAACTGACTAAATCACCATTTTGTTCAACAAAATTTCAGCATTTTTTAAAGAGAGAAAAAAAAGTATGATTTGACCGGTTCACTCTTACCTAGGAAAACTTAATTAGCTGCACTCAACTCTTTTTCCCCATTCCCACTCCAAAATTCAGACAAGACCATCCACCCCCCAAAAAAATTCTCTCCCCAAATTCAATTCAAAATTTTATTTTAAGATGATTTCGATTTGAAGATGATATCTTAGACGATTTTGGTTTCATTTTAAAGGTAATGTCTGAATTTTGGACAATTTCAAACAATTCTATTTTGGATGATTCTATTTTGGACGATTTTGAAGATGATTTCAGCATTTTTTTGTGTTTCTTTATTCTTCACTCTTTTTTTTTTTAATATGTTGGTATGTTGACTATGTGTTTTTCTTTGTTCTTGGTTTTTTTTTTTTTTTTGAAACATCTGAACATAGCAATGGTGGTAAAGAAGAGTGTTCATAGTTGTAATGTTGGAAAAGTTGTTAGAGCTGGAAAAAGAAAAAGCGCCGAAGAAGATGAAGAAGGTTAGATTGTTCAGTTATTCAATTTGTTCAAAAATATTATACATTTGTTCAGCAATCTGATACTATTGTTCAGAAATCTTTTGGGTTGCTCAAACCCCAACTGGGAATGTTTTGAATTTTTGTCCTGATTTCTTACGATTTTTTACACTTTGTACATCACAAATGAGCAATAATCCATGTTTTTAATCCATGTTTTCTTGACTGTGATCTTGATTAACCATTGTAATTTTTTTAAAATCTGTTCGGTACACATCTCTATTTCTTCAAATCTGTGTTTCTTTCTTTCTTTTTTTTTTTTTTTTGCCTTTTTGTGATTTTAGTGTTGGTTGTTTGCTGAGATTTTGGTGGCAAATGATTGAAATTGGTCTTCTTTTGTGTAATTGTTCAGATTTTTTTTATATTGTTCATTATTTTTGCATTTTTTTTTAATTCTATTGTTTAGGAGTTGTGCCCCAACTCTATCTAAACTATAGTAGTTAGCAATCGTGTTTATTAATAATAGTTTGATTGTATATTTATATTTTGGTTTGTTCAGAATTGTTTTTTATTTCTGCAGTTTTTTTTTAAATTTATTTATTTATTTTTGCAAAATTGTGTACATTTGTTCAAAACTTTTATACTATTGTTCAGAAATGTGTTGGGTTGCTCAAACCCCAACTGGGTATGTTGTGAATGAGCAGTAATCGATGTTTTCTTGTTTCTTGATTTGATTGTGATCTTGATTAGCTGCTTGAGATTTGGTCCCAAAGTGATTCTAAACTATATTAGTTAGGAATCCTGATTAGAATTTGGTCTTCAAACCGTGTTAAGAAATTTTCTCATATATTCAGAACTTTTCTTCATATGTGCAGGAATTATTTGATTGCTGATGGTTGTCAGCAAGATACTGGTTTTGCTAGACTGTGATGTGGTGGTGTGCCACCAAGTTGAGAATGTGATGAAAGGGGGGCACCTGCAAGCGAAGTGTTCTCTGAGATAATAGTTGGTTCTTATCGAGCAAAAATTATATTGTGGTTCATGGATCTGAATTTGTTTAGGATAAAACATTAGAAGTTGTTTTGTAATGGGTTTGATAATGGTTTTTTTTTTTTTTTGGAATTATGGATAAGATCATATGAAGTATTTTGTAGTTGAATGGTACTTTACTAAGTGTTTATCATGAACTTTGGAGTGAAAATGATTGTAATTTTGTTGTTTCTGACGACTAAATAGTTTGTAACTGTTTTCTTTGTTTGACACCATGTCACTTTAGTAGTGTTTTATTAAAAAATTGGCTGAACAAACCAATATTGTACTGAACATGTGTAGCGAAAACTGAACAAAAGCATGTAATTCGCTATGTTGTTCAGTAATTTCTGAACACGTTAAGAGAATATCTTAATATATAGATTGTATAATTTATGTATCATAATTATTAAAATTTAGTATTTGTGGTCACAAAATAAATATTTATATATAATATTATATAGGTGTGATAAAAATAATTTCTAATTACAATTATTAAAATCTGTTGTAAGAGAGAGAGAGAGAGGAGTTCGAGAAAGTACAATTAAATTTATTTGTTTAATCCATTACTAAATCAGCAAAGATTCCAAGATAAGGGTAAATCTGTCCATTTTTTAAGATTTTGTATGTATTAATATTACATTTATACTGTTGGGATTATACTGGAAAATATGTTTTTACTTTGTATAATCAAAACTGAATTTCGGACTTATTTACTGAAATAAATTGTTTATCACTGATGCTTTAAATATCATCGAATGTTACATATATTTATCCGCATAACTGTTCAATAAATAAGACGTGTGTTACATTGTAGTTAATTTAGTGATACCAGATCACAGAAGATTAAATTAACAGTCTCTTGTAACCAAAAGTACACCATTCAAGACCTAGATGGAAATGAACAATCCATCGTGAAAGGTGTTGGGATTATACTGGAAAGTATGCTTTTACTTTGTATAATCAAAACTGAATTTCAGACTTATTTACTGAAATAAATTGTTTATCACTGATGCTTTAAATATCATCGAATGTTACATATATTTATTTGCATAACCGTTCAATAAATAAGACGTGTTACATTGTAGTTAATTTAGTGATACCGCATCACGTAAGATTAAATTAACAAATCCCTTTGTAACCAAAAAGTACACCATTCACGACCTAGATGGAAATGAACAATCCATCGTGAAAGGTTGAAGTGTAAGGCTCAAATTGGCTTGTCTTGACCAAGAGATTACACTAGTGCATGATCGATGCTGTTGAATAAGACCTACAAGAGACAAATTCTTCGAATCGAACAAGGAAGAATTAGACCTCGATGGTTCGTTATTTCTTAATCTTCGCCCCTTAGATAGGATCACGTGTGGTTGGTAACTATTGCTTTGACTTATCATGGGTAGAGAATCAACGAGATTCAATACTTTTTATCTTGGGCAATATTATTGGTCACATGATTGCTAAGATTTAATACGGAGAATCGTAATAAAAATACGCTTTGTTCGATTTGCCCCTTGGGAGGTTCATAAACTTTATCATACCAAATCTTGCAAGTGGAACTAGTTTAGGTATGGATAATAATGTTGAACCGCTTCAAACCAAGGACAAAAGATATTAATTAATGGAAAGCTATTTCAAGGGCTTGAATTAATTAATGTGCTAGATAATCTTAAACACGGAAATAATAACCGGAGCCATATTGACTGTAATATGGGTTAAGATGGATAGTGCAATATTAATTATGTAGTGGGATTAATTAATATTTATGGGCATGAATAATATTGTGGCTCAATATTGATAATTCAAGATCCATTGGAAGGTCCAATCTTAATTCTCCTAAAGGCCCCCTAAGTAGTCTAACATAAAGTCCAATAACTGAAAAAGGTGTTTAAAAATAAAATAAATCTTGTTGCATATTTTTTCCATTTTTTTTGAAAATTATGGATTAAAAGGGGAGAAAGATTTTCTTTGAATTTTGTTATGGAATGAAGATATGTATTCTTGGAATACAAGATTATCTCATTAAATTCAAGAAATCTCCCACTTGGTTATCCATATAGTTATTTTCGAAAATTTTGGAATATAAAGGGCAAGAAAGATTTTCTTGATTTTTTTGAAAAGATATTATGAAAGATATGTATTTCTTGAAATACAAGAATATCTCATAAATTCAAGAAGATCCAAATCTTGGATTCTTTTTCCCTAATATTTCGAAATATTCCATAACAAATAAGAGAGTGGGATTTTGTGGAATATTTTAATTATGGAGAAAAGAATATATGAGATATATTCAAGATTTCTTGGAGATCAAGAAAAGATTTTTTCCTCCCTATTCCACATGAAATTTCGACCACCACCCTCTATAAATAGGGGATGAATGTTTCATTCCCAAAGAATATACATTTAAAATTGGTTTTTCAGAAAAATATCAGCATCGATAAAATATCAAATATTTTGAAACGTCGACAGATTGTATTTTTTTGAAAAACGTCAATTGTGAGTAGTGTACAATTTCATGTGCTGGAAAAATTAGTAAATCCACAAAGATGGTGCAACAAAGTTTATTTTCCTTTTGTTAATTATTCGCAAGCGTCCTACCACCGGATTGTCGAGCAAGGATTAAGGGAATACTTGGGAAGTTCTTTTGGTGTGTCTAATCAACAAGACCATTGCCGCTCCAAGAGGTACGTTCATGTAAACTCGAAGAAATTCCGCATGCGTAGGATTTACGTGAATTGATTATATGCATGATTTGTTGTTGAATTATTATTTGAATTAATATAGGATTAATTCATGCTAGTAATAATTATCAGAATTAAATTTGTATTTAAATATTTATCCCGAATAGATCCGGTGCAACTTATTCCCCAACAAGCGCATCGAGCCTCGGTTTGCTCTGATTTTAAATTGTAATTTAATTCGTTGTCATTAAATTTGAAATTGGATAGTAGAATTGCTAGATCTGCTTTTTGCGGTATCCAATTGTCATGGAATTTAATGTGTTTATTTATGCATGCATATAAATTGTGGTTTTTAATTCGATTCGCTCGAATTCGTTTTTGCCTCGTGAGAAAATCCACGAGTAGATTGGGATTTGTTTGATTTGATCAATGTAATAGATTAGTTTAGATCTAGGTTTATTTATTTTTGTAAATAAATTGTAACCGATCGAAAATCTTATACGAGACGAAGAATTAAAGGATAGATCCTAATCAGATGAGACGACGCAAGATCGGGCGAACGCACGCGAAAGGAGAGGCGAGGCACGGGCGCGACGCGGACGCCGCTTACGCGACGGGCGCGACGCTAGGCATCGGGCGTGATCGACCGGATCGCGCCGGTGGCGCGATGGGCAACGAAGACGCAATGAAGCGGGCGCTGGGCGCGAACGGAGAACGAGGCGGCGGATTTTAGGGCGGAGGGCGAAGCGCGCTGGACGCGGGGGCCGCGGGCTCCGCTGAGGTCTGCGAGATGCGGCGAGATCGGGTAAGCGCCACGATACACGCGTCTCTGCTTAGCTTCTGCCGAGGTCGACTTTACCAAGGGGCCGTGCCGGATCTTGGCGTCATCCTTGCGAAGCTACTTAGGCGTGGCGTTCGAGACGGAGTACTTTTCGAGACGATCGAGTGGGAGAAATTCAAGACGGCGTTTTTTCAAAATCAAGCCAAGAAATATCAAACCATGACAATTGGATAATTTGTGCCCAATATGTTTATTTTTCCATTTTGCTTGATTTATTATTGTGTTTTCTTCTGCTTTATTTAATTTGTTTAAATGTGTTTGCATGAGAGTTGCCCAATGAAAAATCTCACCATCAAAAATTACTAAGTATGTTTAAATAATTAATTGACAATTTTATTATTGATAATAAAATTGAATTAATTTTGTCCTCCATGATTTATTTATTTGTGAATTCTTTTGGAGAAATTCCCCCCACGGGACGGTCAAAAGTTAGCTTTCACATGAATGAATTCCAAATGGATGATTGTGGATTATTACTAGTGGCGATGATGACCCTCCCCACGAGGCTCGTTCAAAGCGAAATAATGATTCTGTATTTAATTATGGTTATTAGTTTGGTATAAAATTGATATGCATATACTTCCCCGAAGTCCCTGTCAATTTTATATTGGTCAAGTGGGAGCCAACTATTAATCTGGATATTAAAGGTTTAATAATTGTTCTTGTTTGTAACCTGCTTGAATGTGTTTAAATAATGACCCACCCCATCTGGCTTATTTAAACTGTTTTGAGATGTTGGCTGATGCATGTTCATATTTTTTTGAGATTTTAAAATGAAATATGTGATCGAACCTTGTGATATATTTATGCTTATGCATATTATTATTTATTCCAGTTCAGCATGTCGTAACCTTTTAATCCACTGCTATTATACTTAAAGTCAATAGAATAAGTATGGAAACTATATTGATTGGAAACGGAAAATTATAATTGTCCTAACTGCACAAAGGCACAAGTGGATTCTTGACACACCAAAATCAGATGAGCCAACTGACGAGTCAAAAATGTGAGACTCGTCAGATCACCTTGCGAGAGATGTCGTCGCTGTAATTGGTGGTGGACAAACCCGTGAGGGATTACGTCCTCAAAATTGATGGCCCATCTGAACAAACTTGAGGTTCTGAGTGCAGATTATAATCTGGAGACTTAGATGAATTTGGTACTTCACTCTCTGCCCAAAAGTTTCTGAGCATTTTGGCCTCACTAGCTGATTTGTTGCAAGCTTTGGTCTCGGCAGAGATGTTGATAGGGCACCAAACTCAAGCTTTGACGACAAGTGGTCCGTCTTCATTTTCTAGGCCAAGGGTAGACAAGAAGAAGAAGAGAACCAAAAGCCATAAGCAATAAAACTCAATTGTTGCCAAGGGCAATGGTAAGATGAGGAATGCTTGTGGTGTCAAGGAGAATCCAAAGAGGAAGTGCTTAAGCTGTGGTGAAAGAGGACAATGGAGGTTTGCCTGTTCCAACCCCAAAAGGGCCGGAAAGAAAGGTAATTCTCACGCACTAATTGTTGGAACTTGTTTTAGCGGCGTATACTTCTCATTCGTGGGTAGTTGATACGGGATCCACTAATCATGTTTGCTTCACGGGTTCAAACTGATCCGACAACTTAGTGGTAGTGAGATCCTCATCACACCGGGCGATCTTCTGAGAGGTCTGGCTTTGAAGCGATGGGAGAAGTGCCTGTCTTTTGAAGACGAGTTCTAATTTTAAGAGATGTTCTTTATGTTCCCGCTTTTAGAAAGAATTCACTTTCGGTTTCTAAAATTACATTAATAAACACTTAGTTTCTTCTAATAAGAATGAAATCATTTCTTGAAATGATGAGTGTATCTCTGTTATGGGACATTGATGGAAAATCTCTATACAATTAATCGTGCACACCACTCACGAAAATGCATCCCATAACACATCAACAATCAAGATATAAAAAGAAAATGTGAACGAGACACTTCTATGGCATCTAAGATTGGGACATATTAATCCAAAGAGGATCCAAAGGTTGGTGAAAGACGGTTCACTGGAGTTTCTCCAAGTTGAACCAATTCCAACATGCGAATCATGTTTGGAGGGTAAAATGACCACGAGGGCATTCGGAGCCAAGGGGAATAGAGCCAAAGAAGTGTTAGAAATCGTTCACACAGATGTATGTGGTCCAATGTCAACCAAAAAGCAAGAGGAGGTTATGAGTATTTTGTCACTTTTATTGATGACTACTCAAGGTACGGTTATATTTTTTCTTATGAAGCATAAATCGAGACCTTTGAGAAATTCAAAGAATTTAAGGCTCAAGCAGAGAATCATATGGAAAACGATCAATTCTCTACGATCCGATCCCGGGAGGAATACCTCAAATATGAGTTTTTGAACTACTTGTTCGATAAAGGGATTGCATCCCAAATTAATCGCACCGGAACCCCTCAACAAAAGCGGGGTTGCAGAGCGAAGAAACAAAACTCTTTTGGAAATGGTTAGATCTATGATGAGTTATGCGGATCTTCCCAAGTCGCTTAAAGGGTCATGCCTTGAAAACAAAGAACCTACATTCTAACTTGGTGCCATTCAAATCGGTTCCCAAAACTCCCAAATAATTGTGGACGGTATGAAGCCCGTTTTGAGACACATGAAGATTTGGGGGTGTCCGCCCACGGTGTTGGACAAAGGAAGGTCGTAAATTAGACCCTCGATCGTAATTAAGGTTGTTTGTGGGATACCCCGAGGGAACAAAAGGGTGTATGTTCTATGGTCTCGAAGATCAAAAGGTGGTAATAAGCACCCACTTTAGATTTTTGGAAGAAGACTATATGAACAAAAGAAGACCCAGAAGTGAGATTACCTTAAATGAGTTAAGGGGACCTCAGTGCCAACTGTACAAGATGACATACCAAACGACACACTTACACAACCGGAACCTCGTCGTAGTGGGAGGGTTATGAAACAGCCCGAGAGATTCATGGGGATAGGAGAGTCCTCGAACTTGATCCCCGGTCAAGATGAATCAGACCCATGGACATATGACGAGGCAATCCAAGACAAGGATGCAGTTTCTTGGCAAACAATAATGAAAGCCGAAATGGGTTCTATCGATCATAACAGAGTGTGGGAGCTAGTCGAACCACTTAATGGGGTCAAACTCATTGGTTGCAAGTGGGTGTACAAGAGAAAAAAAGGACCGGACGGGAAGGTGGAAACCTTCAAGGCAAGACTTGTGGCGAAAGGTTATACTCAGAAAGAAGGGATCGATTATGAGGAAACTTTTTCGCCCGTAGCCATGCTCAAGTCCATCTGAATTCTCTTATCGATTCTTTGCAAGATCTCGACTTTGAAATCGGCAAATGGACGCCAAGACGGCTTTCCTTAACTAAGTCTTGATGAAGAGATCTATATCTGCAACAACCCCAAGGCTTCATTGAAAAAGGCCAAGAACACCTAGTTTGTAAGCCCATGAAGTCCATTTACGGACTCAAACAGGCATCCAAAGCTTGGAACCAATGTTTTGATCATGTTATAAAGTCTTATGGGTTTGATCAAAACGAGTTCAAAAGTTGTGTGTACAAAAAAAGCGTGTCGAATCGCATTGGTATTCTTAGTACTATCGTAGATGACATTCTCGATCATCGGGAGCGATGTAAAGGTGTTATCGGGGCGTAAGGGCATGGCTTTCAAAAACAGTTTGATATGAAGGACTTAGGGAAGCCGCGACACATCCTTGGGATCAAGATCACTTTCGAGATCGCAAGAAAAAAAGATGATAGGCTTATCGCAAGCTTCATACATAGACACCGCTTCTTGAAACGATTCAAAGATGCAGGATTCCAAGAAAGGCTTCGTACCTTTCGTATACATGGAATCCATCTATCGAAAATGTGCCCTAAGACACAAAAAAGAGATAGATGACATGAAAGACATTCCATATGCTTGGTGTCGGAAGCCTTATGTATGCAATCTTTGTGTCACGAGACCGGATATCCTTTGCGTTGGCATGGTGGCAAGATATCAAAGTAACCCGGGAAAGAACATTGGATCGACGCTTAAAAACATTCTGAAGTATCTGAAAAGAACTCGGGATAGAATGTTAATTTATCAGTCAGATAGTCTAATCCCCATCGGCTACACGGACTCGGATTTCCAATCAGACTTAGATTCCAAAAAATCTACCTCCGATAGTGTGTTTTGCATGGGGGGAGGAGCCATGACTTGGAAAAGCGTTAAGCAGAAATGCATCGCAGATTCTACCATGGAAGTCGAATATGTAGCTGCTTGAGAGGCAGCGAAAGAAGCGGTTTGGCTCAAGAACTTCCTAGTGGACTTGGACGTTGTTCCGAATTTGCCCAGGACAATCACTGTTTATTGTGACAATGCCGGAGCAGTTGCAAATTCAAGGGAACCAAGAGCCCACAATGCCAGCAAACACATTGAAAGGAAATACCATCTTATACGAGAAATCGTTAAGAGAGGAGATATAGAGGTGACAAAGATAGCGTCAGAAGACAACCTAGCAGATCCATTCACAAAGGGTCTGCCTCAGAATACATTCGAGAGACATGTGAAAGGAATGGGTGTCAAGACCGTTGCCAGTCTGCTTTGAGTATAAGTGGGAGAAATTATTAGGTTCGTGTAGGTGACATTAGATGTCACGTATTAGGAACTACACGAGACATGTTGTAGTATACTTAAAAGTAGACTTTGAGTATAAGTGGGAGATTGTTGGGATTATACTGGAAAGTATGTTTTTACTTTGTATAATCAAAACTGAATTTCGGACTTATTTACTGAAATAAATTGTTTATCACGGATGCTTTAAATATCATCGAATGTTACATATATTTACCGCATAACCTGTTCAATAAATAAGACGTGTTACATTGTAGTTAATTTAGTGATACCGATCACGAAAGATTAAATTAATGATCCCTTGTAACCAAAAAGTACATCATTCACGACCTAGATGGAAATGAATAATCCATCGTGAAAGGTTGAAGTGTAAGGCTCGAATTGACTTGTCTTGACCAAGAGATTACACTAGTGCATGACCGATGCAATCGAATAGGACCCACTGGGAGGACAAATTCTTGAAATCGAACAAGGAAGAATTAGACCTCGATGGTTCGTTATTTCTTAATCTTCGCCCCTTAGATAGGATCACGTGTGGTTGGTAACTATTGCTTTGACTTATCATGGGTAGAGAATCAACGAGATTCAATACTTTTTATCTTGGGCAATATTATTGGTCACACGTGATTGCTAAGATTTAATACGGAGAATCGTGTGCAAAGCACGCTTGTTCGATTTGCCCCTTGGGAGGTTCATAAGCTTTATCATACCAAATCTTGCAAGTGGAACTAGTTTCCTAGATGGATAATAATGTTGAATCGCTTCTTAACCAAGGACAAAAGATATTAATTAATGGAAATTTATTTCAAAGGCTTGAATTAATTAATGGACTAGATAATCTTAAACACGGAAATAATAACCGGAGCCATATTGACCGTAATATGGGTTAAGATAGATAGTCAATATTAATTATGTAGTGGGATTAATTAATATTTATGGGCTTGAATAATATTGTGGCTCAATATTGATAATTCAAGATCCATTGGAAGGTCCAATCTTAATTCTCCTAAAGGCCCCCTAAGTAGCCCAACATAAAGTCCAATAACTGAAAAAGATGTTTAAAAATAAAATAAATCTTGTTGCATATTTTTTCCATTTTTTTTTTCGAAAATTATGGATTAAAAGGGGAGAAAGATTTTCTTTGAATTTTGTTATGGAATGAAGATATGTATTCTTGGAATACAAGATTATCTCATTAAATTCAAGAAATCTCCCACTTGGTTATTCATATTTGAAATTTTCAAATTTTTGATAATTAAGGGAAAAAAAGATTTTCTTGATTTTCTTGAAAAGATATTATGGTAGATATGTATTTCTTGAAATACAAGTATATCTCATAAATTCAAGAAGATCCAAATCTTTGAATCTTGTCTCTTAATTTTCGAAAATTCCATAACAAGATGAGGTGAGATTTTTTGTGGAATATTTTAATTATGGAGAAAAGAATATATGAGATATATTCAAGATTTCTTGGAGATCAATTTTCCCACATTATTTTTTCCAAAAAATTTCGACCACCACCCTATCTATAAATAGGGGATGATTCTTTCATTCCCAAGTACAATTCCATGTGCTGAAAAAATTAGTAAATCCACAAAGGTGGCGCAACAATTTTTTATTTTTCCTTTTGTTAATTGTTCGCGACCATCCTTCCACCGGATTGTCGAGCAAGGACTAAGGGAATACTTGGGAAGGTTTTTTGGTGTGTTTTCATCGACGAGTCCATTGCCATTCCAAGAGGTACGTTCACGTAAACTCGTAGTAATTCCGCATGCGTAGGATTTACGTGAACTGTTTATATGCATGATTTGTTGTTGAATTATTATTTGAATTAATATATGATTAATTCATGCTAGTAATAATTGTTAGAATTAAATTTGTATTTAAATATTCATCCCGAATAGATCCGTGCAATTAATTCCCCAACATATACATGTAGTTTTTAGAGTTTTTGCTCAAATTTATGTACCTTCTAGAAATAAATCCATTATAAAACATGTGATTCAATTCCCAAACAATTGCATTGCTAATTCCACCCCGTGACCGAGACAGGTTGATAGAACAAGCCCAAGCAACAATTATATGAGCATAATGATTAGGTGTCGTAATTGTTTGTATTTATGTGATTTTTGTGCTCAATTTGATAGGAATCCATGCTTTTATTGCACTAATTTCACTTAATTGTGATTAAATGTGGAGAAAAAGGCGTGTTTGATTTTTTGTGTAGGAAACGAGTGGAAACGGGCTGGAATTGAATTAAAAACTGCTTTGATCTAGAAGGAGATTTGAGAAGAGGATTGAACCACGTGAAGCTCTTCGAAAAGACGATCGCAACAGAAAAATAATCAACTCAATCGGAGGTCGAGAGCTCGAGTTATGAGATAAACAAAATCAGTGGGCAGCCCCAAAATATAACTCGGCCCACTTCGCGAAAAATACTCCTCGGCCCACTTCATCATCATTTCAGGCCCATATTAGAATTTGAAATTGATGGCCCATTTTCTCAAGAGCAGCAGCCCACCACCTCATTTAATCATTTAGCCACCAAAGTTGACCATAGTCCCACCATCTATATTACTCAGCTGCAGCCTGCAGGTCACGCCACTTTTGTGCATGGACCCCTCCAAATGCAATTAAAACGTAAAAAAAAGAAGGGGTTCAGCGTTTTTTTGATTTGGGGGGAAAAGAAGCAACAGAGATTGGATAAATACGTAGCGAGACACCAGAAGCAAGAGAGGAAAGTGAGAGTAGTTTTAGAATAGAGGGTTTTAGATAGGGTTTTAGAATTCTCCACCTCCACCCACACCAACACTCCATTAGAGAGATTTTATTGCTTTTTAGAATAGATTTTTTTGGGTTCAAGAGCCAAGATAATATTCAAGTTGTATTTGTTTTATTTGGTGACTTCTATCCCTTTTATTGCTTTCTTTGATTTAATGGCTATGTTTATGGGTTTATGTTTTTTATTGTTTATGAGTTTGATTAGAATTATGATGGGCTAAGGTTATTAGTGTTTGAGTGTTTGGAATTGTGGTGATGATTGTTTAAATTGCTTGATTATGAATGTTTATCTCTATTGATAGTTATCCTTTAGATTAGAGGAAATTTCTTGTTCTATTTTGGTGGTTTTGCTATGAGTTTGTGTGTTTTAGCTAGTTTTTTTCAACGAGAGTTGGGTAGACGGGTTTAGGCATATGGGTACTGGTTTAATTCACCCGAATTGAAGTTGATTAAGTCCTATCACAACGAGAGTTGGGTAGATACTTTAGAACCCCCATAATCTACATTATCTTCTTTAGTTAAAACCTTGAGTGGGTGGTGAAGAGCACATATGAGCATCAACCTTAGTCTACAAGTGGGAACACACGGTGACAGAGTAGTTAGCTAATTAGAGGACCATATCCGTGCAATTACCCGGGTTAGCAAAGAGAGATTCACCTCTCGATCTTAGGGATTAAAATGATATCGTACCCTAGACTTACCAAGTACGGGAATGGTATATGTTTAGTGATCGCCCTTATGGAATAACCGGAAATAGAGGTAAACACCATAATTGATCTTTTGACAATCGTCTCATAAGGAAAAACACCCAAGCACATCTTCTCTCGCTAGTGAACAAACTCGTTTGCTATTTAATTGTTTTCTCTTAGCTTGCTCGTTTATTGTTTATCTTTGTTCGATTGTTGGATATTGCTTGTTTTAAGTTTTCAATTTGTGTCACACTATAATCATGCGACAACACATAACAATTGTGCTATATTCACCATCCTAGTCCCGTGGATCGATATTTAATCAGGCACGAACAATCCTCTTATACTTGAGAGATTAGTGTGTTGCAAAACACGTGTCACATAATCAGAGATAACTATAATATGAATCAAGTTCACATTAATTTTCTTTTTTTAAAATAATACATTTCAGCATGTGAATCAGGTTCACATTAATATTTTTTTTTAAATAATACATTTCAACATATGAAGTATCACATTTTAACATACAAAGTACTACTTATCATTTTAAAAAAAATCATTTTAGGTATTATTCAACTATAATCGCTGAACAATAATCTTTATATGCTAAACAATATATCTGAGTTCACCATAAAATTTATGTGAACTGAGCCCATAAGAAGCTTTGTTCGTAATAAGCTATTGAATTGGGGAACATATCGAAACATTTACAATCATATGATAATACCACTTTATATATACATCACATACATAGTATGGATAAATAGGCACCATAATAATGATAGCACAATTCAAAAGTTACAATACAATGAGGCAACCATTGCCATCTATGAAACATATATGTAAGAGCTTATGGTTTTCACAACATGTGTTGAAGACTCATCAGCACAAATGAGTATAATGGGGGTGGGGGTATATTGGCCTCTGAGAAACATATGTTTATTTCCAAGAATACCCTTTCACAGTTTAGCACTTGCCTTTGTTTGTTTGACTCTATAACCGGGGAGCAGGAAGAGCGCGGGGAGCATCCCACTCGGTCACAATGTGATTGCGGGTGATCTCACTGAGTGAGCGACAACCACTCAACGCCATTGTCAGCTCAAACTCATCTCGCAGCATTTGGAGCACTTTTCTCACTCCCATTTCTCCTTCTGCAGCCAACGAAAAAAGCACGGGACGCCCAATCTGACAACGGAACCACAAGATATAATTCAATCATCAGTAAGGGAATGTTTGATTAGTAGGTTGATTTCAAAATCTTGAAAAATAGTAATAGTGTGAGTTTGTTTTGAGATTTGAATAGAATATAATTTAACTCTACATTAAATCAACGCGTAAGAGTGTATGTATGATGTATTACTAATTATTATATTATTGTTGATTGTAATGGTTGGATGATTATGTAATGATTAGTGTGTTTATTGGAAATTGTAAAAGTGAGAAAAAATGATAATTAAAAGAATAGTGAGAACAAAATAAACGTATTTGCATTAATGAGTTCATTGGAGACTGTGTGATGAAGGAGAAAAAAAGGTATTTATAGGGTTTATAGGTATATGTAGGGGTGAATGTATTGAGTTTATAAAAATCGAATTATCAATTCCCAAAATAGAACCAAATCTTGATTTCAAAATCTCAAAAATCCGGTTTTGTGTCTTTTATTTTGCTCAAATACATAAAAAACTGAACATGGGAACACTTTTAGACTCAATTCTTAATGCATAGGCAGAAAAGGGTTCATACATGTTCTGACTTGGAGGGACTCTTGTGCGAGATGGTGTTCCACTTTAGTATTTAGACCTTACTTTACTTTAAAACATGGTTGGGTAGGGTCATAAGCCCATGGGTTATATAATATAAATGTGATGGGAACCTGTCTCATATATGAGACCGTCCCATACAAGTTTTTGTCCTTGACTAGACATGATGGCAAGATATGATTCATACGGACGACTCCACATAGCATGATACAAGTTTACTTAGTGGTGATGGTGGTGTTATTTGTACTTACAAAGATGCCTGAGGCTCCCAGAGCCAATGCCTTGAAGACATCAGTCCCACGACGAACCCCTCCATCCAAGAACACTGGTAAACGGCCTTGTGCAGCTTTCACAACCTAAAATTTTCAACCAATGATTAGGAGTGATGGGAGAAGAAACAGAAATCATAATATTCTTGCACAAGTTGGGTACCTCTTCCAGAGCCATGATAGTTGCAGGGACGTAATCGAGCTGGCGAGCACCATGATTGGAAACAATAATACCAGCAGCTCCACTCTGAATGGCAATTTTTGCTGTATATTGGGGACATGGAAATCTCTACATGAGTACTTATGTATTAATATGTACTAACATCCTTCTTAGTCATGAGAAAAATATATTAATCCTAGAGAGTTGAAAAGTTTTTTGGCAATAGTGAAAATTTGCCCAATTCTGGCCCCAAAATCGCCAGAAAATTGAAACAAGTGTAATTTTATGTCACGGGAAGATTTAATTTGGGACCAAAATTTGACAATAGACAAGTTATGAGGCTACAATTGGATAGTCGAGTGACATAAAACGATATTGTTGTCAATTTCCCGGCGATGTTGAGCCAAAAATGGACAAGTTTTTTAATATTGACACTAAATCCAAAAAGTTAACATTTGGACAGTAGACAAGCTACGACACCAAAAAAACATTTTAACCCTAATAGTATATATGTAGTTGTTAGTTAAGGGGTTGTAGCTCTTACTGTCCTCAGCAGTGAGTACACCCTTCACTAGGATGGGCAATGAAGTAATTGTCTTAAGCCACTTAACATCCTGCAAAGGTTCAGAGTAGAACACATTAGGATTGTATAAACATCGTAAGTTCTAACCAACGAAAATATTAGAATTGGAAAGAGTACCTTCCAGCTCAATGTACGATCAACTTGACCAGCAACATATGAAGCTAGTCCAGAGTCATTAGCCTACACCACATAATATGAATTAACATCATTTGTAGAGCTTTTCAAGAAAAGGATTTCGAACAAATAATGATGTGGCACTTACTTTATCCATCTTCCCAAGGTCCAGACCCTCAAAATTCTTCAATGTCAAGTGAGGTGGCAAAGTGAATCTGGATAAGACCAAATCAGAATTTTCATTTCGAGGGAGCTTGTGAAATAAAAATTTGATAGTTAAAGAAAATTTTTAAACAAAAAATAGTTTAGGGACGTATCGAAACACAAGTTGATAGTGTAGGGACTTTTTGATGCATTATGCCACGCCCTTCATATTATTAGGCATCTATAGTGAATGATGTTTGGTTAATGTTTGAACCTGTTCTTAATATCAGCTTCTCTGCGCCCCAATCTGGGGGTATCCACAGTTAGTGCAATTGCCTTGAAACCTGCCTTTTCAGCCCTTCTCACAAGCTGAGCCACAACGTTCCTGTCCTTATAGACCTGAACATAATTCAAGAGAGTGATCATGACTCAGAAACCATACAAGCTATCTTGAGAAACTCAATAATCTCCAAAAATAATAAAAATACTCCAAAGAAACTCAATGTCCAAATAAATTCAGTAAACGTAGTATGCACAAACTGTGAAGTGAAACTCAAAACTTACATAAAGCTGGAAGAATCGGATGCCAGGTCCTGTAGAAGCAACTTCTTCAACACTGGAAGTGGCCCATGATGACAACGTCTGAAAATAAAATTCATTGTTCATCAGTACGTAGAAGCAAATATGATGTCTATACGCAATGACTCGTTGGTTTGCATGAAATTATCACTGGCAGATTATTACAACAAAAATTTAAATTGCAAATCTCGTAAACTAGTTTTCATGGAGTAGTCAAGTCCTTATGTGACATGATTTAGTTATGCGATCTTTCAGATGAGAGCATATATCAACATATAAAAATTCATATTGAAGTGCATAATTTCTCAATACTTTCAGAGCATAGAGTGGAGATATCAGGTATTTAAAACATTGTTTGTCCCTACGGGCCAATATATCAAGTTCAATGATCATAATTTGTTATTACAGCAATTTAACAGGATTCTGAAGTTAACTTTATGGCAGTGGATAAATATGAAAATTAATAGAAGTCAAACCATGATTGTTCAAATTTAAAACATTGTTTGTCCCTACATCTTACTGTCCAAATTTTATTATAATAAATCTGAAAATTAAGAGAAGTCAAACCATGATTGTTCCAGCTGCTGATGCGGCTCTAGCTGTTGCATACTCTCCTGCATACAAAATAATCTATGTTGTTAACAAGAAAAAGAATAAATTTTGTCAGAAAAAGAAAAGAAAAAGAAGAAGGATAAATGATTGTAAAACATGCTCAATCTTGATGGCTATTTGAAAACCTTAGAACATATAACATATCTTGAGACATATAAACACATAATCGTTTCTGCTAATCTGTTAACTGCAGATATATCAATCAATATACTAAAATATGCTGATCAAGCTATTATAAAAGTTGTATCTATTCACAGATATAAACTCAGGGATACCTTCAGGGTGAGCCATTTTCTGCATAGCAGTAGGAGCAACCATGATGGGCATCGAAATCTTGAAACCCAATACAGTTGTAGACATATCAATCTTGCTCACATCAATCAGAATCCGGGGCCTAAACCTGCATTTTGTTTTGAAAAATATCATCAGAAATATTACGATATATTTCAAGAGATAAATAAGCTAGACATCTAATTTATCAAAATGAGCTAAGAAACTTACAGAATCCTGGAGAATGCATTGGTGTTCTCAGCCAGAGTCCACTCATCTTCTGCACCAGATGCATAGTAATCGTACACCATTTTCGGCAACTTTTGTTTGGCAATTGCCTGATACTCCGTCACATTCGTTATCTCCCCCATCTCCGCAGTCGGTTTCTCACAATCCCCTCTGGATAATCTATATTTTAACAGAAAAAAACCACAAAATAAAATCAGATAAGTCAGAATATGTTGAGTATCTTCTTTACTGAATAAGGTCCTATAACAGATTTAAATGAACAAAACAAAGGTTTAATAAAAGTAATCATGCTAGCAAACTAGGATATCCTCCTTGGTTGAATTTGAATTGAAGGATTCCACAAGAGATTTTTAAATCCATCATAGCAAATCCAATTCTGGTTGACTGGTTTTGAAATCCACTCATTTCATTTTCTCGATTTCAAATTCCTCAAACACAAACACTAATTCGAGCTTGTGACAAAAATTCAGAGCTTATCGTAAAAGGTAAATGAGATTACAAAAACACAGCACTTAATTGAATCAAGAGGCAGCTAAATAATGGTAATCGCCCTGAGATTAACAATCCAGGAATGTAAAATCAATCCTAATAAGAACAAAACCGCAATTACACCCAACCAGAATTTCAAAATCAAAATTTAAACTCGATTAAGAAAGCAAAAACCCTTCCAAGCAAACACCGAATTCAACTACAACTCATCAATCGAAAAATAAATTCCGCATCAATAAATTAGAGAGAGAGAGAGAGAGAATCAGACCTTAAGGCTGAAGAGAGTGAGCAAAGTGCATGCAAAAAAGAGCTACTAATATTGCTGCTAGATAAACCCGGAAGAGAGAGACAGATAGCCAAGAAAAATATTGAGAAATAATTTATAGAAAAATAAATTAATTTAGGGGGGGAAATTGAGAGGATGAGGACAAATAGAGATTAGTATTTGGAGGTTACAATTTCAACCAAATCCAAACACCAATTGGGATGCTCTCTACCACACCCGTCGACTGTGTGAAGTTTCACAGAAATTCCTTCATTATCCTTTACGATTAAATTCACAAAATTCAAAATGCATGTACATGTAGATATACACGTAATATTTACAATAATTTGTGATATGTTTTTCTGATTTTGCGAAGATAAAGAAAGGTGGTGAGTTTTGCAACTGGGACTCCCTGTTTTCTGCCAAAAAAGATTGGGTTTGGAGTTGGATTGGTTTATTTATAATGAATGCATTTAAGTAATTATTATTATTATTATGAAATTCAAATCAAAATTATCTTTTACAGAAATCAGAATAATAATCAACAAAAATATTAATGAAAATCTTTCTGTTGAGGTGTACCTTCTGAGTAAGTCATATCATAGTTAGGGATGAATTTAAAGGGGACCCACTTTGGTTTTTTAATTGAAATCTTTTTAATTTTATAAGAATGGGCATTCCATATTTGACTGATACTAGTAAAATATTGCTAGAGGGCCCCCTTTAAATATTTAAAAAGAGAAATTGAATTAATTATAATAGTGATGACACAAGGGATAAAAAGATAAGGGAAAATAACAAAATAGTGAACTCCTAGGCACTTTGCTGCAAAAAAGTTAAATACTATAAACCAATCCCATGCTTATACAAGTGAATTGATGAGTGCAAGTTGAAAGACAGCATGATGCAGTTTGATTTAATTAACTTCATTGGTCGTAGAAAATAATAAATAACTTCATTAGAATTCGTGTAAAGTTTAAACACAATACTCGCCCAACGAAAAGATAATGTCCTTTAAAAACATTCTCAAATTACATTTTTTTTTTAAATTTGTTGCATGTGATATTTTATCTTTATTTCAATGCATTTTTTTTTTGAAATTAGTGTCCAATTTTTTCTATTTGGGATGTGGATAAAGTCAAGTGGACGCTCAATATGATGTTAATTTGATAATAACATCGATTTAGAATTGAACTGTAAAACGTATATGCAATTTAGTTATTCGTAATAATTTATTTAAATAAAAAAACATGAGAGGTAAGTGAATGAATCATAGTGTGATAAATACATTAAATAACGATTGCATACATTAACATCTTTCCCAACAGGGAGGCTAAATGAAATTTCAAGAACATACAGAACCAAATACGAAAAGTTAAAATCATACATATATCAAGTTATCAACACAAAGGATGTCAAATATATTCGATTAAAGATAAATTATATCAGTAAATGATACAGAATTTTAGCAGAACATAGGTAGTGAATTGACAATATAGGAAAAGTGGAAGAAGAAGCCACACAGGGCCAAATGAATTGCCGTAAAATCGAAGGGTGTGTGTGTACAACATAATTTTACACTCAGCTACATTTCCAGTATGTAAAAAAACCCCAAACCTAAACCATCAGACAAAATGAAAGATTGACAGGGATTTAGCTTTGGTAGTTGCTGCATTTCCAATTGCAGATACAACAATACATGTATAATTTTTTATATACGTCGCAGCAAATCACATTAACCCCAATAGGGATCCAATCATCCAAACTTGAAGGACGAAAGCCTGACACATACCCGTGTATTCTGGAGACTCTGATTGTTTCATCGATCAGAGGTTGAAGTTGAAACGAGAGGGATTGATTGATCAGGCTCGTCTGAGTTAACTCGAGGAGCTTCTTTCTTCAACTTGTGGTTATTGTATGCAGCTACCCCACTGATTGCTGCAGATTTTAAAAATGAATATTATTAAATTTTTTAAAAAAAAAATCAAACAGAAAAACTCGAGTTATTGGGCAGGCATTGTACATACCAACAGCATAACCAAAGAGATTGATTGGTGTTAGTTTTGTGTCTGCAAAAAGGAGGGCTGATAGTAGAACTACAACCCAGTCTTTGACGACACCAGCCACACGAATGGTCAAAGCACTCGTGTGTGAGATTACAAGGAAAACCGATATATTGAGGGCAAAAGTACAAAGAGAATTTAGTGTCAGAACTAGAGGTATATAGAAGTTCCATGACCCAATTGCCTCCAGCTTAGGCATCTCCAGGAAAATCCACGGGATTAAGAGGCAGACAGCACTGCATAATGAACCAATTTTGTTTGAAATATTGACAGTCCTTCATAAATCAAAGAACATAAGCTATTGAAAAGTGGAAGAAAAGTGTAGGTCATGTGATGAAAAGTATCAGCTAATATGATGAAAAGAATTAGTTGTATATTGAAAAAGTACTAATACTGTTTAGCCTACAAACTAGTACTTTCTTTTGTATGAACTAATACTTCTCATTACATATTTCAGTTTTTCTTTTTTTTTGTGTGTGAATTGAGTCAAAATTGCACCAACTGCTTGGTGCAACTGGTGCGTAGAAGTTTTTGCCTATATATATATATTATCCGAGGAGTAGGTGGCTTGCCTGCAGGGGCTAACGTAGTACATCATGGAAATAGGATTTAGATTCAGCCCCTTTCGTTTAACAAAAATCTCCACAAATATCAGCCTCAGGGCTTCTCCAACAACACCTCCCATTTGGTAAACAACACCAATCCAGCTGATACTTATTTCCCCATAAGATGCTACAAGAACCCCAAAACTGATAACCGACATAATCAGAAGCATCCTGCCACTCATCACTTCAAGTCCAGCAAATACTCCAAGAATGAAAACGGTAACTGGCACTATAGATGTCATCAAAAGTGAAAAATTAATAGTATTAAGTTTCATAAAAGTTACCTGGCAAGATTAGGTAATAATAATAGCACATACTTACTGATTGCTTTCAACATTTGAGCAAATGCAACAGATATGTAGAGGTAAGCAGTGTTCCCAAGCCACAGAGTCATAGCAAACATTGCGCCAATTGGGACAACAGAATATATGTATCTGCACACTTGTAATTTGTCTTTTTAATGATATCATAATGCAATAATTATGAAAGAAGAAACATGTGATTTCAAAGTTAATACAAACAGATGGGCAAGCTTTCCTCTTTATTTCTTTTCTTTTGGTTTTATAAAACCATATAAATGACTTTTAGTTTAACGTAAAATTTTAATAATGTCAAGTTAAAAATAATTGTACTTTTCATAATATACAATATTAAAGCTTTTCATATAATATTTATACTCTTTACTAGTGGAACATATACTTTTTACTAATTATCATAAATTCTTATTAAGTTTTGGCTCTTTTATACAGACAAAGTCCTGATCGATTAGGTCATTGCATTGTAGCGCATGCATCAAACATAAGATCACTCACATATCCAAAGTCATTCCATCCCCAATCTTCATGATCTGAAAAAGGATACAAAATAATAAATATTAATACTAGACAATGTGAAATATCCAAATCAAGAAGATCCATTTTGGAAACATTACCTTGAAAACCTTGGTAAGCACAAAACATAGAACAGAGGAGAAAACCATGTGAAGCAGTGTCAATCCGAGAGGATATGGGAAGTTTATTTCTTTCGATGATAAAATCCACTGCATTTGGTGAAATATTGATGAAGTGGATTAGACTTGTGAATAAACATATTATCTTGATAAAACGAGTATACAAGAGAAACAATAGTGGCAATGGGAATATGTTTCCTTTACAAAGAGGACAAATTATGAAATACTAGAAACAAAAAGTGAATGCTAAATCAACAATTTCCTGCAGCTATTGTTAGCATAACCACTTAAAATAATCCAAGGGAAAACGCATATTCAGTAAAGTATACATATACCTGCTCACAAAAAAACGAACAGAAAAGAAAAATTCATTCTGCAGTGAAGATGAGAATTTCTGAAACATCTTTTCCATAAATCTTAAATTGGAATAATTAGCAGTGATCTTATTGTCACACTGCAAGACCCTGT
Organism: Stenogyne calaminthoides; assembly: GCA_037126765.1. Lineage (NCBI taxonomy): Eukaryota > Viridiplantae > Streptophyta > Magnoliopsida > Lamiales > Lamiaceae > Stenogyne > Stenogyne calaminthoides. Next base: position 28,403,774 of record JBBCBC010000026.1, on the reverse strand, counting down.
AAGATAAATAGGATTGTGCTTTCCAACATCTTGCCAAACAAAACCCAACAATTTACAGTTGAACCTAAATTTGACAAAACCAAAAGCAAAATAAGTGAGGAAGAGTCTCCAAGTTTGAGCATCCATCTTTCAAGTTTCAACAAAATATGGAACTTAAACTCGAATCGTAGATAATCAATTGAGAGAGATTTTTAGAATAATAAGAATCAATCCCTCTCAAACTCTATTCATGATGATAACTAGACCATCTAATCACATTTATATCTGAAAGCAAACAAAGCACCAATGATGTAAGGCATAGAACTTTGATCAAGAAGGACTTTAGGATGGCTACATGTTGAAGTTTATGAGTAACTATTGAACTCTATATATTTGTCTTCTGTACATCTATATTGTATCACAAAATTATCAGAGTATTAATACAAGAGACAATCAATGCATAGGGATGGTACTTCTCAGAGGAACTCTTAAGCAAGAACTTTACAACTATACTCTTTCCATTCCACAGTCATCCACATCCGTATCCTTTCTTTCAAGTTCAATCAATAAGCAAGATTGTGGGCCTATGGCCATCAATACTGCAGTAGTTAAGAATACGTTAGATTTGGATGTTTGGCCCCCATACACTTGGACATCGTTTAAAAAAAATGTAGTAAAGAGAGCTCTTACCAGTTGCAATATACCTTTTGCTATCAATGGAAATCAGAGTTTGTGTTCCTCTTGTTTCAAATCTAACACTCACAAAAAGTCCCAATTCTGACTTACATAATTCTGCACCTTAAGAGCTCAATCACAGTGACTTATGAGGCCTTTAACTATTAAATTTTCTACTGTTTTTTCCTACATAGATGATGCTATCAGGTATACTTGATTTTATTTCTTAAACAAAAGTCAAGACTTGTTTACTGCTTTTGCTCATTTTAAATCTTCCATTGCAACAAAATACCACCAGAAAATTAAGGCTTTTCGATCTGATGGAGGGGGAGAATACAAAGGATTGCCCAGTTTCCTAGATAAAATGAAATTCTAGATCGATGTTCTTTCCCTTACACCCCTCAACAAAATGGTCTGACTGGGAGAAACATAGGAACACAATTGAGGTTGGTTTATGCCTGTAAGCACAAAGAAATGTATCGTACACATTGGGATGCTGCACTAGCTACTGCAGTATATTTGATAAATAGAACTCCATCTAAGCCACTTTATTTCAAAACAGCTTTAGAGCTTTTACTGTGCATAAACCTAATTACAATCATTTCATGATTTTTTGGCTGCATTTGTTTCCCTTACCCAAGACCCTGTAACAAACACAAGCTTAAATATAGAAGTCAGCCATCTGTGTTTCTTGGTTACAGTCCTCGAAACAAGGGTACAAAGTACGCTTACCTAGTAAAAAGATTATCATTATTAGGCGTTTTGTTTTGAGGAAACATAATTTCCATTTACCAAAGCTACAAATACAAACCCTACTTATACCATTCCTAACTAATATGCCCTCATCCATCAGTCAATAATGCTTGATCATTTCCACAGATACAACAAATGTTCTATCCACCTGATTTTAATTCCCGAAGTTCTTCCTCCCTCTTCTTATAATATACATCTGCATCACATTCAGCTCAAAATACCGCAGCCAGAAACAGGAGGTGAAATCATTATAAAGTTACCATAGAAACTGATATTCGTACTGATTCTGTTACTACTAGTGCTATTGCTCAAAATACTGCAGGAAATATAGGTTCTCATCCATAGTTGTTTAGGGCGCGCTTTTGACAAGGTTTTTTATATGACAGGGACACTAGGATGGCTACATGTGGACATTACATGTCACTTATAAATTAAAATATGGATAATTAAATTAGAGCATCAAAAGAACCAATCTGTCTCACACTCACGGATAATTTTAGCCAGACCATCAAACCACATTGTATCTGCTCTTTAAACACAGATAAATACTTCAAACATCAATAGAACACACATTTTGGTAAAGGAATGCAACTCTGATTGGTAATGTTTGCTAGGCCAAGGATGCTCAAGACAGATCTACTAGCTACATGAAGTATGTACTTTGTAAGTCAAAATATAAAAATTCATCTTCTCTCACATCTTAACTACAGCTCGGATTATAGCAAAAACCAGACATAGATGGTTAATGAAAACTCTATATAAAGATTTAAGAAAATAATTATGCAACATTATTGTGTTATGATGACTAGAAGTAGTTTGGTCCATATGCTTGCCAATCAAACACGGATCACCTAATATTCAATGATGAGAAAATATAGTACTTACTGATATAAGAAGAGTTAGCTAGGGACCAAAAGCTGACTGATTGATCACAACAAAGGATATTGCAATTTTTACAATTATAGCAAAAAGGGAGCACATATTATCAAATTCAACAGCTTCATCCGCACATTCAGAAAATTTAAAGCTTATAAACGGATCAATGAAAGCATCCATTACCTGCTTGACACAATGCTTACTTGAAAAGTTTAATGGTAAAACCTACTCAAAGAATAGATACATATAAATATGGAAATTGCAGAGAATTGGGGAATAATAAGGGAACCTTGTTGAAGAATATCTGGCCACTGGAAAGGGCGATATGTAAAGGAGAATGTAGGCGTATGTTTTGAAGTCTTCCCTCACCCATTTTCTGTACCAATCTGCCATTGCTGCGACTCCGAGGAAATTGAGCTACTGATCGAATACCATTTAGAGTCGTGATGAAGGAAAATCCGGGAGAATTGGGGTGGACGGTGGGAAGGGGGAAGCCCAGGAGGGGGAAATTCGAGGCGGAGAAACGCACATGCACGGTTTGAGAAGTTTGGGCCAAAACCCAAGTTGTTTAATAGAATGGGCCTTTAATTAGTTGAATCATTTTGGCCCATTTTATTCGTTGGGCCTTCCCTTGAGAGTTTTATTTCGTGTCTACTTGTTTAAGATAAAAATTTGTATGAGACGGTCTCATACATGAGACGAAATATAAATTAGTATACATTGATATTTTTTTTAAAAGTATTAAAAGTTTATACTTAAATTGTTCAAATTATATTTCATATTTGGGCGGGTTTGGGTTCGGGTCGAGAAAAAAAAAACTAAAACTGAAATTAAAGTAAAAAAAAAACTGAAATTGAAAAAAAAAAAACTAAAAAAAAAAAATTAATTCTTTTTAAAAAATTAAATTACACCAATTTTATTGGTGTATAGGTGCATAAAAGAATTTGCCCTCAAACAAATGTGCTCTAGCTTTAAAAAAGATTTTCTCTTGGGCTATTTGGTGAAAAGCCTATTTTTTTTTCCCGAAACTCAAGAGAACAAACAAATTAAAGACTCTTTTGTGCGCTTTTGGCAGTAAATTTAGTTAGTATTATTATACTTCAGTTCCCTATTTCTCCATGCTCTTCTCTCCCATTTTTAATTTTTTTTTTTGCATTTAGCAATCAAATCACCTAAAATTACATCCAAAAATATTTGCCTTGAATAAAAATTACATCGAGAATATAACACAACGTCACTCACATGCAAAAAAGTAATACTTAATATTATATATATATATATCCATATACTTTTGTTTACAAATTGTCATTAAGTATAGGGATTACAATTTGTTTTGATTTTTTTTATTTTAATCATGTAAGTTATTAATTTTTTTAAAATTAATCATTTAGCATGTTGCAACATGTCAATAAATAGAAAACAATCATATATGTAATTATTTTATTTTTTCTTTTAATTTTAAAATGCCAATTAGACTTTTTCTTTTTGGATCAATAAAAAATGATTTATATTGAAGTAGAGTACAAGGGATACTCTGTCCCGTACAATGACTTTAATCATAATTATTTTGGGTCAAAATTTTTATAGATTTTTTATAAGAAGGAAAAGTGGCTTCTGCATATTTTGGTTTGTTTTTTTAACTTTCCTATCAGTTTAGACACGATAAACTGACCTGATTCACTATGTCGTTTAATATGCAAATTATTTTTGAACCCGACCTAAAACTCATTCAAAATTATTAAGATTAAAATATTCAACGAAAAATTAAAGAAAAAAATAAAATAATTACACATGTGGCGGTTATTTATTAGATAACATGCTGCAGACAAGTTTAATGACCAATTTTAAAAAAAAATAGAAACTTATAAAATCAAGATAAAAAAAATCAAAAAACAATTAAGACCAACGCAAAAAATATAAAATCCATTTCCCATAGCCGAATTATCATCTTCCAAATTAAAATTACTCCAAAATAGACATTTATCCATAATCCATACCCCATACATAATATTTTTCTTAAAGTTGCAAATATGAAATCAATATTAAACACGCAATTATCTTTGCCAAACTATTTATGAACAAATGAGCACTCCTAACGAACTTAACGGCCCAAAACAAGAAGTTTTCAAACCACAACCCTCCTTTTCTCCTCCCATTTCTTGTCTCCATGAACAATCTGAACCTCCGTCCGGTCCCGATTCCAAACCCGACCTTACTCCTGCAGCACCGGCAGCGAGAATGGTGGAAGCAAATCCAAGACCCGAGCGGCGAAATCGTCAACAGATGGAACCGCATCTTCTTCCTCATTTCCCTCGTCGCCCTTTTCGTCGACCCCCTTTTCTTCTACCTTCTCGGCTTCATGGCCGGCCGCAATTGCCTCACAATGGACTACGGATGGGCAGGCTTTCTCGTCGTCACCCGCACCATCGTCGATTTCTTTTCCTTCTTCCACATTTTGATTAAATTCCGAACTGCCTATGTTAACCCCAATTCCAGAGTTTTTGGTAGGGGCGATTTGGTCAAGGATCCTACTTTGATTGCTTTACGCTATTTGAAGGGCAATTTCGCCATTGATCTTGCTGCTGCTCTTCCTCTCCCACAAGTACTTTTCTTGTTTTGCCCTGTTTTGTGTCCTGTTTTTGGTTGTTTTGATCAAGTTAAATAATTTGGGCTTTTGGGAGCTGATGCAAGAAACATGTTTTTCGTAATTTTGTGCATGGAGAGTGAAAATGGGATTTAGGAATAAAAAATCGGAAAACATGATCAAAAATGCAAAATCCTGGGAAAGTTAGATTAGGAAGAGCAATAATCGTTAAAACAGAAACGTACCTGAATCCATAAAAAGAGTTTGATGGGAAGTAGTTTTTTTTAGTGCAGTAAATTATCTTTATTTTGAATCCAGTCATTTTGATTTTCACGAATTGAAAATAGTCTCGTAACTTTCAATTTTTGATGTTTTGGTCCGATAATCGGCCCTAAGAAGGGAAACATCCGATTGATGCTGATATGGCAGAGCCTGTAACCGGTTACAGGACCAAAAAAGTCGGAAAAAATTGGAAGTTAAAAGTCTATTTTCAATTTATGAAATAGGACTACAAAACATTTTTCCCAAGGTTTGAGTGAAAGCTAGTATGATTTTTTCAAGAAGTCAGTTTTCATTTCTCTGTTTTTCTGACTTTCACTAGACTAAATATTTAATCAATGAATTTTGTAATTAAATTTCAGTGTGTTGTTTGGGGTGTAATGCCAATTGTACGATCACGAACAAGTAATCATGTCAATCACGCGATTTCTCTGCTCATAATCCTTCAATACATCCCTCGGATCATCGTTATTTTTCCTCTGAACGCGAGAATCATAAAGAACACTGGTGTCGTGGCGCGAACTGCTTGGACGGGAGCAGCATACAATCTCGTTCTATACTTGTTAGCAAGTCATGTAAGTTCCTCAAAATATTTTCTTTATTTCGCAATAAATTGCAAATCAACATAATTAGTGTTTGTTGGTTTCTGAAGGTGTTGGGAGCAATATGGTATTTGATGTCCGTAGATCGGATTTTCTCGTGCTGGAAGGTGAACTGTAGGCACGAAAGAGACGACATATTTTGTCGAACAATCTATCTCGACTGTGCAGCTACAGGGCATGACCGCGACGTATGGTATAGCGCGACTCAGGTCTTCAGGAACTGCGATGGAAAACATGGCGATTTCAATTTCGGAATGTTTGCGCCTGCTTTGCATGATCAAGTTGCTTCAACAGATTTAATCGAAAAGTACTTTTATTGTCTCTGGTTTGGATTGAAGAATCTGAGGTTAGTTTTGCCCTGTTCTTGATGCAATTTTGATTTGTTTTAAAAGGTCATTCGACCCATAAAAATTCGGAACGAAGAGTATTAGTTCATATAAAGTAAAGTATTAGTTTGTATGCTGAACTATATTGAAAAAAAATGTTTGGTTGAACATGTGCGGGTCAAAATTGCACGATGCAACTGGTATACCAAAATTTTACTCCTCTTCTAGTTAGATGGTTGTTTTTTAAATTAAAAATTAAGACGCGTCTCATGAAATCAAATTCGTTTCGTAGCTCGTACGGACAGAGTTTGGAGGCGAGTACTTACGCAGTTGAAACAGTTTTTGGTATTTTGGTGTGTATAATGGGCTTACTTTTCTTCTCGTTGCTAATAGGCAACGTGCAGGTATTCTTCTTCTTTATAGACATTGCAAAATGAACATAGCAAGAGAATGTTATTTGGATTTTCAAGTCAGTTACATAATGTATTTTTAAATTTTTTTGTTTGGACATGTATATTAGACATATCTGCAATCTACAACAGCAAGGCTGGAAGAATGGAGGGTGAAACGAAGAGACACCGAGGAATGGATGACGCATCGGCAACTACCTCCGAACCTGCAGGATCGGGTTCGGAGATTTGTCCAGTACAACTGGCTATCTACAAGAGGTGTGAAAGAAGAAGAGATTCTTCAAGCCTTGCCACTCGACCTACGGAGAGAAATTCAGAAGCATCTTTGTCTTGATCTTGTTCGTCGCGTAAGTGATCATCTCTACTTCAATTTTGTACCACTTAGTTTCTGTTGTAAGAGATTAAATTTTTTATAGTCCAATAACTTGTCATCGTTTTGAAATTTGTCCTGATTGTTGACCTTTTGATTTTGGTCCTGTAAATTTGTGAAAATTTTGAAATTAGTCAATCTACAGGCTATTTCAGGTCACCTATCTGGTCAATGACATATGACGTTCTGCTTGACCTTTTTTTTTGAAATTTGTGAAAATTTTGAAATTTTGTCATCGTTATGAAATTTGTCCTCTTCTCTTGAATTTTTTATTTTTGTCCTGTATATTTTTGAAAATTCTGAAATGGCATGTGGCGTTCTGTTTGATCTTTTTTTTTTAACATGTGCCAATGCTGATTGGATTTTTCGTGTTAATTTTAGGTCCCTTTCTTCTCCAAAATGGACAACATACTTCTCGATGCGATATGCCAGCGTCTCGTCTCCTCCCTAAACACGAAAGGCACGTACATCGTCCGTGAAGGCGACCCAGTAAACGAGATGTTCTTCATAATCCGAGGCCAAGTAGAAAGCTCAACGACAGACGGTGGACGTTTGGGGTTCTTCAACTCAATCACCCTCAAAGCAGGGGATTTCTGCGGCGAGGAGCTGCTGACGTGGGCCCTGATCAGCACGTCCAACCAAAACCGCCCGGCTTCCACCCGGACGGTCAAATGCAGCACGGAAGTAGAGGCCTTCGCCCTTCGGGCGGACGACCTAAAATTCTTCGCGGGCCAGTTCAAGCGGCTACACACCAAGAAATTCCAGGACTCTTTTCGATACTATTCGCATCAGTGGAGGACGTGGGGCGCGTGCATTCTGCAAGCTGCGTTTAGAAGGTACAGGCGGAGGCGACTCGCTGAAGAACTGTCGAGGCACGAGAGCGAGCTTTACACGTGGGACGAAGAAGATTCGGAGGAGGACTCTAAGTTTGCAAAGAAACAACAAAAGGTTACGTTTGATCAGTCGATGGCCAAGATCTTTAAGCCTGATGAGCCTAGTTTGAATTAGTAAAAGCAAGAACATATGTGGTATTTAGGAATCAAGCAATATATAGAAATCGCTTGTGTAGCAAGATAGATTTTGATGTAGAGTGTAAGAAGAAAATTAAAGTTGGAGATATAGAAAGTTAGCTAAAATCAGAAATCAGAATATTTTTTATTTTAATGTTGGATTATATATTTTAGAGCAACACTTGGATGCGCGCCCAAAGAAAGTCAAAGAAAATAAGCTTCAGGCATTCAAGAACAATGAGCTCCCAAGATACAATATTCAATCACACTACTTAAGAAGTGACGAGAAGCAGTTTCTTCGAACTTTTCGTAGCTAGAATCCTTACTTGGACGTCTCTCACAATGATAATGGATAAGACTGTTATTTATAGCAGTGGATAAACAAATAGAGTCTCACATGAAATCTTCAATAAGCCTAAATTGAAAGACCAAAGGTTGATATTAAGCCCCCTTTAACATTCGATGTATTTTTCCAATGCAGTTCATGGCCAAAATGGACAACAACGAAAGGACCAACTAGTAGCGTAGATGAAATGTTGTGCAATGTCATTGTCTTGGTACACTATGAAAGTTGAACAGTTCAAGACACTGCGTCCACTGAGTGACAACTATATCCGTTTGATGGTACTTCACTAGAGAAGGTTCAAGGCTCACAACCACCTATTCCGATGCATTGAATTCTCGTAGAACCCTTGTTGTGCACTCATTAGGGCCCACCAAATCACTATCAATTTTGGTCCTGGATGTACAATTTTGCTCACACATTTGGTCTAATTATTAGATGGATTGTCCGTTATTTTGGGATGCTACATGTAATATTATAAATTCTTATAATTTTATTAAAACATTCTTTATAATTATGTTTTTTTTTAAATGGTTACCTTTAGCATCCCAAATAGGTTATAGTGTCGGTCTACAGACGGTTAACTAATGATGGGACCAAACGTGGGAATAAAAAATTACTTTAAGAACTAAATTTAATAGTGATTGAAATATGAGGACCAAAATTGAAAAACAATCAACTTTAAGGACAAAAAAAATGATAATATTAGTCCTTGAGCGTGTGATGAAACCTCACATAGGACAGTCCAAAAAAAAAAAAACTGTTTTCACCGAGTTAATATCAAGAATCATCCAGTGACTTAGACCGCATCCAAAATTATTTCTGCATGTTTTTTTTTCACCTTTCCAATTTTTGTCTTTGATGTCAATTTTAGTCTTTTTGGACCAAAAAATAATCAAATTTGAAGAAAGTAAAAGCATACATGATTAATTTTTTTTCCTCTATGATTTACTTTTTCAATTTTAATATCTTTTAGTGTCCAATTTATCCTGTATATTTTTATTTTTTTCTATTTTAATTCAAAAGGATCAAAATTGACACCAAGATGATCAAAAGTGAAAATAAAATAAAATATAAAACTAAAATTAAACATGAAGCAGGATGATTCTTGATATTAATTCTAGTTTCATTATATATTAATCAATTTTGGGCTGAACAGATGAATGACATACAAGGGCGTGGAAACAGTTCAAGTGGATTTAGACATGCAAGAACTAGCGTAATTAGTGCTCACCAAATCAGCAGGAGATTTAGATTGCCATATTAAACAAAGATTTTTTGCTATTGCCAGAAGCTTCTATTACGTTGCTCATTGTAGTCCAGAAACTCTCGGTTTCCACTTTGTCAAAGTCTTGTTTAAAAAGTGGAATAGATCTCCAGAGAAGAGTGGCCCAAAATAAACGCTCAAATAATTAAGCAAGTCATGTATTATCTTCACTCTGCCACTGTTGTAGCCCCATTTAGGCTTATTCTTGCTCGATTATTCTATATTTACAGATTTTAAAACACACAGTTCTATATTTTCAAGCCCATAAAATTATTGTTCTTAAAACACAACCCTTAACTTGCTGATCTAAAAAAAAAAATTTCCCCTTAAATTACTATATGTTAGCGTTACATATTAACAAGGTATTACGAGAAGGTTTTATGTGAAACTGGTTTACCGTACATCACTCACACTATTGCTTGTAGAAACTAATACTATAGCAACTATAGTATTAATTTCTACAAGCAATAGTATGAGTGGTGCACGGTAAACCAGTTTCATATGAAACTTTGCCATTACACTTTATGTGACGTAATATATAAATTAGAGAAATATTACCATAATATGTTACATAAATTAAAAGTGTTACATATAAAATCAATTATGTTATAGTGCAGTTTACAGAAGTTTGAAATAAACTAGATAGTACCTTTTAGGGGTAATTACTTGCAGGTACAAAATTTTGAAAAAACTTACTGACAGGTACAAATGAGATTACATATACAGTCAAAATTGCACTTGAAAGTGTAATTGTACCTATATTTATGTAACCATTTTGTACCTGCTAGTACGTTTTTAAAAAAATTGTACCTATATATGAGTAATATCCCCTACCTTTTAATGATTTTAATTATGATGTCTCATAAATCAAATAATTTTTTTTGACATGGTATATTGTATGTATGCTAATTTTTTCCATATATTAAAAAGATATATGTTCTGAAAAAATAAATTCACATAAACCTAAGTCACACAAAACCAACTTAAAATCAAGAGAGTTTTGAATAAACCAACATGGTCTTTAATGTAGCGCGGCTTCCCTAACGTGTAGTACGACTTAAATATGTAGATTTGTAACCGAACTAAAATAAATAAGATAACGACTCTTCATATTTACTTTTGCTCAGCACTGTTTGTAAACTCAGTAAGTAATTTAGAAACACACTTTTTGTTTTTGTGTTTTGCGTCGAAAAAAAAACATTTATTTTCTTAAAAATATTATGTCTAATAGCTTTAACAATTAAGGGTTTCTAAAGTAATTTTTAGTGTTTTAAAACAGACCATAAAACTGAGGGAAGGGACGTGCCCACGCAACCTTCCACCCATCATATTTCCTTTTTTATTACTCTGTATATTAAAATTTTAAAAAATTATTTTAATAAGAAATAAATGAAAGTTATTTTAATTTTTATGAACTTTTAATAATTATTTAATAATTTATAAATATATATTGAAATATAGTACTCTATCCTTTAAAAGTATCCTTAGAAGATTGAAATAGAGTTTACGAAAGATAAATTAAGTACATCTATGGACACAATTTTTTTTATCTTTATCGTTCAACAATTATTTAATTACTCAAGTTATCATTATACTTTACTCAAAATCAATTATATTATTCATAAATGGACTTAATTTATGTTTCCGTAAATGATGTTTAAACCCTCTGAGCATACTTTTGAGGGACGGAGGGAGTAACAAAATTATTAAAATTATGATGAATAAATGTATGAAAAATAAAGATGTTCATATATAGATAATATAAATGCTATTTCTATGTTATGACCAGCCACTCCGAGACTTTTATACGAGTATATTGTGTTAGGATTTTGGATGGACCCAAACTTTTATATTGATATTATGTTGTTCGCTTTGGGCCGAGCTTGCACAGATTTATTTTTTAGCTTCTCCAAAAGATTTCATACTAATTGACATATTGTTCATTTTTATAAACTTCATGATCCTCTCATGTTTATTAAATATGAGATATTGTTTGGTACCCCATAATCCGGCTTTCTTCAAATAAAAACCACTGAGCCTCCCCTCCTCAGATGACCCACTCTATCTAAATCAACATCACATAGTCCACGGAGACCTCGTCATTTCACCAAGGCTCGTCTTTCTTCCATTTGACATGGGGAAACTCCTCTATATCTCTTTTTTTTTTGGACCATAACTTTGATACCACTGTTATGTTTCGGTGCCGAGAATAATCTAATTATTTAATTTCCCTCAACACTTCCACTCACTCGTGGGTTCGAATCATTGCTTCTGCTCTCTAGAGAGGAGGCCCAACAGAGTGGACAATTTAAATGGGTGGAGTGCTTCCACGGGAATCGAACCCACAACCTGTGCTCTGATACCATGAGAGAATTCCGTCTCATCTAAAAGCTCGAGCTTGTAGAGAGGGTCGGGAATAATCTAATTATTTAGTTTTCGTCCATAATATTGAACCGATTCATATAATAGTTTAAGCTTTTAATTTTAGATGACCAATGCAGTCATTTAATAATAAGTTTGATAACTTTTCTTTAGTTTTTGCAGCTTCGTTTGCACCTTTGAAATCATCAGTTGGGTCAAGCTACCTTGTGCGGTGTACTACAACCGCTTGTCCGGGAGGTAGTGGATTTTTTAATTTAATCATATTGGATATATTCTTTTATGTTTTATCTAATTTTTTACTACTAAAGTATATAATTATATCCTCTTATTTACACACGCTTACGGATGGATTTAAAAAATATTATTTTAAGAAGAGTAACTTTTTTGAAAAAAATAAAAAATATATAATGTAGTTTAATAAAGATTAATTTTTAAAATATCTAAATATATAAAAAAATTCAATATGGTTTAATTTTTGTAAATTAATAATAAAATAATGTTTTTGTTAAATTTATATATTGCAAGTTTTTTTCTTTTTGATAACTTCATATAAAAGTTTCGAACTTTCATAAATTTTGAATATTAGATATAGGACTTGTTGGGGAATTAATTGCACGGATATATTTGGGATGAATATTTAAATACAAATTTAATTCTAACAATTATTACTAGCATGAATTAACCATATATTAATTCAACAACAAATCATGCATATAAACAGTTCACATAAATCCTACGCATGCGGAATTGCTACGGGTTTACGTGAACTAACCTCTTGGAGTGGCAATGGTCTCGTCGATAAAAACACACCAAAAGGTCTTCCCAAGTATTCCCTAGTCCTTGCTCGTCAATCCGGTGGAAGGAAGCTCGCGAACAATTAACAAAAGGGAAAATGAAAATTTGTTGCACCACCTTTGTGGATTTACTAATTTTTCCAGCACATGAAATTGTACTTGGGGATGAAGAAATCATCCCCTATTTATAGATAGGTGGTGGCCGATTTTTTGTCATGGAATAGGGAGGAAAAAATCTTTTCTTGATCTCCAAGAAATCTTGAATATATCTCCTATATTCTTTTCTCCATAATTAAAATATTCCATAAAATCCCACCTTCTCTTGTTATGGTTATTTTCGAAAAAATAAGGATAAAGATTCCAAGATTTGGATCTTCTTGAATTTATGAGATATACCTGTATTACAAGAATACATATCTTCCATAATATCTTTTCAAGAAAATCAGGAAAATCTTTCTTTCCCTTATTCTTTCAAAATTTTCGAAAATAACATATAAATAACCAAGTGGGAGATTTCTTGAATTTAATGAGATAATCTTGTATTTCAAGAATACATATCTTCATTCCATAACAAAATTCAAAGAAAATCTTTCTCCCCTTTTATTTATATTTTTCGAAATTAATGAGGAAAAATAACAACAAAATTTATTATATTTTTAAACACCTTTTTCAGTTATTGGACTTTATGTTGGGCTACTTGAGGGGCCTTTAGGAGAATTAAGATTGGACCTTCCAATGGATCTTGAATTATCAATATTGAGCCACAATATTATTCAAGCCCATAAATATTAATTAATCCCACTACATAATTAATATTGCACTATCCATCTTAACCCATATTACAGTCAATATGTCTCCCGATTATTATTTCCCGTGTTTAAGATTATCTAGCCCATTAATTAATTCAAGCCACTGAAATAACTTTTCATTAATTAATATATTTTATCCTTGGTAAATGAACAGTTCAACATTATTATCCATACCGGAAACTAGTTCCACTTGCAAGATTTGGTATGATAAAACTTATGAACCTCCCAAGGGGGCAAATCGAACAAGAGTACTTGCACACGATTCTCCGTATTAAATCTTAGCAATCGCATGTGACCAATAATATTGCCCAAGATATAAAGTATTGAATCTCGTTGATTCTCTACCCGTAATAAGTCAAAACAATAATTACTAACCACACGCGATCCTATTTAGGGACGAAGATTAAGAAATAACGAACCACTGAGGTCTAATTCTTCCTAGTTCAGTTCTGAAGAATTTGTCCTCCTGTAGATCCTATTCAGTGCACTAAACATGCACTAGTGTAATATCTTGGTCAAGACAAGCCAATCTGAGCCTTACACTTCAACCTTTCACGATGGATTGTTCATTTCCATCTAGGTCGTGAATGGTGTACTTTTGGTTACAAGGGACTGTTAATTTAATTTTTTGTGATCTGGTATCACTAAATTAACTACAATGTAACACGTCCTATTTATTGAACAGTTATGCAGTAAATATATGTAACATTCGATGATATTTAAAGCATCAGTGATAAACAATTTATTTCAGTAAATAAGACCGAAATTCAGTTTGATTATACAAAGTAAAAACATACTTTCCAGTATAATCCCAACAGGACTAACAACTGATGTTAGTTTGACTCATTTTAGTGGGTAATAGGAAAAAAAATTGAAGGACGAAAAATATTAGTTCACATATATAAAATTATTAGTTTTCATTTTGAAAAATATTAGTAAAAAACTACTATACAATTTCTTGCTAGTACTTTTCAATATATATACAAACTGCTTCGATACAAAAACAAAAAGATTGTTTAATTTGGTTGAAAAGTTTTAAGCTAAAATTGGTCAAAATTACATTAGTTGTACGGGACCAATACATTTACTCTTCCATCGACATTTTCTTAAATTAAAGGTACGCAACATAATTTGATTCCTTCAACACATATGCATATTTCAACTTGAGTGTCAGAAATCAAGAGGTTACTAGTTATCTGTTAATTAGTGTAACATAAATCGTGTGTTATCTTTTGAAATACAGAACAAAACGTCGATTTAGTAAAGACTATTAATCTGGATGATGGCATGAAAAAAAATACTCAAAGTAATAAAGTATGTTGATCATCAGTACCTAGCTTCGAGCAAATAAATAATATTCTCATGATTTGCCTTTTCATTTTTCACATTTTGAGTTTGAATCACAAATGATCTCATAACTTTAGTCTCTCACATAGATTTAATCCCAAAATAACTTTGACAATGTCTAATTTTAATCCCGAATCGGTCGGAACAACGTCGTTTTACCATTTAAATTTGGGGCTTTCCGTCGTTGTTCCGACCGATTGGGACTAAAATTAGGCATTGTCAAAGTTATTAGGACTAAATCGATAACAAAAAAAATTTATGAAATTAAATCTAATTGAGACCAAAGTTATGGGACCATTTGTGATTTAAATTCATCTTTCTCTCGAATATTTATTTAACTTAATAAGTTGATTTCTGTATGTATATATACACACAAGAAACGGGAACTGGTGACCTTGATTCGATCGATATTTAGAAACATGGACGACGGCGAGATCAGCGTGTCGCCGTACGACACCGCATGGGTGGCGCTGGTGGAGGATATCTGCGGCGGCGGTGGGCCCCAGTTTCCGTCGAGCCTGGAGTGGATTTGTAATAACCAGCTGGCCGATGGCTCGTGGGGAGACCCCAATATTTTTTCGGTTTATGATCGACTAATCAACACATTAGCATGTGTTATTGCATTCACATCCTGGAAAATGCACCCCCAAAAATGCGATAAAGGATTTTCAATTTTAATTAATTTCATTAATTAATTATAGTCCGAATTTAAACTTCTCGAAATTTCTTCGTGCACTATGTATACATTACAAGGAAATAAACTTTTATTGAAAACAATCTTGTCATTAAGGGACTGCTTGGTGGGGGGAATGAAAGTGGGTAATAGTAATTAATCCCATTAATCCTGCTTGACAATTTTATTTTAGACCACTCAACGCAATCAACCAAGCACCAATAATGCAATCAATATCTCTATGGTGATTGACCCCTCAATGATACCCATTATTATTGTCATTCCCCACCCATACCAAGCGAGTCCTAAATTTCTCTACCTAAAAATATTTTAACGACAGAGAAACAGTGTTTATTATCTGTCATTATAGTCTTTTAACTAGAAGAAGCTTTAATGATGAAAATTATTATCATTAAAAATCGATTTTCTTATAGCGATACTATGTATTTTCTGGTACTAGTTGGTAAACCTAATATTCTTAATCAAACATTAGCCGACCTAATCATGGTACACACGTAGCTAAAAATTAAGTTGGTGATGAGTGATGGTCATTTTCAGGAAGAGGTTTGGATTTATTGGCTGCTCGGTATGAAAATGGATTCAGTCTTATATTTACGCCCTCAATTTTTTTTTAAATGTTATTTTAATCTTTTAAAATATTTGTATAATAAATATCGTTCTGACATTTTTTCCCACAATATCTCATATATATCCATGATATGGTTATTTAAAATTTCAATTTTCCTACAAATGTGTTGTGCAAATAGTTTTTCAGTCAATAGTAACTACATATTGTTAAGAATATATAATTATTAAACCCTCCGTCCCATACTTGTTTACCCCTTTGTTTTTGACACAGATTTTAATACGAGAGTTATTTATTAGTATTTAAAGGGATAAAATGACTTTTGGATGAGGGTATTGTAGTCCTTAATTTTTACTGTATTATTAAAGTAGATGATGTTTTGTGTGGACAAACATAATGATATGAGATGTAATTTTTAAGATTTGGGGAGGAGATATTTGAAACTTGTGTAGTTACTTCATTATCTTTTATAGGGGTAAAAAGGGTATGGGACATACCGTTTTGAAAAATGAGTAAGCAAATATGAGACGAAGAGAGTATTAGTTAAAAGTTAATTTTGGCGTAAAAAGATATCTTAATTTGTCTTAATTCGTCTGAAAAACCCAGACATCTAAAAAAAATAGGAGGAAATATATTTTTATAGGGTAATAAAAATTCAAATAAGACAATTAATTCTTCGTTTTCTTAACAACGTTATTTATAAGGAGAAAAAAAGTTTGTTAGTCCCATAATTTTCATGTAATTCATTTTTTCTTTATAAAAATTTAACTATTCTATTTTGGTCCCACAATTATCTCTATTATTCAATTTTTGTCCCATTTTTTTTCGAAAAAAAGAAAACTACGTCGTTTAGGTCCACACAAGTCACGTGCCGGTTAAAATTGGGAGTTTACGAGCTTGTAATTGACGTGAACGCTGACTGTTACAATAAAATTCATTTTTTCTGCAACTTAGGAAGAATTTTCTTGTTCTTTCTAATTTTTTTATAATTGAATATTTTTTTGAAACAGTCAACGTCCACGTCAGTTATGAGCTCGAAAACCTCCAATTTTTATCAGCACGTTACTTGCGCGTCACTGAAAACGATGTCGTTTTCTATTTTTCGGTGAAAATGGGACAAAACTAAATTAAAAAATTGAAATAATTATGGAACGAAGGATATTAAATTTTTTGGGACGGAAAACAAATCAAAAGAAATTTATAAGACAAAGAACATTTTTTTTTCCATTTATAACCATTCTCTTCCATCATTATTCCATTTCATTCCATCCATTTTTATTGAAGTACTTGAACCAATCGCCTACAATACTTATTTTTTCCTATAAAAAAAATCGCCCCTTTAATATTTATGTTTCAGTCATGTTACCTTTTGTAACAAATTAGTTTGACATAAATTATTATTTTGTAGGAATCTCATTTGTAACAGATTAGTTTGACATAAATTATTATTTTGTAGGAATGTCATTCATCATGAAAACAAGGAGATGATGAAAAAAGGAGGCACATGCCAAATGGCTTCGAAGTGACATTTCCATCACTAATTGAAAAGGCCAAAAAGCTAAGTTGATGCAGGGAGAAGCGTGAACTGAACAAAACAACCTTCTCAATCTCCGTTGATTCTCATAGGAATACCGGCAAAGAGGAATAAACGAGAAACTCTCTCAATTTTTTTAATTCATATTCATAAACAACTGAATGATAAGGTTACAAATGACGTGCTTAAATAGAAAAACCCTAACACTAATTATGGAAATATAATAAATGCTAATAAATGAAATTAATTACATTATTAACTAATTTCCTAATCAAATTACGATTACAATAAATTAAGATCTTTATCGCGATCTCATCTCCATCATAAACATTGATTTCCCAAATGATTACCCAGACTTGAGGGATATTTATGCCCAAAAGAGATCTCAAGTTCAAAAGGTATATAATACATGTACGTATAATGAGTTCAAGGGTTTAAGTAGATTTAGTTCCATATATAACTTATTTTATCGTCAATTTAGTCCTAATTTCTCTGACAATGTACATTCTACGTCCCAAGTTCACCATAAAATATAAAACGACGTCGTTCGCCTCACGTGCCGATTAAGTTTGGGGCTTTCTGGTCACGTGCCAATTTAATTTTTTAATTTTAATGACCTGTAATTTCAGATGTCAATTAAAAAAAAATATGTGTGACAATCAAATCACAACTGAGGCCGGAAAGCCCCAAATTCAATCGGCACGCGTGTCTGCCGAAACGTCCTTTTACATTTTCCAACGAACTTGAGACATAAATCGTACATTGTCAAAGAAATTGAGACCAAAGTGACGACAAAATATGTTACGGGATTTAGGACCAAAGTTATGGGACGATTTGTGATTTAAACTTTAAATTACACAATTTAATTGACGAAATGGAATGAACATAACCGGGTGGCATATATATAGGATACCATGGGACATAGTGCATACGATGCCAAAAGCTATTGAAGTTACAATTTGCAGATGGCTCCTTTTTTTTTACTCCCCCTCTTCGACCGCCTTCGCTCTCCACCAAACCAAGGATCACAACTGCCTCAAATATTTACTCAAACTTGTTCGCAGATTCAATGGCGGAGGTAACAAAATTAATTAAAACTACTTTTAAAAAATTATTTATGATCGAGATCTCATTCAGGGATTCAATTTTTTTATATTATATAATATCTGATCGATGTATATATATATATATATATATATATATATATAAGAAGTTCAATTATGTCTTTTATTGTTGCAATTTAGTTCCGAATGTGTACACGGTGGACTTGTTTGAGCGTAACTGGGCAGTTGACCGTTTACAAAGGCTTGGGGTTTCTAGGTATTTTGAGCCTGAAATTGAAGAATGGTTGAAATATGTTCATAGGTACGTAATTTTTTTATTTTTTTAACAGGAAAGAATTATTTTTGGTATTACTCATGATAATTTTAAAATTCCAGATATTTGTCAAATTGTAATGGAGTTTACGTGGCAAGAAATTCCAAGATTCAGGATGTTGATGACACCTCAATGGGATTCAGGCTTTTGAGGTTGAATGGCTTTGATGTATCTCCAGGTACGTTATTAAACAAAAAAAAAAAAAAAAAAGGGTAAAAGTTTTGATAAAATTTGGCAACTTTTCATTTAAAAATGAGTTGGAGTTTTGTTTTTAAGTGAAGATTTGAATTTAAAGCTTTGTCTCACAAAACATGTTGATCCATAAAATGTGTGTCACTTCATTTGACAGATGCATTAAAACAATTTGAGGATGATGGAGAATTCTTATGTTTTGCCGGACAGTCGAGCCATTCCGTAACTGCAATATATAACTTGTACAGAGCGTCTCAGGTTATGTTTCCCGGAGAAAACATACTCGAAGATGCCAAAAAATTCTCAACAAAGTTTTTGCAACATACATAAAAGAGCTCATAAAGAGCTACTAGACAAATGGGTTATTACAAAAGACCTTGCAGGCGAGGTGCGTCTTAAATTTTACCTTCAAGTGGAATTATAAATGATTCAAGTTTCTAACTGAGATTTGTCATGTGTTGTGTAAATTACTGGAATTATCAAAGTAACAGGTGGGATATGCATTGGATGTTCCTTGGTGTGCAAGTCTACCTCGGGTTGAAGCAAGGTTTTTGATTGAACTATATGGTGGTAAAGATGTCGTTTGGATTGGCAAAGTCCTATATAGGCATGTAATTTCTACTATAAATCTCTAAAAAGTGTGCAATATGGTGACCTAGGAATAATATTTTTCTTGTGGATCCTAATTATGGGGGTAACATAATAAAAAATATATTTTTTCGTATAAATAATTGTAGGCCATTAAATTTCAATTTCGTTTAATTTTTAATTTCACATATTTAGGCCAAATCGTTCAGAAACACCTGAAATCGGACTAAAATACTAATCTCACTCACGATTCAGTCTCTTTCCCCTGGAATTTATGGGTCAAGCAATAAATTGTTTTGTTATCAAAATTTAATTAGGACATAAATTTAAACAAATTATAGGACTTATATCTTGGACAAGTCTAGTATGAAAAATTTCATACATGAAAAAACTTTAATTTACAACTAAATTCTGTAACTGGTGAATGTAAGACAAAATTGAGTGGTTCATGGTTCACCCAACCCGAATATGTGATTTAGGGTTCATTATTTAGTGTTTAGGGTGTAGATGATTGATTTAGGATAATTTTATATATTTTCATACATGAAAATTTTCACACTATACCTACTCCTATATCTTGAGTGACGTTTTGTTACAGATCCTAACTATATTTTCTTATCCATCTCAGGATGCCACATGTGAACAATAACACTTACCTTGAACTGGCAAAATTAGACTATAACGATTGCCAGGCATTGCATCAGCTTGAGTGGAAAAACATTCAAGAGTAAGATATTAATTTGGATATATCAATTTCTAAATATTAGTCTTAATAAAATTCTAATTTTGATTTTTTTTTTGTTGTTGTTGTTGTTGGTTGATGCAGATGGTGCAAAAGTTACAGTCTTGAGGAGTTTGGGTTGAGTGAGGAAAGCCTTATGTTAGCTTACTATATAGCCGCAGTAAGTGTGTTTGAGCCTGAAAAATCAGGAGAGCACCTAGCTTGGGCTAAAACAGCGACTTTAGTGAACACAATCGCGTCTCAAAAATATACTAAGGGTCAAAAGCACAATTTTATTAGGGGATTCGAACAAGGAAGCATACTCCAGAACGCAAATGGAGGGAGGTAGGCAGCAAATAAAATCATATGTATCATAAGCTAAATTTGTGTTTGATTCATCATTTAAACGAATGATAATTGATAAGTGTCCTATTAAAAAATAATCAAATCTCTGTATTTATCATGCATATATAGTATGAAAAATGGAGCTTTGAATCGAAAATTGACCATATAACAATAGATCAAATTCATGTCTATGTGTTTGCAAAATCATCAAAATAGTATAAAAGAATATATCTATATATTTTTTTTTTTTAAAATAGAAGTGTTTCTACGTTTCAATCAGCTACAACAGGCCATATGCAAATGAAAGGAGTTTTATTTTATTAGTAAAGTATAATAAACAAAATGAAGATTGTATATTTGTAGCCGTTTGCATTAGTTGGTACTTGTCGTAGCCAACTGAAGGACGAAAAAGTCGAATTTGTACAGTTTAGAAGTCTAAAATCAAATGAAATTTTTTTAAGGTTTGATGAGCAAAATAAGTTAGAGTGGGTCACATGTGTATTCAGGTGCACCGTGCATTCATAGTGCATTTCAGAGCCATGCAACTTGTTATACTGAAGGATGCAATTTGTTTATACTGAACCGTGCAACTATTTTTCCATCACAAATACACATTTGGGCTTGGACAACTGTTAAAAAAACCCTTAGAGAGCGGTTATAACAGCTGTCCAAGTAAGAGCTGTCCAAGCTTGGATAGCTATTAAAAAACCGCTGTCCAAAAGTTGGGCTTGGACAGCGGTTTTCAACCGCATTGCAAGAGGGGGGCTTGGACAACGGTTATTAACCGCTGTCTAACTTATTTTTTTTTTTATAATTTCGTTTATTATGTTAGATAGATAAATGATTTATTAACCGCTTGTCAATATCTTTTTTTTTTTATTAATTTATATTTTAAAAATCCTATAATAAAACTATAAACCAAAACTTATATATACGTCCAATACCATAAACCATAAACCAAAAATCCTATAATAAAATCATAAACCAAAAATCCTATAATAAAATCATAAACCAAAACTTATACCACATATATATATACCAAAACATCAAATAAATAAACATATACATTATGAAATAAATAAACATACAATCATAAACATACGTCCAATACACCAAAAACATGAAATATATATCATCACAAATATATAATTTAATTACATGCTACCAAAATTTCAAACAACGATCACTCAATATCGTAAGAATATAAGAATCGATTGTAAAGGTACCCCGTCCAATCGTTTTTCCGTTTATCCAGTCTTTTCTTAGAGTAAAACTTGAGCTCACGTTCATAGACAAACTGCAAACAATGAATCAATCAATATAGTATGAATTTTTATTCAATCAATAATAATTTAAACAAATCGATAAATTGACTTACATTGAGAGGAATGTTCGTTAGAGAAACGCGGATTATATCTTCAATAAAGCAACACACAAAATGTCCACAATGTTCATTATCTCGTTGCCTCGGAACCTGTTGATTAACTATTATAATCACGTATTACAATTATGATTTCTTTATATTAATTTAATAATTTACTAAATTAAATTTACCTTAATGTTAATCCAGTTCACTTTATTTAACTTAGATCTTGAACCTTGACTCTGAAGGCGACTCCGATACATCGTCATCACACTATTATTATTATAATTAAAAAATAAAAATAGATTAAATATGCATAATTTTATAAGTAAAACAAATCATTGTATAGAATATTAAAAATGAACTTACGCTTCCATATATGAAACGAGATCAGGGCGATTTGAATAAACTCCATCCTGAGCTGGGTCCATAAAATACACACTTAATGTATACATGTGTATGGCGACCCGAAAGACTCCAATGGTTCTTATATTATATTGAGAATATTAAAATTAACTGCAAATTTAGCATATATATGTGCAAATATTATAAACATGAATACAAATTTTACCGAAATGTTTATCACTCACCCACATTTGTTGGCCAAAAAATGAGATGATCGCTCCCAGTTTGATTCAGCATATGATTAACTAAGTCATCCATGGTCTGTACCCTATCACCCAATATGTAAGACACCTGGGGGGGAGACGAAGGAATACATTCCACTTGCTTTCGACATCTCTGGAGAGATATACCTCACCCAAATATCTTTAACCAACATATATACGCTAATTAATATTTAAAAAGAAAATTAAACAATACAGAAAGTGAATATTGAGAATTAGTAAACACATACATGAGGTAAAGGGCTATGGTGGTTGCACTCAACCACTCGTCATTCAAGACTTCGCGCACATGTTCCTCACTGACGAATTCTTGGAAAGTATTCTGATGAAAGTGAGCAAGCATGGGAACTGTGGATTTATCTCGAAAGCATTAGACGATACCATCCGGTGCACTCTAGACTGTACATAATCATCATCGTGATCTAAGTCTCCAGTCATGGGATAACCAAGTCTGAGCGCAGTGGAGTCCCTCGTTCTCCCCCTCTGACTGTCTACGACACCCCTCGATTTTTCTTTAGCCTTTTGTGGTGATTTCTTCCGATGCAATTGTGGTGTCGGCAGATTCTACAATTAATTTGCAATATTATTTAGAACCACAAATAAGATAATGAACTTTAATAACATATATTTTACCCTCATGGTGCTAGAGACCAAGTTGGTCGGCCATTCGATGAAGTGCCCGATCATTGCTTCACCGTGACGGCCATCGATTGATTTTGCACCATCCATTGAATCCTCTTGTCCGACACGGATACATCGAGTGTGACCCCTCACGAAACCAGGAGTGATGGGATGACCATGAATCATTCCATGGGAGCTGTGCAACGTTCCTGTGGCCACCAACCGATCTGGATCCTCCAAATAAAGGTAGCAAAAAGGTCGCTTGGTCGCTCAATAAGATATTTAGTTAGAAAATTTTAATACACTAGTCTTTAATTAAAACAAATGTGAGACAAGCATATCCGATACACGAGAGACGTTTTGAAGTGCCTCAATAAAGTCGTCCCCTAGGGTTAGTTTGAAAACATAGCATTAGCGACACTATGTTCACACTTGCTCCACTCAACGACATTCCGTGGCTCGTTCTTCTCTCTAGGACCTCAAACGCTCCACATCTTTGACAACTTGGCAACCTCGTTCGTTAGTATACCCACCATATTCATGGCTTGAAGACCAGTGCCATTGCTAACGATGTCTTCGCACGCCATATCCGACACTCAAAAAGCGGTCGAGATGCTCTGGCGACCCATAGCCCGGCCCAAACAGATCATCGGGGCCGATAATGCGGATGTCGCTTCGGGGCCATGGTCCGAGATAGACGCCCTCAATCACAAAAATAAAAGATTATTATTTAATTATTTGTTTATAAATAATAGTTTGTAATTGAAAGATAAATTAATGGATAGATTACCACTTCTTCGATGATGCGGCGTACCTTTGGGATTGTGAGTATTCCCGCCTCGACCCTTTCTCGGTAGTTTGAAATAAGTCGAAACGGGTAACAATAAAGGCTCACTCTCTCCAAATTTTTTTTCTTTTTCTTTCTTTTTCTACGATAGTGATGAACGTGTCCCTTTATTAGATATATTAAAAGTGAATATATAAAAATAAATTAAAAGTTAGGATTTTGATCTCACCATATTTTCTCTTATTCGTGCATAACCTTTGTTCGATCCACGATATCGCGCCTCCATCGACTTGGCTTGATCGCGATTTTTATTACTTCGATTCTACAAAGATAATAGAAATATGATAAACACCGAAAAACTTAGGGCATTCAAATTGAGGAAATGACGTTGATCAATTTTACCCGAAATCATCCTCCATAGCTCTGCTCACAAACTCCTCCAAGTATGGAGCCACCATAGGGCTATTCTGATACGCCGGAGGCGGACTAGCCGAGTAAAGACCAGTTTCTGGATCTCGTGTGTTACTTCTCAACCAAGTCCGAAAATTCTTGACCATTACTCCAAATTGCATAATATTTTGCTTTTCTTTGTGTGGTCAAGACCTCTCAATGTAGTCTATACGCATATAACATAACAATTTAGTAAATTTAAGTGTCATACTACAACTTTCAATAAATATATAATTAACATACCGTAAGTTCGTCCCATAATCTTTCCTTCAAAGGGAGTCATTTTGGGCTACGCCATCCTTGGTCGGCAAAGACGATAGGATCACGCCTCGATCGCAACTCTAATGTAGAAGGACAACGACTCACTCTCTTTTTCGAACGATAACTGAATAACATAGTATTTAATTAGGTTCAACGATCAATCAATATATTTATCGATTTCAAACTGTTCAATTGTAATAAAATTACCTCAAGTGTTTTCCCTTGCTACGAGCTCTCTTAATAGATGACATGGTGACTATACCCCGAAAAGCGCTTCTCCCTGAGTCGCTAGTGGTGGTGGGAGCATCGTGTCACACTCTCTCAAGTCATCAGGATGCTGTCGATCATATGCACAATGATCATATGCGCCATGATCTCCATCAGAATATCCATCATCATCTCCATCATCTCCATCATCTCCGGGATATGGCAAACGAGACATGATCATGTAAAAAAAGCGAAGAAACAACATTTAATAAACAAAAAACAAACAATATTCAAAACTATGCTTAAATCCTCACACAAGCATATTATCAAACACCTTGATTGCATCAATTGTTCATATCTAAATTAGCATAAAAAATCAAGTAAGTTGTTTTATATATAGTGGTGTCTGCTTAGATTGGATGACAATACATGCAGGTTGCACTTTCACATTCACATGTTACATACAGCAATCACACAATCCAATTTTCCATTTGATAGTAACTGAAACCTATTCAATTAGAGTAGCAATTATGACAAATGCTCAAAATGTGATCTTGACCTGGTCAAGAGTGCTCTCCTCAAAAAGCAAAACTTCAAAAGTGTGCTTAGATTGGAAGATTGCTCAAAATGGGCTCTTGGTGAAGAGTACTCTCTTCAAAAGCAAAACTTGAAAAGTCTGCTTATATTTAAAGTTGCTGTTAAATTAAGTGAACCATGCACGTTTGATCAGGAATCACAATGAAAACAAAAAAAATGCAACATTGACAAGACAAAAAATGCAGCACATATACAAAGGGTCTTATGTTATTTTGTTGTGTTCGATATAATTATTCAGCATTAATTGAACACAAAAGAGTAACACGTGTAATGTTCAACTATTAAAATAATCAGCTCGATGGACAAGTGTGCTCGCCGCTTGCCGACCAAACAAGTTTGTTCGCCAGCTCGCCACTTGTCAACCATGCGAGTATGCTCGCCTATGAAGTAAGTTTTGTTCGCCAGCTTGCCATTTACCAACCAAGGTTGCGCAACCAGCCTACCGAGCAAACAGGTATGTTCGCCAGACCAACCGAGCAAAATGATCCTGAAAAGATGTTGATCTGATCAATCAAACTGATCAGATCAGGGAAGAAGAAATCAGATAACCTGAGTCAAGTGACTTCAGGGTCAGTATGCTCGATGAACAGATAACCCGAGGGCTCAGACATCCTGAAGGCTCAGACAACCTGAGGGGTCAGTATGCTCGATGTTCAGACATCCTGAAAGCTCAGACATCCTGAGGGTTTAGACAACCTGAGGGCCCAGACATGCTCGATGCTCAGATAAACCTGAGATCTCAGACAACCTGAGGACTCAGATATGTTCGATGAGGACAGTATTCCGGCATAAAATTGATGTGGTTAATGGGGCGAACAAAGCTTTCAGTCGAGCAAAAGATTGATTTGGACGATCAAAAGAGTGCCTTATAGACAAGCAAATGTAAAGATCAACCAGGAAGACGAAGTTAGAAACGTGGCAGCACCACATGAGCTCTTGCAAGACCCGAAGTTTCCAGCTCATGCTTGCCAAAACAGCTCATGCTTGTCAAAGTTCTATAAATAGAAGAAAAATCAACAAGAGACAAGTTCACAAAAAATTTCCAGAGGGGTAAGGTTCAGAAAAATTCCAGAGTTCATCCATGCACACAAAAATCCCGAACACACATATACTCACTCTCCAAATCATCTTTATTCAGAGCGATTCATCTTCATGAGATGTATCATGTATTGTACGTGTAAAACTCGCAATACTACATCCCTGGCTTGGAACGCCCCCAGAGTAGTCATTTCTTGACGAACTGGGTCAACAAATTCCTCTTATTTACAGTATATTTTACACGTACATATTTTGTTTGTGAGTTATCACCGAATTAGCCACATAATATTCTCTATATAAAACGACTCGCAACAGTTATTATGGTTTATGTATTGCAAAAGGTCTTAGGTTGTTATTATAATCAAACAAAACACAATTATATAAACATTTAATCATAATATATATATACATACTAACATATATATACATATACACAATATTAATTCAATATAGATATACATATTAACATACTTTTGAGAAAAATATTTCTTGAAAAAAGCACTTCTGTACATCCCTAATTCAATTCACTAAAACAGAACCAAGCAATCCATCCCTAATTCAATTCACTAAAACATAACTCCATTTCCTTTTCTGCAATTTTTTTTATCACATTCATACACAGAGTAGCAAATTCAGGCAAATATAGTCAAAAATTTGTACATACATTTATATATATATTGTGTGTATGTATATATATATTGAATTACCTATGGAAGGAGAAAGCTAGGCGGTGGCGGGGAGCTTTGGAGCAAAGGCAACAAAGGCGGCGGGCAATGAGGGAGGTCGCATGGCGGATGGTTCGATTTGGGGGAGAGGGAGGAGGAGGTTAGGGCTTCGATATCAGCTGGTTCGTGATTTGGGTGTATATATATTAATTATCTGAACACTTGGACAGCGGTTTGGAAATCGTCCAAACTATTCCTAAACACTCATTGCCTAAACACTTGCACAACGGTTCTCAACCGCTTTCTAAGTGTTAAACTTGGACAACGGTTTTTGAACCGCTGTCTATTCTTTTTTTTTTAATTAAAACCGCTCTCCAAGCTATAGAGAGCTGTTTGAAAAAAGGGTCATCCCAAGTGCAAATTGCAAAAACTCAAATGTGTAGTAGTGATTGTTCATCTAACAACAATTAATCCTAACAAATTAGCTAATTAATCAAACCAAACACAATTATATAAACATTTAATCCAAATATATATATACATACTAACATATATATACATATACACAATATTAATTCAATAAATATATATATATACTAACATATATATACATACATATATATATATATATATATATAAAAAAAAATTACCTATGGAAAGAGAAAGCTCTATGGGCAAGCAGGGAGGGGAGCAACAAAGCGACGGCGGGCGGTAGGGGAGGACGTCGGGCGGATGGTTTGATTTGGGGGAGAGGAAGGAGGAGGCTAGGACTTCGTTCGCGATTTGGAGCTAATGGGAAGACGATTTACGGCGGCGGAAGGGAGAACGCATCATGGAGTTCGATTTAGGTAGAGGAAGAGGCCGGGCTTCGATATCACCGGTTTAATTCACGATTTGGGGAAAATTTTCTTTGGTTCGATATTTGGGTGTATATATATTAATTATCCGACCTCTTGGATAATGGTTCCGAACCATGTCCCAAATCTATGGTTTTGACAGTTCAAAACCGCTGTCTAAAAAACATTTGCACAAATGTTTCTAAACCGCTTTCTAAAGTTAGATTTGGACAAATGTTTTGAACCGCTGTTTATTTTCTTTTTTTTTTTTTTCAATTAAAACCGCTCTCCAATCTGTAGCTTGGAGAGCTGTTTGAAAAAAGGGCTGTCCAATTGCAGCTGTGCAAGGTTAAATGTGTAGTAGTGCATATTAATAGTTGCATATGATTCAATGTAAGTAATTAAGTTATATTTTTCAGTATAACAAGTTGCATGGTTCTAAAATACACTACGAATGTACGATGCACCTGGATGCATACAAGACTTAACCAATAAGATTATGACAAAAACTCGTATTAGACGGTCTCATGCAAGTGTCTCTCATAAATTATTAGCTATCTCCTAACCTTAGATTCTTGAAGTTGGTGACAGATTTTGGTGGTGAGCTCTAAGAGCCGTTGCTATTTGGGATGAGAAAATGAGGATTCATCTGATCCACCAATAATATTTAGAGTTTGCACAAACAACTCTGCATCCCCATTGCCGCCACCTTCCCATGCCACAAGCCAATTTTGCCACTGCACATTTATATGGTCATTCAACATATTCAATCAACCCAACAATGACAAAATTTGGTATCGAAGGAAATTTTTTGAAGTTACCGCATGAAGAAGTTGGTGATGTATATCTCTGTTTTGGGTCAATTGTGTTTCCAAACACATATTATTCACACTTGTAACGATTATGTTGCTTTATTTTGATTTCTACAATTTCATATGAATTAGGTTCTATACCGAATTCAAATTTAAGCAGTCGATCATTTATTTTATTTTCTGATGTGTGCCAAGTTCAAGCTTTTTAAAATTTATGCAAATGTATCCATTTAAATATTAGTCATTTTCTAGTTGATATGTTATAAACAAAAAGCACATAAAAAAATTAATATTTTCAGAAGTAATTTCAATATGGACTTATCTGGTCCAGAAAGGAAAAATGTCCTCATCCGCGGTGGGCCCGGTAGACTTTTAGTAAATCAGCTGCAACGTCTCAAATTCTCAATCCTAAAAATAAATAAATAAACAAATAAAAAATCACCAAAATTAAGAGGGAAAAAAAAAAAAAGTACTGGAAGGCCCTGAAATTGTCCCTGGAAAACTCTACAACCAAACCGCACATTCCAATGATTATCATCACCGCCAAATTCTGCACACATCTTCCTCTATAAATTGCACCAAACCAAATCTCATCCTCAATCCATTCACCAAAACAAGAACCACTCTAGCTAGTTATAAGTTTGCTAAATTCTCCATATATAAATTTCTTTAAAAATTGAAAAACATGGGGGATGAATTGAAACTTCTTGATCTGTGGGCCAGCCCGTTTGGAATGAGGGTGCGAATTGCCCTAAAAGAGAAGGGGTTGGATTTCGAGTACATCGAAGAAGATTTAAGCAACAAGAGCCAACTACTCCTGAAAATGAACCCGGTTCACAAACAGATTCCGGTCCTGATCCATAACGGAAAACCGGTCTGCGAATCGTTGGTCATCGTTCAGTATATTGATGAAGTGTGGGGGGACAAAGCTCCTTTGCTGCCGTCCGATCCGTATGAGCGGTCCCAAGCTAGGTTCTGGGCAGACTACGTTGATAAAAAGGTAAACCAATCACTCCACTAGTCCAATGCCAATGGTCATCTTATTTAGGTTTTGATATTAATATTTTGAATTTTTTTCATATAAAAGTTCTATTTAAAAAAATAAAAATAAAATTAGCCTCAATTTAATAAATTTTCGTTTATAAGCACTCCAATTAAGGTTCAATCTTCGACTCGTGTTATATTGAGTTTTAAATAAAAAAGGTCAAGTAATTTTGCACCTTTATTAAAAAGGTCTCATATATATATAATCTGTTTTAATTTAGTCTCATATGTATTTAATTTGTGTCAATTTAGTTTCAACCGCCGAAAATCAGTCAAACCAGCCAAAAATGATGTCATTTATCTCTATAAAAACTATCAAAATTACACGTGCCCCAAAAATATCGTTTTTGGTTGGTTTGACTGGTCTCCAATGATTTGGGACTAAGGGTGTGTTTTAAAACACTTAAAATAGCTTCCAAAAATATTTATTTTCAAAGCTCTTTCTCACAGCTTTTAAAAATAAGTGTGTCTGAAAGCTGTTTTAAGTGTTTCAAAACAGACTCTAAATCGATATAAATTAAATATATACAGGACTAAATTGAAACAAGTGATATATATGGAATCTTTTCAATAAAGGTACATACCTTTTTGGTTTAAATCCCTATTATATTTTATTTTCTTATAAGATCCAAATATAATATCTTGTTCCATATATATATATATATATATTTTTCATACTGTCATCACATAATATGATCAAATTTAACTTGACAAAGTCTAGATACAAATTTGTATACATACAAATTCTAATTGAGATCTAATTTCACTTTACTCAACACATTTTTGACCCACTTTGACCCTTTTTTGATCACCTGACTCGCTAACTCTTCCTAAATTGATTGATTTATATTTATATAAATTTATACAGTAGACCTACTCATTGAAGTTTCATTATCATATGATGTACATTAAATGAGAATTTTGTCTTCTATTTTGTTTTCTTGACAAAGTAATTTTTTGAAGAAACAAAATTTTATTTGATATTTGAATCTTTTCAATTAAATAGGATTGGATTGAAGTTTTATAATCATATGATGAGCATTAAAATAAAATCGTCATCATGTAAAATTTTGCCTTGTTTTTTACTTGGTGCAAGATTTAATGGAAAAATAAAATTATATTTTCATTCAAGTCGTATAAAATGATAAAAAAGAAAGCTTCTTCCTTCTTCCATCTTGTTTCCTGCATCTTTGATTGTGAGTTTATTGTATTTTTATATGATTTGAATTGAAAAACTTGAACTGGTTGGAATGGAATTTACATGAGAAAAGAACTCAATAAATCTTCAATGACGAAAAAATAATTCTAAGCTCAATTTTTTTTTTTAAATTAAGACAGATTCATCCCGGGTGATAAATGTATTTTCGTCATTTCGGATGGTGTAGTGACTGTTTTGCCCTTAATGAAGCCTTTTATGAATTATTAGTGGAAACAAATCTTATTAAGGATAAAATAGAAAAAACACACATTCACCCCAACATTATCGGAATTATATTGGGGTAGTCTAAAATTGGATTCTATTATTAACGTTTTGTTTGTTGATATATATCCATGATTCCAGATATATAGCACTGGAAAGCTAGTGTGGGCAGGTACAGGTGAAGTCCAAGACAAAGCAAAGAACGAACTCATAGAGTGCTTCAAACTGCTGGAATCCCAGCTGGGCGATAATTCTTATATCGGTGGGACCACTTTCGGGATTGTGGATGTGAGCCTCATACCATTCTACACCTGGTTTTACGCTCTCGACACTTGCGCGGACATGAGTCTGAACAAGGAGTGTCCGAAGCTGGTGGGGTGGGCGAAGCGATGCATGCAGAGGGACAGCGTGGCAAAGTCTCTGCCTGATCAGTACAAGATTTATGAGTTTCTCATGGACCTCAAGAACAAGTTTCAAGCTCACCACAAATGTTGAGATGTAGGGTGTATCTTATTTTTATGTTACGCATTTGGTATTATATGATTGTGTGGTTTAAGTTTATAAGTGTTTTTGTTGGTTTTTTACGAGCCTAATATATAGGTGTGTACGTAATATTGTCGCAAGTCCTAATCGATCTCTTGGTTTGGACTTCATGTATGTATAATAGCGAGATGTGTAGAATGTTATAATTATTGTTATTATTCTGTATAATATGATTTTCCCCTTTTTCAACTTATATTTTTCTTTTCTGCCCCCAACATTTCATTATAAAGTCACCAAAAAATTTACAATCAGATACAAAGTGTAGAAAAATTTTGCGCTTTAGTTCAAATTTGAACTAATGTGCCACGTATTTTAGTTTAAATTTCTGCACTTTGTATCTGACTGTAATGCTTTATTCAATCTTGTATCTAGTTGTAATTTTTTCTAATTTTAAACTCACAAAAGTGTCCTTATTTGACAATTCTACCCCTTTTCTTAATCCCATTCCAATCTCATTACTTCTCATCCCTTAATCTCATCTCAATCTAATAACATATTCCTAAACATAATCCGACCCGAATCCGACCAGAATCGATCCAAAATCGGCACATGCCCGACCCCCTCCGCGACCCAGGGTCGGGCCGGGACTTGATTTGACCTGACTTGAATTTGGCCCATCCGCGACCCTCCGTGACCCGAGTCGAATCATATTTGGAAGTTAGAATATGTGATGGGATTGGGCTGAGATTAAGAGATAAAATAAGATATATAGGGATTGAGTCGAATCATATTTGGAAGTTAGAATATGTGATGGGATTGAGGTGAGATTAAGAGATAAAATAAGATATATAGGGATTGGATTAAACGGGGAGAGGGGTAGAATTATCACAAAAAGGCATATTGGCTAGTTGAAAAATTAATGAGGGCAGAAAAAAAATGCAAGTAAAAAAAAAGACAAAAAGGAGTTTGTCCCGCTTTTTAAAATTATTTATATACGTATCTCAACTCTTTTTTTTTCAAGAGGAGTTGATATATGTTGCATGGACTGGACTGTCTCACAAATTTTATTTTGTTATATGTTTAATTTAAAATCGTCTCTTTTTTTCTTTAAAAATATTGGTTAGTATAAGCTCAGAATATCTTTTTAAAAAATTATATTGATTTGTTTATATATAAATATATGATCACGGATCACCTATCTCAACGCTCCTCTCTCTCCTCTTATATGATTTGAAAACTTAAAAGATGTTTTTAAATATGAAGTATTAATGCAAATAAACAAATCCCAAAGCATAATTCTGAGATGAATATATTAATTTTGTATACAAATATGAAGTTCAGCTAAGTATTTTATAAATGCTGCTTTTGCCTATTGCTATTTTAAAAATTAAATGAAGATAAGAAATTGCTTATGAAATTGAGAAACGTGTAATTAATGCCATGATCTACACAAAATTATGAGAAATAATTGAAGAGATCAATGCGTATTCGACCTTTGAGCTGAGAACTAATACTGTTATGAAGCGAAACTAATATTTCTCAGTGTAGAAGTGGAGTTAGTTATGACTAATTCATGACTTGCACGCTCATGCACACGTGCCTTTCAAAACTGAATGAGATCAGTCGAGTACTTCTTTAAATAGAGAGTTAGCAGTGTTGGTTACTCGGTTAGAAGAGAGAGAGCGCATCTTATATCCTGAGTATTCATACACATAGATCAATTTTGAGAGATTATTTGATTCATTAGAGTTATTTCTAGAGAGAGAGAATATATAGAGCTTGAATATCTTGAGTGAATTGAGTGTACTCTGTAATTGATCGATTTGGTGATCATAGTAAAGTTGCTTCCTGATTCTCCGTCGGTGTATATCTTATTGATCGAATCACGAAAATCTAGTGTTCTTGAGTTTTTCATATTGTTGTTGTGCGTGTTCATCCTGATATCTATGTAGAGTATTAGTTCTTGGTATATAAGGTATTTGATGGGAAATATTTATGTCGTCCAATGGAAAGAGGACACATGGAGCATTGACCATACCCTGAGTGGGCAGAAGACTAATTGAGTGAGCCGAGGTAGTAGAGAAAGGGCTTGAGCCTGTTTAGGAGGCCTAGGATCCTGATATCCGAGGGGTCTGGAGGAGTCTCTAGCTAATGAA
Source organism: Stenogyne calaminthoides (assembly GCA_037126765.1). Taxonomy (NCBI): domain Eukaryota; kingdom Viridiplantae; phylum Streptophyta; class Magnoliopsida; order Lamiales; family Lamiaceae; genus Stenogyne; species Stenogyne calaminthoides. Next base: position 28,369,586 of record JBBCBC010000026.1, on the reverse strand, counting down.
CTCGAGGGAGAACAAGACCCAGTGGAGGAAGTTAGGCTTTGAAGACGGGCTCCAGGGAGATAACCTGGATCCAGAGATTAAAGGTACGTCCAGGGGACTGGACCAAGTTTGGAGTATGGATTTAAGCAGATTGGGCCCAGGGGAGCTGGCCCAGTAGGGAGGATTTCGGTTTAAGGATGACTTTTAGTGGGATTACTGGATGATTGTTTATAGAGGCAAGGGATAATCAGAACCGTGAATGGAAGGAGATCAACGACTGAAAGGCCTTAATTTGAGAGAGTTGAGTAGTGGGCTGGGTTTATAAGCAGGAAGTTGGAGGGTCCGGAAAGGATGGGGTCGTTGGATTATGATCAAGGGCTCAGAATGACGATCCGCGTGAAGAGAGAGATGAAGACGTGGGAATCATGAATCAGTTTCGAAAAGAGGGGGGAAGAATGGTAAGGCAAGAGAAGAAGGTGGATTTATGAGAGGGAAAAAATGGTTACCTCCTTCCGGAGGGGTTTAAATATCCCTCCCGGGTAACATAAAACACACACAAGCACATACTTTTACTTACTTACACTTGAATACTTTGAATTGAGCTATGTGATACAATTTCACCTGAGATTAAGAGTGATAACTGACTTGAGCGTCGAAGAGCCCGCGCCGAAATCCTCCTCTGACGTGTTTTTCAGGTACCTACATGAAAATTAGCGAGGTTCCTGCAGTCAAAGCTAGAATGATTTTCAACATTCACGTGCGAATCCCCGTTGAATTTCATGTCACATCTCGATCATTTTTTTGCACATCCGTATTAGTATCAAACTGAACGGTATTAGTTCGTTAGAACTGGTGATATCTTTGGAAACTTAACAGAAATAATATGAACCGGGTCTATACATGAACTCTGTAACTGTTATGCATTAAAATTATTATTATTATGTCAAAAAATTGTCATTGTTTGAAAATGTACAGTAATAATTTTTGTGTATAAAAGTGATATTTTTAAACATAATAGTAATATTAAAAAAATAGAGTTCACCATAAATTCGGGTTCACACGAATTGTTGTTCAAAATAATTTTGTCTTTTAAAATGTAAAATAAGGAATGGTCCAACTAAAGTTAGTGATCATATTTATGTATAAGTTTGGAGTAATACTCATGTAAACCAGATCTATACATGAACTCTATTATTATTATGCATAAAAACTATTATTGTTGTGCATAAAAATTATTACTATTTAAATTTAATTTTATTTTGTAAAGTGATAATTTTGTACATAATTGTGATAATTTTAGCCTATAATATATAGTGATATTTTTTGTAAATAATAATAATTTAAAAGAATTGAGTTTATCGTGAACTCGTGTTCACACAATTTTTGTAATAAGCTTGATGCGACTCGTAGCCCCACTAAACATACATTTACCAAAATTATATCTATGTCAAATAAATTCTTAAGTACGAAACCAGCATAAAAATAAACAAATCTTAAAACATAATTTTCAGAATTAGGCTCTCAAACCCCACTAAAACTACATTTACCAAAACTAAATTAAGACTTACAAAATATCATAACTGTTTGGTTTCAAATTCTCCACATTTAACGAAACTAAATTAAGACTTGCAAAATATCATAACTGTGCGGTTTCAAATTCTCCACAACATAAATAATTAAATCATTATATTAATTTTTGCAATATAAAGACAAAATCTGGTTTATTTAGAATTTGCAAGGCAGACACATGTTACTTACACATGACAATGATGTTTAACTAGTGGGCTGATATATACATCTCTTGGTTTGGACTTCATATTGTGTACTGATCTTGTATATAAAATGGGCGAGATGTGTTAAATTCTTTAATTATTGTAATATTATCAAATTTGATCATATGCCAACATGTGAGAAGATTGAATTAATTAAAATAATCAAAAATCATGTATATATGCCATGGCATCACCAAAAAACAATGATATATAAATTTGACTTTCACTCATGAAGATATGATCAAATCCGTATATAAATATATGATCACAGATATTTATAGTGATTCTCATGATCCCATCCCAGAATCTTTTCACCCATTCTCAAAAAATTCCAATAAGGATTGTAATATATTTAATCCTCTCATTTAAAACTCTTACAAGATAAATAACCTCTTATCTTGAATACTCTAATTTCATGATACATACTCCCTCCCCACTATTTCTATTTTCACTTGTTTTATTAGTTCATTATGTCTATTCTCAATCTTTCATATCCTTTAGAAAAGTAAACACTCCATTGTTATTCTCCAATCATCACTCAATTATTTTAATTATTATTATATTTTATTTATAAACAATCATTTTATTTATTAATGAATCCCATATTACTTCATAATATTTTTACATTAATTATTTACTTTTTCTCTTAATATTTGTGTGGCCGGACGGGTATAACTTTAATGGACGGAGATAATTATACTACATAGTTGATTGAAACATTTATATTCTATAATTTTATTTTTAATATTATAATTGTTTATGATATTTTTATGAATTGAATTCCTGAACATTACTTTGAGTCCGTCATTAATTAAAGTCTAGAGAGGTCTAGGCAGTTCCGGACCTTTACCAGCTTGTGCATGCAGTGACGTCAATTATTTATAATTTGCTACTTCGCTAGAAGGACTCTGACGTACGTAAGCAGTGACGTCATAGTTATGTGGATATATCTTACATATTTTATTATGAATAAGTGGAGTATCAAAATGTTCTCCAATTCCGATTCTCTCACGTTAAGAATAATATAATACAAAATGAATTATCGGACTAAAAAAATAAAATGAAAGAGGAATTAAATTCATTAATACAGTACTGAGGAGTACCATACCGTTTAGATAAATTTTAAAATAATTCTTCACACATTAATTAAAATGACATATTTAATGTGATTAAAATAAAAAAAAAAAAAACATCTCATTTCTTCTTATTTTATCTTCACAAGAGAAATACCTTTCAAAAAAAAAAAATCTTCACAAGAGAAATGACATTAAAGGTCGACTTAAAATTGAACATAGTAATAAATTAATAATCTATTAAAAAATAACAAAAACACAAGACTAGTATAATTTAATACGCACTAAGCTCGCAAGGTAATCTATCTCTTAACGTATGATGCTACATTTTAATAAATAAATTGAGTGTTTCAATGTAAATAAGTTAAATGTTTCAATATAAATAAATAGAATATTTTAATAAAATAAATTATACGTTTTAAAAATGCATTTGAGTTGCGCAATACACTTAATATATATATATATGTGGTCCCGCTATTAAATATTCCATAAATACCACCTACCATCCCCCTTTATATAGTGGTGAGTGCATCCTTTGTATTCCACACCACACAAGCACATTTGCTACCACAACACTTGCAAATTTACATCTCACATCTCAGTTCTCACATTTGTAAGAAAAAACAAAACCATGGGGGACGAGGTTTTTGTATTGGATGCTTACTTCAGCATGTACGCAATGAGAGTCAGAATCGCATTAGCTGAAAAGGAGGTTATATTCGAGAGCAAGGAACAGGATTTGGCCAACAAAAGTCAACTCTTGCTCGACATGAACCCGGTTCACAAGAAAATACCGGTTTTGGTTCACAATGGAAAACCGGTTTGCGAGTCGCTCGTAATCGTTCAGTACATCGATGAGGTTTGGAACGACAAATCTCCGTTGTTGCCTTCGGATCCGTACGAGAAAGCTCGTGCTAGATTCTGGGCTGATTTTGTTGACAAAAAGGTACTATTGTTATTTTATTTCTTGAATTAGATTTTGCATACGTGGCATGTTTTGCACTATACTTTTATATGCTGATTTCATTTTTTGTACTGAAATGGGTGGTCAGGAGTGAAGACGTGAGATTTTCTCTACCTTAAGATTTAGGTGGGTAGGTTATAGGTAGGTGGGGCCCACATCACTTAAGATGCCATATAGTCGGTATTTCAATTAATACATCTTCAATTGACTGAGTTTGAGTGTGAGCAGTGACGGACCCAGAAATTTTACCGAGGGGGGCCCAATTTATAACATAGTGTAGCTAAATGCACTTTAGAATTTTTATATGTTTTCGAAAATTATTTGGACTAAACATCTTTATATTAACAGAGTCGAATACATTTATATGTATATTGAAAATGTGAATTATACATATTCTTTCTCTATTTTGTTACCCCTTTCTCACCTAAAAATCAACATTTTATTTATAGAGTGTTAGATTTTTACAAGGATTAGTAATAGTGGTGTACATTGAACATGATGCACATAATACTTTGTTTAAAGGAGACAGACATTCGTATGAGATGGTTTTATACATGATATATGGTATAATCTATAACACAAATAATACTCATCCTTCCAAAATATTAAAGCGTTAATATACAATTTATGCTTCGCCTTACTATGAGACTGTCTCATACAGATGTATCTTAATTATAAGTGTATATATATATATAAGAAATTCAAGTGAGGTCAGGGGGGCCCAGTGACCCCCCTGACCCCAACGTAGGTCCGCCTCTGAGTGTGAGTTAATTGAGTTAAAAAAAGTAACATCATAAAGGGTAAATAAATATAGCTTGTGTGGGTAAAAATTATAGGTAAAGTTTCCTTTTTTGGGTGTGTAATTGATATAGTACGTATCAGTAAGAAAAATATGAAAACTGTGGGAGTATTATTTATCCTGTTATTCATTCAGTATTTTATGTTTCATCTTAGCTGCCAGGCTAAAAATTAAGTATCAATCATTACACATTTTTTCTCCACAATCTACATTATTTTATGGGTCTCATCAATCTAATTTAATATATTAAATGAATCCAACTAAAAAAAGGAACGGGTGTTTACAGAAAGGGAAACGTTAATACATATGTAGGCCTCATTTTGTTTTCATCAAATTATTTGTGACTGTGACAGGTTTGTGGATATATATATTTACAAGTCTCTTCATATCATACACAAAAATTTCTTTTCACAGTGGTTTTAGTTTTTATCAACCTAATTTAAGTCTCAAACTCACTATATAAATGTCTCAAACCTATGTGCCCTGCCCTAAAACAGAGTACTTGACACTTGAGAGGTGACAGGGTTTATATTATTTAGGGATGTTTTTAAACACTAACCAGTAATTAAAAGCACTATTTCTTCAAAAAAAAAAGTTTGATTATTAACTTTATTTGATTATTGTTACATTGTCAAACTAGGTGGCGGATCCTGCAAGAAGGACATGGTTGAAAAAAGGAGAAGAGCTAGAAGCAGCCAAAAAAGAATTCATTGAGGCACTTAAGTTGTTGGAAGGGGAATTAGGGGACAAAACTTACTTTGGTGGTGAAAATTTTGGTTTCGTAGATTTGGCATTGGTCTCATTCTATAGTTGGTTCGAAACCTATGAAACTTGTGGTAACTTTAGCATCGAGGAACATTGTCCTAAAATTATCACGTGGGCGAAGAAGTGCATGGAAAAAGAGAGTGTTCGCAAATCATTGGCTGATCCTAAGAAGATTTATGAATTTGTTTTGGTTTTGCAGAAGAAATACGGCGTTTAGTAGTATTTAGTATGTGTGTATGTATGATATATCAATATTTTATATTGGTTATATACATTTTGTGGTGTGTGTGTGTGCAATTATGGAAGAATAAAGGCACTTGTTGGCCTAATGCGAGCTAGTCTCTCATTGTAATTCATGATTTCTTGTATTTTGTTTTGAAATGAATTTTAATTAATTACCTCGTTTTTTAGTACTTATATATGTGCGGATGAGGATATTTATACCATTCTAGTAACATGTTACTATAATAGTTATAACTTTTAATGGCGGCATAATTCTTTAAAGAAAAACTGTAATTAATAGTACTTTTTTTTTCACAACGCCCCCACTCCCCCAAATATTAACATAAATAAAACCCATTAAAAAAAAGGATAAAAACTCGTATTTAAATCTAAGATAACGTATTTGGCATTTTATATAATCGCTAACAAATTAATACCCACTTCTCTTAAAATATTAACGTCTAAATTATATATGTTCTGTCTCATCGTAAGACCGTCTCAATTAAATGTGTCTAAAAGAAATTCTAAAAAAACGCTAATTAACCCGCTAATCTTTCTACACGTACCATCTCTACCCAATTTATATTTTTTTAAAGATAATTTTATTAGGAATTGAGCATCAAGAATGCCAATGAAAGTACATATACATACATAGAAAGAGAAGAGAGAAGCATGAGAAGGGATATAATAGCTAACAAATTAACTTCTTTTAAAATATTAAAACGCGTCGATGTTTAAATTATATATCTTTCCGAACTGCACTAGTAACTGCCTCAAACAAATATGTCTAAAATAAACTCAACCAAAAAAAACACTAATTAACCCGCTAATCTTTCTATACGTACCATCCCTATCCAATTTTTTTTTAAAGGATAATTTTATTAGGAATTGAGCATCAAGAATGCCCATGAAAGTACAAATACATAGAAAGAGAAGAGAGAAGCAGCCCCCCACTTTAGCTAAGTGATACAATGAGTAGGTTCTCTCAACCAATCACTTGGAAAGTTACAATTATTTACACCTTCATTTGCTTTTAACCAAAAAAATGAAGAATTACAGATATTCACAAACAGATCTTCAAGACTTTTAAATATCACACAGTTATGTCACGATCAGATTTGTCAAATAGTAGAGTGTCAAATTAAAACCCAAAATCATTTTGTGCTTCGGACTTGTAAAATTTAATTAATGGTGACGAAACTTTTAATAAAGTCATGATCTGAGTGAAAAAAATAGTGATCTGAGGTAAAATTAATGGTGACACGACTTAAATAAAATGTGGTACTTGAATTAATGGTGGTACAAACTTAAATAAAGTGTGAAACAAGTTAAATAATGGTGGTACGAACTTATGTAAAATGTGGCACGAGATGAATTAATTGTGGTACGAGCTTAAATAAAATGTGATACGCGGTGAATTAATGATGATACAATTTCAATAGTGTGTGATACGGGGTAAATTAATGATGATACAATTAATAAAAAGTAATGATGCAGACGGTAAATTAATGATAAAACGAGTTTAATATAATATAGTACGAGATAAATTAATGTTTGAATATGATGTAATATAAGAGTGTTGACCGGATGAGGGAGATTAGAAAGTTATTCTAATTTTTAAGATAAAAATCTGCTGATATTTTTTTAAAAAGTCATTTATTTTTTTCCTATTTTATTTAATTTTTTTAATTAATTAAATATGAGTATAAATGTCTAAATAATAATTCTTTTTGCTAAAAAAAATAAATTAAAATTTAATAACATAAAAAAATATTTACTTTCACAGGCTATTTATAACACTACCCAAATCTACAAATATAAAGTCATATTTCAATCGAGTAGATCGATGAAGAAACATCAGATCTGTGTATTTTACAGGTTAGTGCATTTGCAAACGTTTTATTAGAAGCATTTTCTGATAAGATTTTTGCACTAATAATATTACAATAAAAATAGATGTACAATAATCTCATACCTCATACTCCAATTCTTTGTTGCGAAATAAAGGTTGTAGTTGATATGCCCGAAGATTGACATGAATGTTTGCAAATTTGAAAGAGAAATGAAGTGTATAATTTGGAATATATATACAGAAGAAAGAAGAGAAATACTAAACACCATCAAAGTTTATAAAATTGCAACTTGATTGAAAACTTTTGCCAAACCGTACGAAAATTTTGTTTTACAGCAGAAGTCTGTGATATTTATAAATTATTTCTACAAACATTGTTCACGCGGTATTAGGCGAGTGCAGTGCACGGATTCACCAGTGGGCGAGTGAACAGTGACGCGCCACTGTGAACTTTACTCTATTTTGACGGCTACTTCTGCACGGATTCACCAGTGGGCGAGTGAACAGTGACGCGCCACTGTGAACTTTACTCTATTTTGACGGTTACTTCTGTTTTTATATAGTTATAGATTATAGATTAATTCGTCAGGGCAAAATCAATGGGATGCACCATTTAATTGATTGGGCTTGTTCATGGACTCCATAATTGTTGAATTTGGGCTGGTCATTTTTCTATTCTGGTCTCATAGTACGGACTTCTCGATTACTTCCTTCGTTTGATTTTCGCAAATATTCGGCATGTGATTTGTATAAAAAAAAAAAAATCAATTTTACTACAAAAATTAAAAAAGCACGTCCTTTCTTCAAATCAAATCAATCTTCGATTCGTCGTTAACCAAAATTAGGTAATAAAAATATAAAATTATATAAAAAATAAACAATTAATGAAAATTAAAATCATCAATTTGCACTAAAATCCTACACAAAATAATCTAGTCTTTCAAATGTAAAATAAGGACATAGTCCAACTAATTAAAGTTAGCGATATAAGCTTGATGCGACTCTTAGACCCAATAAACATACATTTACCCAAATTATATTTATGTCAAATAAATTCTTAAGTATGGAACCAGCATAAAAATAAACAAATCTCAATAATAATTTTCAGAATTACGCACTCGCAACCCACTAAAACTATATTTACCGAAACTAAATTAAGACTTTTATTGCAAAATATCATGTATTGTTTGTTTTCAAATTCTCCACATTTACCGAAACTAAATTAACTCCTGCAAAATATCATAATTGTTCGGTTTCAAATTCTCCGCAACAGAAATAATTAAATTATTCTATTAATTTGTGCAATAGAGACAAAATATGATGTATTTAGAATTTGCAAGGTAGACTATGTTACTTATATGTATGTTTTGTTTTTTTCGACCAAGACTTATATGTATGTTCAACTATCAAAAGTTGGCTAACGGACATTTTCAAGCCTTTGTTCAATGAGGTCCAGGTGGAGTTAGAATTTCGCAGTCCATGTCACATATTAGTTTAAAATTTTCACATCCAACTTTTAATCTGTTCCTATAGAGTATAAATATATATACACTTATTTTCACAAAATTTATTACAATCACATTACCATTTTACTTCTATTCTTATTTTTTTTCTCCTACTTTTCTCACCTAAAACAATATAATAATAGATGAAAGGATAAAATTCCAAAATGTAAATAGTTTAATGATCTCATGCTCTGCGGATCCAATCAAAAGTGAACAATTTAATATGATCGAAATTGAGAATTCGAATCCAAAATATGGATTCAAAACAAAGATTTTGATGCATATCAAAGAATTTTATCTTTATCTAAAAACTCTTATTTAAATTAAGTCCGTAGATATTTGAGCATGTGCTTATGCATGGAGACTTACAACACAAAACTTTGTAGAAAAATTCAACTGCTATATATGATTGATTAATCGACATATATTTAATTTTCTTGTTTTTGAATGTTCTGTGCTTTTATAAAGTAAAGTTAAAAACATTTTCCAAGTTCAGTCCAACACGCAAACTTATATTAATCCAATTCGTTGTCCCATTATCCATCAATAATTCAATATCTAGAATGATCAACAATCCCAGGTGTTATTAAATGATGCATGTCGACCCAATTTCAGTCATTAGCTGTTCCTACTGGTCCACACCTTTACACATATATTTGGTACAACATTCTAAAGACCGTTTGACAGTATTAACATATAAAAAACTCGACAAAAAAAGTTTTTTGGTCCCAAAATATTTAACTATCCAATTTTGGTTCCAAAATTATCGCGTCTGTCCAATTTGGTCCCATTTTCACGGAAAAAAATAAAATAAAACAACGTCGTTTTCGTTCAAAAATTGGGGATCTCCGGATCGCGCGTATGTCCAAATTATCGTTTGTCCAATTTTGGTCCCATAACTATTGCTTTTGTCCAATTTTGGTCCCATGTCTGTTTCTTTTAATTTTAATTTTAGTTGTACCATAATTTTTGTTACTGCATAATTTTAATTATTCTTTTAAGTTGCAACATTTAATCTTAATCTTAATATTAATTAAATTTAATTGTTTAAATTACCTAGGTGTATATTAAAATGGAGTAAAAAATGAAAAAAATAAAAAAATAAACAGTTAGCGTCCACGTCACACGCGCGATCGGAGATCCCCAAATTTTGAACAAAAACAACGTCACACGTCCAATCTCCGATCGTGCGTGTGACGTGGACGCTGCCTGTTTATTTTTTATTTTTTTTCATTTTTCACTCCTAGGTAATTCAAACAATAAATTCAATCAATATTAAGATTAAATGCTGCAACTTAAAAGAATAATTAAAATTATGACAATAACTAAAATTATGCTACAACTAAAATTAAAATTAAAACAAACAAACATGGGAGAAAAATTGGACAAACACAATAGTTATGAGACCAAAATTGGACAAACGAAAATTTGGACATACGCTCGATCAGAGATCCCTAATTTTTGAACAAAAACGACATCGTTTTTGTTTTTCCGGCGAAAATGAGACAAAAATTGGACAAACACAATAGTTATGGGACCTTGGATAGTAAATATTTTGGGACAAAAAACAAATTACAGAAAAATTATGGGACCAAAAATATTTTTTTCTCTAAAAACCCACTTTACGCATACAACATACCATGGCTTCAATGTATGTTCCCTCGCACTATATATAGTAATGAAATAATTAATTCTTCATACTTTGTTACCATCCAATATGAGCTTAATTTGATTTAAAGAATTTTTTCTATTTAAACTTTGTTACCATTCAATATGACCACGTACGTGCTGATCAAACTTTGTAGGAAATTTCAATTGATATGATTGATTAATCGAAATCTATTTAATTTTCTTGCTTTTGAATGTTCTGTGCTTTTATCAGTAAAGTTAAAAACATTTTCCAAGTTCAGTCCAACATTTAACCTATATATTAATCCATATCTAGAAGATAGAATGATCAACAATCTCAGATGTTATTAATCCTTAGCCATCTCCAGCTTAAAACTCCAAAATTGTAAAATAAAATTAATTATTTAAATTTTTTAATTATATTATAATTATAATATAAAGTAACTCTAATTAAATATAATTCTAATTTAAACAACAGAATAACTCTAATTGTATTTGTTATATAAATTAATTGTATAATTATATTTATAAATATTAATAAAATAATAGATATAGAGTTTAGAGTTGTGAATAATATTACTCAAAATATGGAGTTCACTATTCAAAACTCTATTTCCAAATTCTAAAATAGAGTACGATTGGAGGCGGAATGGTACTCCATTTTGAAGTTTTACCTCTGGAGATGGTAGCCGCTCCTACTATTCCACACCATTTTTTTTTATCGGACAAAGTTAGTTGTTAAGAACGCATACCAAGACCCAAAACAATCCACTTTAATTCACCAATCCACCTTATAACTCCCATAACTCAAATTTGTTCCCAAAAAGAATCGAATCTTGTTCTCCCCCTCAATTGAAAGAAATTTCAAAGGTACAGTGACACCTTTACACAATTTTCTTACAGATAGCATAAAAAAAAAAAATCCTTTACGCATACAATTCCACATACAATTCTACATACCATGGCTTCAACTTATATGTTCCCTCACACTATATATAGTAAGGAAATCCATTCTTCATACTTCACACCTTTCTAAAAATAAACATGGCGAATGAGGTTGTTCTTTTAGACGCTGAATTTAGCATGTTTGGCATGAGGGCTAGAATTGCATTAGCTGAAAAGAAGATTAAATATGAGTACAAGGAACAAGATTTGGAAAATAAAGGGCAACTTTTGCTTGAGATGAACCCGGTTCACAAGAAAATCCCGGTTTTGATTCACAATGGAAAACCCATTTGCGAATCCCTCATCATCGTTGAGTATATCGATGAGGCATGGAAGGATATATCTCCATTGATGCCTTCTGATCCGTACCAGAGAGCTCAAGCTAGGTTTTGGGCTGATATTGTCGAAAAAAGGGTACGTAATAATATATAAGTACTGAAAAAGGCCCCTTTAAATAATGTTCATATACTAATTCTAGTGGATATTTTTTTATAAGAAAATAAATTTCATGCACGTTTTAACTAATTTGTTACAATATTTACATTTTATTTCTGAATTTTATTCTCTAGGTAAATTATCCTTCAAAAAAAATATGCTCGACTAAAGAAGAAGAGCTAAAATTAGCGTCGAAAGAATTCATGGAGGGCCTCAAGTTGATGGAACAAGAGCTGGGTGACAATACTTACTTTGGTGGTGACATTTTTGGTTTTGTTGACGTGGCACTAATTACATATTATTGCTGGTTTGAAACCTATGAAATTTTGGGTAACTTTAGCATCGAAGAGCATTGTCCTAAATTGATTGCGTGGGCAAAGAGATGCATGGAGAGAGATAGTGTTCGCAAATCCTTGGCTGATCCTAAGAAGGTCTATCAATTTGTTATGTATACTAAGATCAAGTATGGCATTTAATTAGTAGTATATACGGTATAATTATCGATATTTGCGAGTATTTGAGAATAAATTCAAATTCATTCCATTCATTTAAAAAACCCTAATACATGCTCTCCCTCTCTCAAATTGACGCGGCTGCCGCGGCCACCCTCCCCCACCTCTCCCCAGAGAAGACGAAGATCTGCTGGGGCTCAAGACGGTGAACTTGAGAGACGCACTAGTCTGCAAATAATAAAAGCTTTGATATAAGATTTTACCATTTGGTCTGAGTTTATAAGCGAATGGATAATGGGCATCCAAACTTGAGAATTAAGGAAATTCTGATTATGTCGAGTAGATGACATGGAATTATTTGTTAATTATGCTTATGTTTGTTATTGTTTGTTTAGATTAATATTATATAAACTTTTTGTTTAATGTGTGGCGAAAATCGAACATGGAAACTATTGTTTGTTGCATTTTTTGTGTTTTATTTATTTCTGAATTTGAATTTGGAGATGGATGGAGATGGTGGCAATCTGAATTTTCTTGGTTTATCTGGAGATAGATGATGGTGGTGGCAATCTGGATTTGGGGTTTTTGTGCATTTTTTTAGATTTTGATGAACATGTTCATGTGTTTGATGAACTTGTGCATGTTTTATATGCACATGTTCATGTCAAAATGAGGATGAAAATATATAACTTTGAGATTTTAGATTTTAATTTATGTAATTTCTGCAATTTTTTAGATTTTAATTTCGTAATTTTTTTTAAAATTTCAATTTCTGTAATATTTAGATTTCATATTGTAAATTTCTGAATATTTTAGATGAAAATACGTAATTTTGATATGAAAATATAATTTTTCTATAATTTTCAATAATATGTAAACTTTTGGATTACAAATATGTAAATTTCTGAATTCTTTAGATGAAAATATGTAAATTTTCGTAATTTTTAAAAATATTTAGTTTGTAAATTTTTATAATTTTCAATTTTTTGATATGGATTTCAAGTTGTAATGTTTTTTACATGAACGTTTTTATGAAGATGAATAAAAATAGCATCAATCCCTTAAGTGAAAGGAGGTGATTTTTAAAAATAGGAAATGAAGGGTATATCAATCTTTTTAGTATCCATTTTGCACCTGTCAGTAATTTTTTTAAAACCTTGGACCTAAGAGATAATGGCCGTTGGGCCTTGCACGTAAGGGTGAGTCACTCCAAATGGATCTGTTTTAGTCAAGTGTTGAGCCCATTTGTTCTGAATTGGGCCCAACTAACAAGCCAAGCCCATTTCATGCTAATTAAATAGAAGAAAGGCCCGCAAATTTGATGGTTTCAGAATCCGTTTCATGCGCATGCAACGCGCCATTCCATTGGCGCATACATCATTGGCAATTCTGTTAGTTTGTTAGCAGCTTCACGATTAGAATCATTCATTCAGGGTGTGTTTTGAAACACTTAAAACAACTTTCAGAAGTACTTATTTTCAAAAATTGTGGGAGAGAACTTTAAAAATAAATGTTTCTAGAAGCTGTTTTAGATATTTCAAACACTCCCTCAGTTATTTCGATAGATTAGTAACAGAGTGCAAAATTCAATTTTGAGATTGGGAGTTCATAGAGAGAGGAAGAACTTGGATTCAGTTTTGAGACATTGAGTGATTTGTATATGGTGTAATCGTCGGTTGAGTTAGTGAAATCTCTGATCCGTGAACGTAGATCTTTAGATCGAACCACGTAAAATCCTGTGTTTTGCTCTTCGCTGTTTGTTCGTTTCTTGCTGCAAATATTCTATTTCACAAACTAAGTATTAGTTGGCAAGCGATATAGTATTAGTTTGCTGGTGAAGTAGTACTCCCTCCGTCTTGTCTTAGATTGTCTATTCACTATTTGACTCGTGATAAATTGACTTTTAAGGAGGTGTAGTAGAGATGATGGGTAAGACTACCATACCCCACCTTTAAAATCTCATTACCATTTTAAATACTAATAAATAATTCGTTCACTAAAACACGAGCCAAAAAGTGAATGGACAATCTAAAATAGGATGGGGGAATATTAGTTAAGTTGGCAAGCGATACCATGTTTAATGTTGTTTATAGTTTCTCACATAATTAATAATTAATGCATAAGATTATATTACTAAATTAATTAAGAGTAATATTACTTTATATAAAAATAAACCTATATATTTAAAACATTTATAAAAAAAAAAAAGAGAGAAAAGGGCCAAGCTGATCCTAAGAGGGTAGAAAATATTCCAAGCCCATTTAAAGCGGTTTGGGCCACCAATTGAGAAGAATCAATTGGTTATAAGCCTATAACTAAAACTCTCCAATTAAAAAATTCTTATATTCGGTTATTCCTACGACGCGTGTAGTTAATTAACTAATTAATTGATGCCTTAATGTAATGATAAAAAGTCTACACAGTAACACATTTTTTTATTTATCAGTAACACAATTTTTAATACTCCCTCCGTCTAACAATTTTATGCACAATTGACTTTTTATCGTATTTTTTAACAACAAATTTTGTATTGGTAATTAAAATAATAAAGTTTTTTTTAAAGGAGGGATAGATCTATTAAGCCCTCCTTAAAAGTCACTTTATCATTTCAATTACTAATCCAAACCCATTTTGGATTGTAAAAGTCAAACCGTTTAAAATTGTTCATTTAACATGTTGCGGTACGTTACTAAGCAAATAATTAATTATTTTTTTCCCTTTAATTTTAAAGTGCCACTTGATTTTTTTAACCTTAATAATCTTAATCGGGTTTTGAGACGAGTTTAAAAATAAAATGTATATTAAAAACTAAGTGAATCGGGTAGATTTACCGGAATTAAACTGATTAAAAAATAAAAAAATAAATCAAAATACATAGAAATCACTCTTCCTTCTTAAAAATATACGCTGAAAAATTTCAATCCAAAATTATCATGATTAAAAAAATTTAAGTAATATTTTAAAATTAATTTTTTTTACATATTTAACATTTAACAGTTACCTACTTTCTCCGTCCCATAAAAGCATGCACGTTTTTCTTTTTGGGACTTTCCAAAGAAACATGCACGTTTTCTAAAATGGCAAAACACTCAAAACTTATACTCTCATAATATCATTATAATTGATTTAGATAATACCAATAAAATAAATTTTCTTATTTTGTGTGCTCGACTAGGAGTGCACGTTTCTTTAGGACGAAGAGAATATTTAATAAACTACTGCAACATTGAACAGGATCAATTACAACTTTTCAACAACTGGCCAACTCAAGATTGAATCATGAATATGATACATGGAAATTGATTTTGTCTATGCTACACTGCTGACACTGCCAAGCACCCTTTTTTACATCATATACATATGTGAGAGTTCACTATTTTTTTATATATTTATATTTTTTTATTTTAATTCAATTAATAGTATCAAAGCATATAAATACTTGACACTATATTACTATGTAGCATAGACAAAACCATGGAAATTCACGTCCAATCTCACCTTTTATAACGAATCCGGGCCCACTTAAGATTGAATCATGAATATGATACATTTTTTTTGACCGGGATCATGAATATGATACATTGAAATTGATTATTTTTTTGGTTTCCAATATTCTTTTCTTTGTATCTCACTAGACTTGTACTAACTATATTAATAATTCGGCACATGGAATATTACTTGTACTAACAGTCCTACTTTTAATAATTTCTCCAAAATATTAATTATTATTTTTATATATGTAGTCATGCTTATCCATTAACTTAATTTCTGCCAAATCAAACAACAACGCATTTTAGATTTCGATTCACATCATTTATCCCTTCTATTTGTTTTTTCAAAGTGCCACTATAAGAAAATAAAAAATTATCTACAAAATTTTTAAATAACTACGGAATTCAAATTTTCTAATTAATTAAAATAATATTTGGTCCTTATTTAGTGAGGTACGACTTGCATATTAATTTTTGAATTTGTAGTAGATAAAAAAAAATTACCTATGAATAAAGTGTCTATATTTGTAATTTTCGTAGAAAAATTTATCTAAACAAATAATTTCCTTGGCAATGTACATTTTCAAAGATAATTATATCTGTTCTTGAGGGTGTACACTCGAGCTCACCAATTTAATCAACTACCAACTTTGTTTTATCCCCCTTCATAGGAATCTGGTTCTCAATTTCTTTTGTTTCGTTTTATATTATTTTTTCATAATTACAGATTCATGTATGGATGCATTTTAGTACTTTATCTTGAGCGAGGTATTAAATTTGAATTCCTTCACAATAGTAAAACAAAGATATAAAAATCACAAATATATTACAGGACTCAGAGAAAGTTACGGGACCATTGTGATATTTTCTCGGATAACATCGATGGTGTGTAATTTTTGAAAGATTTACAGACGAGTCCTATGTTCCATTTTTAGTTTCATAATTTTTTCACTAGTTCAATTTTAACTATAAAGATGTCAATTTTAATAATTTTTGCTCGAAAGAATTAAACTTTTACGAGGACCAGCACATGAGGCACATGTTGAAGATATTTTACATCGATATTCTTGTGATGCTGGCAAGGATGAGTTGATATGGGCGGCATTATTTTTTGCATGGAAATCTGAAAAGAATGCCATGTTATCAATCCATCATACACCACAAAGTACAATAATACAACAGCTCCTATATATACACTCTCATCCATTATATTGTTAAAATGCAAATGCAGAAGGACCACAAAGTACAATAATACAATAAAATGCACATGCACAATGCAGAAGAATTAACCACGTAAAATAGTACATGCAGCTACTGAATACGTTGGTTAATATCTTGTCTCTTAACTCAGTTGTTCTTTGCATTAATTGTCATATGTATGCAGCAAATTATTATTGTTTTTTTTTTTAATTAGCAAAGCATTATAGTTGATTCAATGGGAAACATATATAGAATCAGGAGAAAAAGCTTTCTGCATTCTTTCTTCTTTGCTATGAGATGTCACTTTCATGTTTTCAAACATGGTATCAGAGCTGCAGGTTAGCATGCAGTCTCAGTGTCATTTCCTATTCATCTTTAATATTTTAGAGAATTAATAAAAATGCCCAGTTTAAACTAACTTTTACTCTTTTTTTATAATATTTTTTTGCCCTTTCATGAGATATTAAGCCGCAAAAAAACACTTTTCTTCCTGAGTTATTACAGTGTCCCTCGAGCTCTGACTATGTGTTTCATATTTTACCAGCACATCAAATAGAAGGGCGGTTATTCTAGAAAAGGCAAATGTGAATCAAAAGTTGGGGCAAATATTACTAGAACAGAGGGAGTAGTATAGAAGTGATGTTACTTGTCTAAATTCTACTAGAAAGATCAATTAAGGGTTTGGAGTTGGTGATACACCTTGGAGTGAGTGGATTTTGGTAGCTCCTAAAAGTTAGGAGTCTAGGGTTCTGCTCCCTAATCTGATGGCCCCGATTTTGTTGGGAAAATCGCTAAAAAAATGATTTTGGAAATTGCTGCATAGGCGCTGAAATATGGCTAAATAAAACAATAATCAAACTCAAGACCTCAACATAGATAGTACGGATGTTTGAAGTATTTCAATTTGTAAAAATGACATTCAATTTTGCCTTCAAATCTCATGGCCAAACTTAATTAAATGGAGTTCTCAATTAATTCCAGATGGGCCTGCTACTTGGACTTTTGATTGCTGAGAATGGGCCTCAATTAGGTCTCAAGTGGCTGAAATTTTGGGCTTGAATCATGCTGAAATTATGTTCTTCTTTGCTTGACCAGATTTATTTCTTCCTCAATTTCTTCTTTTGTTTGACTTCATTAAAAATTAGGCTCGTATTTTATTTAAAAAAAAATTGTTTATTTCAAGTCAGGAAAAATGATTATGAAAATTAATCTGACTCAAATGGGACACTATGTCAATGATTCACATGCAATAGAAATACAACAACTGAACAAAGTAATGTTACAAGTCAAACCAAGACCAGTTAAAAAGACAGAAAGGAAATATATGAATGTTTAGTTCTCTTGACGAATCTAAGAATTTAAAAAGACAAGTCAATATTATATATTTAAGTTATTATAGAATTAATGTGAATGCTGTTAACCTAAAGGTGGTGAAACCATGGAAGGCGACACTATCGAACCTCCGCACCTACAAGGTATCTTTGATTTATGAAATCACGTAATTCGCATTCTCTACTTCTCCCATCATGAAGAAAAACACAGTCGAGCAGCTCAACCACCTGCTGACCGGCCCGAACTAAATGGTTTTGTAGAGGCACGCCAGCCGCCATGCTAGAAAATCTGGCATTCATATATATTATTCTTATTATTATGCAAAACGAGTAGTGTACAAAAAAAGAGAAAGAATTCTGTTATCAAGGAATTTTGGCATCTCTTTATATTCTATGTACCTAGAAGGCAGTTCCAAACATGAAAATCGTCAAAGTACAACGTAATAGAAGTATAAGACAAACATTAAAAACTATTCTTGGAGTAACATTTTTTAATTTACCAAAAAAAAAAAAGATTTTTGTTAACAAAGAGTACATACCTTGAATTTTCCTATTCCTCCCACACCAATTCCTCCTTGGAAAAAAACAAGATTATGAAAAATTCAATTATATGACTTATAAATCATAAATTGCACGGGAATAAAAGAAAAAAATATATAATTTCAAGTGCTTATCAATGTCCAAACCAACAATTTTTACAGAAACAAGAAAATATTTAAAATTTCAAAAGCGTGAAAATACAAAATAAATTTCAAATCGGAAAATGTTAAATCTTTGAGCAGAGAGCAATATCTTGTTAATGTAAGGACTCAGCAACAATTATTGCAGTGTTATTTAGCTTCAAATCATAAATTAATTCGTAATTAATACTCTCTCTGTCCTAATTTTGATTGTCCACTTTCCGTAAATAGCCGTCCTATTGTTTGGCCATTTTCTGAAAATGAAATAAAACAACTTTCAATACTATTTAATACTATTATTTATCTCCACCAAATCCACTTTACACCATATAATATTATTATTTTCCCTACCAAACCCACTTTACCCAATAGGCAACAATATCAGAAAAAATATATTTAAAAATTCAAAATCGAGAAAATATACAATCATAATTTTGAGATCAGGAATTGTTAAACCTATGAGAAGAGCAATCTTCTTGTTTCCGTTTGTTTTTACTTAAAAATAATAAGCAACCAGATACTAGCATTAAAACACCGGTGCGGATCCTCTCCCGTAATACATCCCTGCATTTCCTCAATTTTATAGAATCTGCACCACTCATTCCTATCTACGGATAGGATCTTGCCACATCATTCATTTTTGTTTTAACTCATAAAAATCAGAAACAGCATCAGCATAAAATCAAAATCTTTCTCACCCCATAAGAGTCGTGACAACGTTTGCTTTCGCTTTTAAAACATAACATTGAAGCCATGGATATAGAAAGCCCAGAGGCCCATACCCACACAGTGAGAGAGAGAGAGAGAGACGGGTTTGGATGAAGTTGAGCGGCGTATAGAAGGTTGAAGCGTTGGATGAATTCAATGTTGGGTATATATAGTACAATTATACGGGTGGGGTCGGATCATGTTGGGTATATTCACTACCGATTTGAAAATTCAATGGAAGACTTGAGTCGATGCCTATGTCAGCAGTGGGCCCGCCCTCCAATTGCTCTTAAATAAAGCTAAAGCTGAAAGCTATCTTGCATTTAAGGCGTAGTAGTTCAGTTAGTTCTGCCGATGATTCTTTATAAGGGATGCTTGAGGATTAGTCTTGTAATGTGGGAGTTTTTATCCCACCAATGTGGGGGTATAAATTCCTTATGGGCACCAGATTTGGTCCCTTCCACCTAATAGGGCCACTGAAATACCATGATTTACCACCTTCACCATTCCTGTCGGGCGGGGTGGGGGACCACTTTATCAGAGGGCTTCGCTTTTCTAAAAAAGTTTGAAAGCTATGGAGTATTTGATAAGAAAGTGACTTGTCATTACGAATAAAGCTAAAGCTGGAAAGCTATGCCCGCATGGGCGTCAGTAGTTCATTAGTTCTGAGTAATGATTCTTCTACATGACATGGAGGATCCCAGTCTTAGCGACCTTGATCGTGGGAGTTTTATCCCTCCAATGTGGGGGATAGCTCCTTATGGACACCAGACACTGGTCCTTCCACCTAATGGGCCGTTGAGTCACCATGATTTACCACATTCACCATTCTTCCCCTGCTTGCCGGGGGGGCCTGGGAACCGAGGGCTTCATTATTTTTTCTACAAAGCTGAAAAACTATGGAGTATTTGATAAGAAAGTGACTTGTCATTACGAATAAAGCTAAATCTTGAAAGCTTTGGATAAAATTTTTCTGTAGAATATGTTTCATTACTCAATGAATAATTCAATGTGCATTCGAACTACACATGTATACCCACCGGCTTTCCAACTGCTTTTAACTATTTTATATTGTTTCCATAATATAATTTAGTTTTGCAATTACATGTGCGAACGAATTTTGTGAAAACTACTCTCTATGTTACACAGTTTATTGAGCATTTACTGTATTACATTATTACTAAAAGAGATAAAATTACTTTTAATTTTGATGGATATTAAATAGTGAGGCACACTTGCGTGAGACCGTCTCACGATGAGACGGAGTATAATTTGAGCATTGACGCTTTAACACTTTGAAAAGATCTAGTGGGTATTGTTTGTGCTAAGTTGTATTCCGTCTCATGCATGAGACCATCTCATACCAATTTTTGTTTTAAATGAAAAGTAGTGTGTAAATTAAATGAGATAAAATTTACATTAGGGGATTTAATGGAGAATAATGCTATTTTAGTACAATAACTTAAGAGGTTGTGTTTTAAGGAAAATAATTTTACTTGCATGGAAATGTAGGAAAATATGTTCTAGAATTTTTACATATTGGACAATATGTTTTAAAATTTATAAATATAGGACAATATATTTCAAAATTATGTAAATGTCGGACAATCGAGCCCGAACAAACCCAAATCTCATGTGACATTTCAGCCCAATTTGGGTTTATTCGGGCTTGATTGTTCTAAATTTACATATTTTAAAACATATTATCCTATATTTATATATTTTAAAATATATTGTTCTATATTTTTAATTTCGTAAAATTATTATTCTTAAAACACAATCCCTCCAAATTGCTGTAAAAAATAATCATTTCCCCGAATTTCATGGTTTAGTATTATAATTATCGTTCTATAAGGAATGTGTGAATTCACCATGTGTACATTTTATACTTGAATCGAAAAATTAGTCAATACAAATTGTTAAGATCGAATGCAAGAAGAGTAGCTCAGTTCAGAATGAGATCACCTATTTTATAATTAGTGTTTCATTTTGTTTTTCATAATTTGGATGGATGACACATGAAATTAAAAAAAAAAATTGACGAATCACCATATTCTGTATTAAAGATCCAACAGAGTGGAAGCCCAAATTATATTCTGTCTCACCGTGAAATCGTCTCACGCAAGTGTGTCTCATTTAATTAAGACCTAGTACGGGGTGATAACAAGATGAATTTGAGTTTGTTAATATCGGAGACATATCTCATCAAGTAAAACTTGAAATGAATATTGAAAAGAGCTACGCAATAAATTAGAATATTGAAATATTAAGATGTGATATTTCAGTCCAATTTGGACTTATTCGAGCTCAATTGTTCTACATATACAAATTTTAAAATCATATTGTCCTATATATTTTAAAATATATTTTTCTACATTTCTAAATCAGTAGAATTATTGTCCTTAAAATACAACTCCTAAAATTACTGTCTTTAAAAGACATTTTCCCTATTTTTGAAGATCTACGACTACGAATCTCGTCATTGATATTGATACGCTTGCACGCAAGTAGGGATTCAATTATTAAATTGATCATGCTATATGATTACGCAAGCTCATGTCAGAACTCAGAAGTGGGGAATGGTGATATCTACATTAATTGTTTATGTAAGAAAAAAATGAATTAGTAATTAATTAAAGAACTATTGGACAAAAGCGAGAGATTGCTCGATATTTTCAATGCAGATGGTTGGTGGCACATGAATAAACGTTGTTTGACGATATTTTGAAAAATAAATCATAATACTTTTATTTGAGTAACGTTCCAATTATACTTCATCTTTTCTCTTAAAAAGAGAAGAATACTATTTTGTGATATCTACCATGAAAAAGCAATTTATATTGTTGAGTAAAATTAATTATATATTAAAAGAAAATTAAATTGCACGGTATATTTAATACAAAAGAAATTTATTCTTTTTGACAATTTAATATAGATGTGGAAAATAAAACAATTAAAACATTGCAACTATATATAATCACGGACTTTTCAATATTTTGACATATATTACGTACTGAACAATGAAGACCAATACATTAATTAAACGGTACAATAATTTTAAATTCAAGTCTATTTTTTAATATTATAAAAAAATATTTTTACCAAAATTTTAGATTTTGCTCCATCTTCATATCATATCTTTGCGAAATTTACAAGAGATTTGATTTTTATTTTAGAGGATCATCTATTAATCTTTCAGAAATGCAATACGTGATTTATAATTAGAATTTTAATGCTACAAAATTATTTTTAAATAAAGATGCAAGCTTTACCGTATGTTTCCATATTAAGATTCATCTTTTATAATTTAATAAAACAATTTCGAAGGTAGCAAGTAGCAGCTATCCAATCTTGTTTAAAATTTCGGCAGTCATGTTCTCTATCTTTTAATTAATAATAATTATTATTATTATATGTTTGTTTAGCTATTATATTTTATAAAATAAATGTCTTTAAAATTTTATCTCTATCTACAAAAATCAAATCTCAAGATTTTCATGAAATATATTCAAATCTCAATTTCATTAGAAAATATATTTTCTCCCCTATAAATAAAGTCTCTTCTTTATGAAATTAAAACACGTAGACAAATATTATTTCATACTTTTCACAACTCCAAAGTTTTTTCTCAACAAGGTGTGATTTACTTTGCCATTATTGAATATTTTGTATGAATGATTTGTTTATCTGCGCATGACATGAAAGAATAATAAGTATCATAAGAAAAATTTATGCAAGACATCCACAAGACACGAACTCGGGACTGAAAAGAGGTCTTTGAGGGGGACCCAGTGGGATTGACAAGAGATCCTTGAGAAAACTGCGTAACCTAAATTAAAGAGAATGATGAAAAGTTTATACATTATTGATTGACATGAATTGTTTGTGGCTATTCATTTTATCTGTACCTTATATTTAGTTTTGTCAAGGTAACCTCACTGAGCTAGTGGTTTTGCTCATACCATACATTTAACATTTTTCAGTTTAAGAAGGAGTGCGGTGGAGGGACGGTGATTGTATCTTTAGAAAAATTATTTTTATATTAATTTATTAGTATTAGCATTTAAATTTAAATTGTACTTTAAATTTTAGTCACATCTCCGTGAAAATTTTTGAATCTTTAAATTCTTATTTATTTATTTTTTCGCTTTCCGCTGTAAATTCTTAGAAAATTTATGCATATTTGGCCTATGAAAAATTGGAATGTGACAGAGTGGTATCAGAGCAGGTCTACATTCTTGTAGACTTGTTAAAATAAAAATCTTTTATTTTTATTTAAGAAAAATATTTTCGTAAAAGAATTTTAATCATGCATTATTAGGTTTAAGTTAGCATCCACCACCTCCCACCGCTGCAACTCCTATAAGGTATGACATGAAATTTTATAAGCTATTTTACAATTTGATCATGGAAAAGATGATCACATGATATATGGTACATGCATTACATGTTAAAGTTCTATTTTCAAATTCAAAAGTGATTTTATTCATGCCATAAAGTACATTAACTACATGATTATTTCAAAATTTTAACATGTGCATGCATATTTTATCAATTACAGCAGATTTTCGAGGACGAAAATATTTTTAAGGGGGTAGGATGTAACACCCCTAAAATTTCAAGTCAATTATATATATTTTTTAAAAACTTCCATAATATATTTTTCCCAATATTTTTAAATTCAAGTTTTTCAATATTTACAAAAGATATTTTTACAAAAAATTTAGATTTTCCTCCAACTTCATATATATCATATCTTTGCGACCAGCACCCAATGGTTCTTATATTATATTGAGAATATTAAAATTAACTGCAAATTTAGCATATATATGTGCAAATATTATAAACATGAATACAAATTTTACCGAAATGTTTATCACTCACCCACATTTGTTGGCCAAAAAATGAGATGATCGCTCCCAGTTTGATTCAGCATATGATTAACTAAGTCATCCATGGTCTGTACCCTATCACCCAATATGTAAGACACCTGGGGGGGAGACGAAGGAATACATTCCACTTGCTCGGACATCTCTGGAGAGATATACCTCACCCAAATATCTTTAACCAACATATATACACTAATTAATATTTAAAAAGAAAATTAAACAATACAGAAAGTGAATATTGAGAATTAGTAAACACATACATGAGGTAAAGGGCTATGGTGGTTACACTCAACCACTCGTCATTCAAGACTTAGCAAGACATGTTTCAATGATTGAAATTCTTGGAAAGTATTCGATGAAAGTGAGCAAGCATGGAACTGTGATTTATCTCGAAAAGCATTAGGCACGATACCATCCGGTGCACTCTAGATCGTACATAATCATCATCGTGATCTAAGTCTCCAAATCATGGGATAACCAAGTCTGGCGCAAAGGAGTCCTCGTTCTCCCTCCGATTTGTCTCACGACACCCTCGATTTCTTTTAGCCTTTTGTGGTGATTTCTTCCCTTGCAATTGTGGTGTCGTGATTCTACAATTAATTTGCAATATTATTTAGAACCACAAATAAGATAATGAACTTTAATAACATATATTTTACCCTCATGGTGCTTGAGAGACCAAGTTGGTTGACCATTCGATGAAGTGCCCGATCATTTATTCGATTGTGATTTCGCCATCGATTGATTTTGGCACCGAATCCTCTTGTCCGATTCTGGGTACATCGAGTGTGACCCTCACGAAACCAGGAGTGATAGGATGACCATGAATCATTCCATGGGAGCTGTAAGCGTTCCCCTGGGGCCACCAACCGATCTGGATCCTCCAAATAAAAAAGTAAAAGGTCGTTGGTACGTTCGAATAAGATATTTAGTTAGAAAATTTTAATACACTAGTCTTTAATTAAAAACAAATTTGAGACATGCATATCGATGCACGAGAGACGTTTTGAAGTGCCTCAATAAAGTCGCCCCTTAGGGTTAGTTGAAAACATAGCATTAGCGACACTTATGTTCACAGGTTGCTCCACTCAACGACATTAGTGGCTCGCTTCTTCTCTCGGGACCTCAAACGTTCCACATCTTTAGACAACTTGGCAACCTTGTTCGTTAGTATACCCACCATATTCATGGCTTGAAGACCGAGTGCCATTCTTAACGATGTCTTAAATCACGCCATATCCGACACTTTCGTGAAGCGGTCGAGATGCTCTGGCGACCCATAGCCCGCCCAAACAGATCATCGGGGCGATAATGCGGATGTCGTCGAGGTCATGGTGCGAGATAGGCGCTCCCGAATCACAAAAATAAAAGATTATTATTTAATTATTTGTTTATAAATAATAGTTTGTAATTGAAAGATAAATTAATGGATAGATTACCACTTCTTCGATGATGCGCTGTGCACTGGGATTGTGAGTATTCCCGTCTCGACCCTTTCTGGTAGTTTGAAATAAGTCGAAACGGGTAACAATAGGCTCACTCTCTCCAGCTTTTCTTCTTTCTTCTTTCTACGATAGTGATGAACGTGTCCCTTTATTAGATATATTAAAAGTGAATATATAAAAATAAATTAAAAGTTAGGATTTTGATCTCACCATATTTTCTCTTATTCGTGCATAACCTTTGTTCGATCCACGATATCGCGCCTCCATCGACTTGGCTTGATCGCGATTTTTATTACTTCGATTCTACAGTATAATAGAAATATGATAAACACTGAAAAACTTAGGGCATTCGAAATTGAGGAAATGACATTGATCAATTTTACCTGGAAATCATCCTCCATAGCTCTGCTCACAAACTCCTCCAAGTATGGAGCCACCATAGGGCTATTCTGATACGCCGGAGGCGGACTAGCCGAGTAAAGACCAGTTTCCGGATCTCGTGTGTTACTTCTCAACCAAGTCCGAAAATTCTTGACCATTACTCCAGCTTGCGACAATATTTGCTTCTTCTTTGTGTGGTCAAGACCTCTGAATGTAGTCTATACGCATATAACATAACAATTTAGTAAATTTAAGTGTCATACTACAACTTTCAATAAATATATAATTAACATACCGTAAGTTCGTCCCATAATCTTTCCTTCAAAGGAGTCAGTTTGGGGCTACGCCAGTCCTTGGCTGGCAGTACGATAGGGATCACGCTCCTGACTGCAGCTCTAATGTAGAAGGACAACGACTCACTCTCTTTTCGAACGATAACTGGAATAACATAGTATTTAATTAGGTTCAACGATCAATCAATATATTTATCGATTTCAAACTGTTCAATTGTAATAAAATTACCTGAAGTGTTTTCCCCTTGCTACGAGCTCTCTTAATAGATGACATGGTGACTATACCCCGAGTGCGCTTCTCCCCGGAGCTGCTAGTGGTGGTGGGAGCATCAGTGTCACACTCTCTCAAGTCATCAGGATGCTGTCGATCATATGCACAATGATCATATGCGCCATGATCTCCATCAGAATATCCATCATCATCTCCATCATCTCCATCATCTCCGGGATATGGCAAACGAGACATGATCATGTAAAGCAGAAGAAACAACATTTAATAAACAAAAAACAAACAATATTCAAAACTATGCTTAAATCCTCACACAAGCATATTATCAAACACCTTGATTGCATCAATTGTTCATATCTAAATTAGCATAAAAAATCAAGTAAGTTGTTTTATATATAGTGGTGTCTGCTTAGATTGGATGACAATACATGCAGGTTGCACTTTCACATTCACATGTTACATACAGCAATCACACAATCCAATTTTCCATTTGATAGTAACTGAAACCTATTCAATTAGAGTAGCAATTATGACAAATGCTCAAAATGTGATCTTGACCTGGTCAAGAGTGCTCTCCTCAAAAAGCAAAACTTCAAAAGTGTGCTTAGATTGGAAGATTGCTCAAAATGGGCTCTTGGTGAAGAGTACTCTCTTCAAAAGCAAAACTTGAAAAGTCTGCTTATATTTAAAGTTGCTGTTAAATTAAGTGAACCATGCACGTTTGATCAGGAATCACAATGAAAACAAAAAAAATGCAACATTGACAAGACAAAAAATGCAGCACATATACAAAGGGTCTTATGTTATTTTGTTGTGTTCGATATAATTATTCAGCATTAATTGAACACAAAAGAGTAACACGTGTAATGTTCAACTATTAAAATAATCAGCTCGATGGACAAGTGTGCTCGCCGCTTGCCGACCAAACAAGTTTGTTCGCCAGCTCGCCACTTGTCAACCATGCGAGTATGCTCGCCTATGAAGTAAGTTTTGTTCGCCAGCTTGCCATTTACCAACCAAGGTTGCGCAACCAGCCTACTGAGCAAACAGGTATGTTCGCCAGACCAACCGAGCAAAATGATCCTGAAAAGATGTTGATCTGATCAATCAAACTGATCAGATCAGGGAAGAAGAAATCAGATAGCCTGAGTCAAGTGACTTCAGGGTCAGTATGCTCGATGCACAGATAACCCGAGGGCTCAGACATCCTGAAGGCTCAGACAACCTGAGGGGTCAGTATGCTTGATACTCAGACATCCTGAAGGCTCAGACAACCTGAGGGGTCAGTATGCTCGATGTTCAGACATCCTAAAAGCTCAGACATCTTGAGGGTTTAGACAACCTGAGGGCCCAGACATGCTCGATGCTCAGATAAACCTGAGATCTCAGACAACCTGAGGACTCAGATATGTTCGATGAGGACAGTATTCCGGCATAAAATTGATGTGGTTAATGGGGCGAACAAAGCTTTCAGTCGAGCAAAAGATTGATTTGGACGATCAAAAGAGTGCCTTATAGACAAGCAAATGTAAAGATCAACCAGGAAGACGAAGTTAGAAACGTGGCAGCACCACATGAGCTCTTGCAAGACCCGAAGTTTCCAGCTCATGCTTGCCAAAACAGCTCATGCTTGTCAAAGTTCTATAAATAGAAGAAAAATCAACAAGAGACAGGTTCACAAAAAATTTCCAGAGGGGTAAGGTTCAGAAAAATTCCAGAGTTCATCCATGCACACAAAAATCCCGAACACACATATACTCACTCTCCAAATCATCTTTATTCAGAGCGATTCATCTTCATGAGATGTATCATGTATTGTACGTGTAAAACTCGCAATACTACATCCCTGGCTTGGAACGCCCCCAGAGTAGTAATTTCTTGATGAACTGGGTCAACAAATTCCTCTTATTTACAGTATATTTTACACGTACATATTTTGTTTGTGAGTTATCACCGAATTAGCCACATAATATTCTCTATATAAAACGACTCGCAACAGTTATTATGGTTTATGTATTGCAAAAGGTCTTAGGTTGTTATTATAATCAAACAAAACACAATTATATAAACATTTAATCATAATATATATATACATACTAACATATATATACATATACACAATATTAATTCAATAAATATATATATACTAACATATATATACATACATACATATATATATATATATATAGAAAAAAAAATTACCTATGGAAAGAGAAAGCTCGGCGGCGGCGGCGGTAGGGGAGCTTGGCAACAAGGCGACGGTGGCGGCGGTAGGGGAGGACGTGCGGCGGATGGTTCGATTTGGGGGAGAGGAAGGAGGAGGCTAGGACTTCTGGTTCGCGATTTGGAGCTAATGGGAAGACGACGACGGCGGCGGAAGGGGAGAACGCACGGCGGAGTTCGATTTAGGGTAGAGGAAGGAGGCCGGGCTTCGATATCAGCTGGTTTAATTCACGATTTGGGGAAAATTTTCTTTGGTTCGATATTTGGGTGTATATATATTAATTATCCGACCTCTTGGACAGCGGTTCCGAACCGCTGTCCAAACTATGCCCTTGGACAGCGGTTCAAAACCGCTGTCTAAAACATTTGCACAGCGGTTCTAAACCGCTTTCTAAGTGTTGTACTTGGACCGCTGTCTATTTTTTTTTTTCAATTAAAACCGCTCTCCAATCTGTAGCTTGGAGAGCTGTTTGAAAAAAGGGCTGTCCAATTGCAGCTGTGCAAGCTTAAATGTGTAGTAGTGCATATTAATAGTTGCATATGATTCAATGTAAGTAATTAAGTTATATTTTTCAGTATAACAAGTTGCATGATTCTAAAATACACTACGAATGTACGATGCATCTGGATGCATACAAGACTTAACCAATAAGATTATGACAAAAACTCGTATTAGACGGTCTCATGCAAGTGTCTCTCATAAATTATTAGCTATTTCCTAACCTTAGATTCTTGAAGTTGGTGACAGATTTTGGTGGTGAGCTCTAAGAGCCGTTGCTGTTTGGGATGAGAAAATGAGGATTCATCTGATCCACCAATAATATTTAGAGTTTGCACAAACAACTCTGCATCCCCATTGCCGCCTCCTTCCCATGCCACAAGCCAATTTTGCCACTGCACATTTATATGGTCATTCAACATATTCAATCAACCCAACAATGACAAAATTTGGTATCGAAGGAAATTTTTTGAAGTTACCGCATGAAGAAGTTGGTGATGTATATCTCTGTTTTGGGTCAATTGTGTTTCCAAACACATATTATTCACACTTATAACGATTATGTTGCTTTATTTTGATTTCTACAATTTCATATGAATTAGGTTCTATACCGAATTCAAATTTAAGCAGTCGATCATTTATTTTATTTTCTGATGTGTGCCAAGTTCAAGCTTTTTAAAATTTATGCAAATGTATCCATTTAAATATTAGTCATTTTCTAGTTGATATGTTATAAACAAAAAGCACATAAAAAAATTAATATTTTCAGAAGTAATTTCAATATGGACTTATCTGGTCCAGAAAGGAAAAATGTCCTCATCCGCGGTGGGCCCGGTAGACTTTTAGTAAATCAGCTGCAACGTCTCAAATTCTCAATCCTAAAAATAAATAAATAAACAAATAAAAAATCACCAAAATTAAGAGGGAAAAAAAAGGTTACTGGAAGGCCCTGGAAATTGTCCCTGGAAAACTCTACAACCAAACCGCACATTCCAATGATTATCATCACCGCCAAATTCTGCACACATCTTCCTCTATAAATTGCACTAAACCAAATCTCATCCTCAATCCATTCACCAAAACAAGAACCACTCTAGCTAGTTATAAGTTTGCTAAATTCTCCATATATAAATTTCTTTAAAAATTGAAAAACATGGGGGATGAATTGAAACTTCTTGATCTGTGGGCCAGCCCGTTTGGAATGAGGGTGCGAATTGCCCTAAAAGAGAAGGGGTTGGATTTCGAGTACATCGAAGAAGATTTAAGCAACAAGAGCCAACTACTCCTGAAAATGAACCCGGTTCACAAACAGATTCCGGTCCTGATCCATAACGGAAAACCGGTCTGCGAATCGTTGGTCATCGTTCAGTATATTGATGAAGTGTGGGGGGACAAAGCTCCTTTGCTGCCGTCCGATCCGTATGAGCGGTCCCAAGCTAGGTTCTGGGCAGACTACGTTGATAAAAAGGTAAACCAATCACTCCACTAGTCCAATGCCAATGGTCATCTTATTTAGGTTTTGATATTAATATTTTGAATTTTTTTCATATAAAAGTTCTATTTAAAAAAATAAAAATAAAATTAGCCTCAATTTAATAAATTTTCGTTTATAAGCACTCCAATTAAGGTTCAATCTTCGACTCGTGTTATATTGAGTTTTAAATAAAAAAGTCAAGTAATTTTGCACCTTTATTATAAAGGTCTCATATATATATAATCTGTTTTAGTTTAGTTTCATATGTATTTAATTTGTGTCAATTTAGTTTCAACCCATTTAAAAATCAACAAACCAAAAAAAAATGATGTCATTTATCTCTATAAAAACTATCAAAATTACACTTGCCCCAAAAATATCATTTTTGGTTGGTTTGACTGGTCTCCAATGATTTGGGACTAAGGGTGTGTTTTAAAACACTTAAAATAGCTTTCAAAAATATTTATTTTGAAAATAAGTGTGTCTGAAAGCTGTTTTAAGTGTTTCAAAACAGATCCTAAATCGATATAAATTAAATATATACAGGACTAAATTGAAACAAGTGATATATATGGAATCTTTTCAATAAAGGTACATACCTTTTTTGGTTTAAATCCTATTATATTTTATTTTCTTATAAGATCCAAATATAATATCTTGTTCCATATATATATATATATATATATTTCATACTGTCATCACATAATATGATCAAATTTAACTTGACAAAGTCTAGATACAAATTTGTATACATACAAATTCTAATTGAGATCTAATTTCACTTTACTCAACATATTCTTGATCCGCTTTGACCCTTTTTTGATCACCTGACTCGCTAACCCTTCCTAAATTGATTGATTTGTATTTATATAAATTTATATGATGAATTTCTTCATTGAAGTTTCATTATCATATGATGTACATTAAATGAGAATTTTGTCTTCTATTTTGTTTTCTTGACAAAGTAATTTTTTGAAGAAACAAAATTTTATTTGATATTTGAATCTTTTCAATTAAATAGGATTGGATTGAAGTTTTATAATCATATGATGAGCATTAAAATAAAATCGTCATCATGTAAAATTTTGCCTTGTTTTTTACTTGGTGCAAGATTTAATGGAAAAATAAAATTATATTTTCATTCAAGTCGTATAAAATGATAAAAAAGAAAGCTTCTTCCTTCTTCCATCTTGTTTCCTGCATCTTTGATTGTGAGTTTATTGTATTTTTATATGATTTGAATTGAAAAACTTGAACTGGTTGGAATGGAATTTACATGAGAAAAGAACTCAATAAATCTTCAATGACGAAAAAAAAATTCTAAGCTCAATTTTTTTTTTTTTTAAATTAAGACAGATTCATCCCGGGTGATAAATGTATTTTCGTCATTTCGGATGGTGTAGTGACTGTTTTGCCCTTAATGAAGACTTTTATGAATAATTAGTGGAAACAAATCTTATTAAGGATAAAATAGAAAAAACACACATTCACCCCAACATTATCGGAATTATATTGGGGTAGTCTAAAATTGGATTCTATTATTAACGTTTTGTTTGTTGATATATATCCATGATTCCAGATATATAGCACTGGAAAGCTAGTGTGGGCAGGTACAGGTGAAGTCCAAGACAAAGCAAAGAACGAACTCATAGAGTGCTTCAAACTGCTGGAATCCCAGCTGGGCGATAATTCTTATTTCGGTGGGACCACTTTCGGGATTGTGGATGTGAGCCTCATACCATTCTACACCTGGTTTTACGCTCTCGACACTTGCGCGGACATGAGTCTGAACAAGGAGTGTCCGAAGCTGGTGGGGTGGGCGAAGCGATGCATGCAGAGGGACAGCGTGGCAAAGTCTCTGCCTGATCAGTACAAGATTTATGAGTTTCTCATGGACCTCAAGAACAAGTTTCAAGCTCACCACAAATGTTGAGATGTAGGGTGTATCTTATTTTTATGTTACGCATTTGGTATTATATGATTGTGTGGTTTAAGTTTATAAGTGTTTTTGTTGGTTTTTTACGAGCCTTAATATATAGGTGTGTACGTAATATTGTCGCAAGTCCTAATCGATCTCTTGGTTTGGACTTCATGTATGTATAATAGCGAGATGTGTAGAATGTTATAATTATTGTTATTATTCTGTATAATATGAATTTCCCCCTTTTTCAACTTATATTTTTCTTTTCTGCCTCCAACATTCCACTACAAAGTCACCAAAAAATTTACAATCAGATACAAAGTGTAGAAAATTTTTGCACTTTAGTTCAAATTTGAACTAATGTGTCACGTACTTTAGTTCAAATTTCTGCACTTTGTATCTGGCTGTAATGATTTACTCAATCTTGTATCTAGTTGTAATTTTTTCTAATTTTAAACTCACAAAAGTGTCCTTATTTGACAATTCTACCCCTTTCTCTTAATCCCATTCCAATCTCATTACTTCTCATCCCTTAATCTCATCTCAATCTAATAACATATTCCTAAACATAATCCGACCCGAATCCGACCAGAATCGATCCAAAATCGGCACATGCCCGACCCCCTCCGCGACCTGGGGTCGGGTCGGGACTTGACTCGACCTGACTTGAATTTGGCCCATCCACGACCCTCCGTGACCCGAGTCAAATCGTATTTAGAAGTTAGAATATGTGATGGGATTGGGGTGAGATTAAGAGATAAAATAAAATATATAGGGATTGAATTAAACGGGGAGAGGGGTAGAATTATCACATTGGCTAGTTGAAAAATTAATGAGGGCAGAAAAAAAATGCAAGTAAAAAAAAAGACAAAAAGGAGTTTGTCCCGCTTTTTAAAATTATTTATATACGTATGTCAACTCTTTTTTTTTTTCAAGAGGAGTTGATATATGTTGCATGGACTGGACTGTCTCACAAATTTTATTTTGTTATATGTTTAATTTAAAATCGTCTTTTTTTTTCTTTAAAAATATTGGTTAGTATAAGCTCAGAATATCTTTTTAAAAAATTATATTGATTTGTTTATATATAAATATATGATCACGGATCACCTATCTCAACGCTCCTCTCTCTCCTCTTATATGATTTGAAAACTTAAAAGATGTTTTTAAATATGAAGTATTAATGCAAATAAACAAATCCCAAAGCATAATTCTGGGATGAATATATTAATTTTGTATACAAATATGAAGTTCAGCTAAGTATTTTATAAATGCTGCTTTTGCCTATTGCTATTTTAAAAATTAAATGAAGATAAGAAATTGCTTATGAAATTGAGAAACGTGTAATTAATGCCATGATCTACACAAAATTATGAGAAATAATTGAAGAGATCAATGCGTATTCGACCTTTGAGCTGAGAACTAATACTGTTATGAAGCGAAACTAATATTTCTCAGTGTAGAAGTGGAGTTAGTTATGACTAACTCATGACTTGCACGCTCATGCACACGTGCCTTTCAAAACTGAATGAGATCAGTCGAGTACTTCTTTAAATAGAGAGTTAGCAGTGTTGGTTACTCGGTTAGAAGAGAGAGAGCGCATCTTATATCCTGAGTATTCATACACATAGATCAATTTTGAGAGATTATTTGATTCATTAGAGTTATTTCTAGAGAGAGAATATATAGAGCTTGAATATCTTGAGTGAATTGAGTGTACTCTGTAATTGATCGATTTGGTGATCATAGTAAAGTTGCTTCCTGATTCTCCGTGGGTGTATAGCTTATTGATCGAATCCAAAAATCTAGTGTTCTTGAGTTTTTCATATTGTTGTTGTGCGTGTTCATCCTGATATCTGTGTAGAGTATTAGTTCTTGGTATATAAGGTATTTGATGGGAAATATTTATGTCGTCCAATGGAAAGAGGACACATGGAGCATTGATCATACCCTGAGTGGGCAGAAGACTAATTGAGTGAGCCGAGGTAGTAGAGAAAGGGCTTGAGCCTGTTTAGGAGGCCTAGGATCCTGATATCCGAGGGGTCTGGAGGAGTCTCTAGCTAATGAACTCGAGGGAGAACAAGACCCAGTGGAGGAAGTTAGGCTTTGAAGACGGGCTCCAGGGAGATAACCTGGATCCAGAGATTAAAGGTAAGTTTGGAGTATGGATTTAAGCAGATTGGGCCCAGGGGAGCTGACCCAGTAGGGAGGATTTCGGTTTAAGGATGACTTTTAGTGGGATTACTGGATGATTGTTTATAGAGGCAAGGGATAATCAGAACCGTGAATGGAAGGAGATCAACGGCTGAAAGGCCTTAATTTGCGAGAGTTGAGTAGTGGGCTGGGTTTATAAGCAGGAAGTTGGAGGGTCCGGAAAGGATGGGGTCGTTGGATTATGATCAAGGGCTCAGAATGACGATCCGCGTGAAGAGAGAGATGAAGACGTGGGAATCATGAATCAGTTTCGAAAAGAGGGGGGAAGAATGGTAAGGCAAGAGAAGAAGGTGGATTTATGAGAGGGAAAAAATGGTTACCTCCTTCCGGAGGGGTTTAAATATCCCTCCCGGGTAACATAAAACACACACAAGCACATACTTTTACTTACTTACACTTGAATACTTTGAATTGAGCTATGTGATACAATTTCACCTGAGATTAAGAGTGATAACTGACTTGAGCGTCGAAGAGCCCGCGCCGAAATCCTCCTCTGACGTGTTTTTCAGGTACCTACATGAAAATTAGCGAGGTTCCTGCAGTCAAAGCTAGAATGATTTTCAACATTCAACGTGCGAATCCCCGTTGAATTTCATGTCACATCTCGATCATTTTTTTGCACATCCGTATTAGTATCAAACTGAACGGTATTAGTTCGTTAGAACTGGTGATATCTTTGGAAACTTAACAGAAATAATATGAACTGGGTCTATACATGAACTCTGTAACTGTTATGCATTAAAATTATTATTATTATGTCAAAAAATTGTCATTGTTTGAAAATGTACAGTAGTAATTTGTGTATAAAAGTGATATTTTAAAACATAATAGTAATATTAAAAAAAATAGAGTTCACCATAAATTCGGGTTCACACGAATTGTTGTTCAAAATAATTTTGTCTTTTAAAATGTAAAATAAGGACATGGTCCAACTAAAGTTAGTGATCATATTTATGTATAAGTTTGGAGTAATACTCATGTGAACCAGATCTATACATGAACTCTATTATTATTATGCATAAAAACTATTATTGTTGTGCATAAAAATTATTACTATTTAAATTTAATTTTATTTTGTAAAGTGATAATTTTGTACATAATTGTGATAATTTTAGCCTATAATATATAGTGATATTTTTTGTAAATAATAATAATTTAAAAGAATTGAGTTTATCGTGAACTCGTGTTCACACAATTTTTGTAATAAGCTTGATGCGACTCGTAGCCCCACTAAACATACATTTACCAAAATTATATCTATGTCAAATAAATTCTTAAGTACGAAACCAGCATAAAAATAAACAAATCTTAAAACATAATTTTCAGAATTAGGCTCTCAAACCCCACTAAAACTACATTTACCAAAACTAAATTAAGACTTACAAAATATCATAACTGTTTGGTTTCAAATTCTCCACATTTAACGAAACTAAATTAAGACTTGCAAAATATCATAACTGTGCGGTTTCAAATTCTCCACAACATAAATAATTAAATCATTATATTAATTTTTGCAATATAAAGACAAAATCTGGTTTATTTAGAATTTGCAAGGCAGACACATGTTACTTACACATGACAATGATGTTTAACTAGTGGGCTGATATATACATCTCTTGGTTTGGACTTCATATTGTGTACTGATCTTGTATATAAAATGGGCGAGATGTGTTAAATTCTTTAATTATTGTAATATTATCGAATTTGATCATATGTCAACATGTGAGAAGATTGAATTAATTAAAATAACTGTGAAATCTTGTATATGTGGCGCATCACGTAAACAATGTATATATAAGTTTGTACTCACTTGCGAGCATATGATCAAATCCGTATATAAATATATGATCACAGATATTTATAGTGATTCTCATGATCCCATCCCAGAATCTTTTCACCCATTCTCAAAAAATTCCAATAAGGATTGTAATATATTTAATCGTCTCATTTAAAACTCTTACAAGATAAATAACCTCTTATCTTGAATACTCTAATTTCATGATACATACTCCCTCCCCACTATTTCTATTTTCACTTGTTTTATTAGTTCATTATGTCTATTCTCAATCTTTCATATCCTTTAGAAAAGTAAACACTCCAGTGTTATTCTTCAATCATCACTCAATTATTTTAATTATTATTATATTTTATTTATAAACAATCATTTTATTTATTAATGAACTCCATATTACTTCATAATATTTTTACATTAATTATTTACTTCTTCTCTTAATATTTGTGTGGCCGGACGGGTATAACTTTAATGGGCGGAGATAATTATACTACATAGTAGATTGAAACATTTATATTCTATAATTTTATTTTTAATATTATAATTGTTTATGATATTTTTATGAATTGAATTCCTGAACATAACTTTGAGTCCGTCATTAATTAAAGTCTAGAGAGGTCTAGGCAGTTCCGGACCTTTACCAGCTTGTGCATGCAGTGACGTCAATTATTTATAATTTGCTACTTCGCTAGAAGGACTCTGACGTACGTAAGCAGTGACGTCATAGTTATGTGGATATATTCTACATATTTTATTATGAATAAGTAGAGTATCAAAATGTTCTCCAATTCCGATTCTCTCACGTTAAGAATAATATAATACAAAATGAATTATCGGGACTAAAAAATAAAATGAAAGAGGAATTAGATTCATTAATACAGTACTGAGGAGTACCATACCGTTTAGATAAATTTTTAAATAATTCTTCACACATATTAATTAAAATGACATATTTAATGTGATTAAAATTAAAAAAAAAAAACATCTCATTTCTTCTTATTTTATCTTCACAAGAGAAATACCTTTCAAAAAAAAAAAAATATATTCACAAGAGAAATGACATTAAAGGTCGACTTAAAATTGAACATAGTAATAAATTAATAATCTATTAAAAAATAACAAAAACACAAGACTAGTATAATTTAATACGCACTAAACTCGCAAGGTAATCTATCTCTTAACGTATGATGCTACATTTTAATAAACAAATTAAGTGTTTCAATGTAAATAAGTTGAATGTTTCAATATAAATAAATAAAATATTTTAATAAAATAAATTATACATTTTAAAAATATATTTGAGTTGCGTAATACACTTAATATATATATATATATATGTGGTCCCGCTATTAAATATTCCATAAATACCACCCACCATCCCCCTTTATATAGTGGTGAGTGCATCCTTTGTATTCCACACCACACAAACACATTTGCTACCACCACACTTGCAAATTTACATCTCACATCTCAGTTCTCACTTTTGTAAGAAAAAACAAAACCATGGGGGACGAGGTTTTTGTATTGGATGCTTACTTCAGCATGTACGCAATGAGAGTCAGAATCGCATTAGCTGAAAAGGAGGTTATATTCGAGAGCAAGGAACAGGATTTGGCCAACAAAAGTCAACTCTTGCTCGACATGAACCCGGTTCACAAGAAAATACCGGTTTTGGTTCACAATGGAAAACCGGTTTGCGAGTCGCTCGTAATCGTTCAGTACATCGATGAGGTTTGGAACGACAAATCTCCGTTGTTGCCTTCGGATCCGTACGAGAAAGCTCGTGCTAGATTCTGGGCTGATTTTGTTGACAAAAAGGTACTATTGTTCTTTTATTTCTTAAATTAGATTTTGCATATGTGGGATTTTTTGCATTATACTTTTATATGCTGATTTCATTTTTTGTACTGAATGGGTGGTCAGGAGTGAAGACGTGAGATTTTCTCTACCTTAAGATTTAGGTGGGTAGGTTATAGGTAGGTGGGGCCCACATCACTTAAGATGCCATATAGTCGGTATTTCAATTAATACATCTTCAATTGACTGAGTTTGAGTGTGAGTTAATTAAGTTAAAAAAAGTAACATCATAAAGAGTAAATAAATATAGCTTTGTGAGGGTAAACATTATGGGTAAAGTTTCCTTTTTTTTTTTTGGGTGTGTAATTGATATAGTACGTATCAGTAAGAAAAATATGAAAACCGTGGGAGTATTATTTATCCAGTTATTCATTCAGTATTTTATGTTTCATCTTAGCTGCCAGGCTAAAAATTAAGTATCAATCATTACACAAATTTTCTCCACAATCTACATTATTTTATGGGTCTCATCAATCTAATTTAATATATTAAATGTATCCAACTAAAAAAAGGAACGGGTGTTTACAGAAAGGGAAACGTTAATACATATGTAGGCCTCATTTTGTTTTCATCAAATTATTTGTGACTGTAACAGGTTTGTGGATATATATATTTACAAGTCTCTTCATGTCATACACAAAAATTTCTTTTCACAGTGGTTTTAGTTTTTATCAACCTAATTTGAGTCTCAAACTCACTATATAAATGTCTCAAACCTATGTGCCCTGCCCTAAAACAGAGTACTTGACACTTGAGAGGAGACAGGGTTTATATTATTTAGGGATGTTTTTAAACACTAACCAGTAATTAAAAGCACCATTTCTTCAAAAAAAAAAAAAGTTTGATTATTAACTTTATTTGATTATTGTTACATTGTCAAACTAGGTGGCGGATCCTGCAAGAAGGATATGGTTGAAAAAAGGAGAAGAGCTAGAAGCAGCCAAAAAAGAATTCATTGAGGCACTTAAGTTGTTGGAAGGGGAATTAGGGGACAAAACTTACTTTGGTGGTGAAAATTTTGGTTTCGTAGATTTGGCATTGGTCTCATTCTATAGTTGGTTCGAAACCTATGAAACTTGTGGTAACTTTAGCATCGAGGAACATTGTCCTAAAATTATCACGTGGGCGAAGAAGTGCATGGAAAAAGAGAGTGTTCGCAAATCATTGGATGATCCTAAGAAGATTTATGAATTTGTTTTGGTTTTGCAGAAGAAATACGGCGTTTAGTAGTATTTAGTATGTGTGTGTGTATGATATATCAATATTTTATATTGGTTATATACATTTTGTGGTGTGTGTGTGTGCAATTATGGAAGAATAAAGGCACTTGTTGGCCTAATGCGAGCTAGTCTCTCATTGTAATTCATGATTTCTTGTATTTTGTTTTGAAATGAATTTTAATTAATTACCTCGTTTTTTAGTACTTATATATGTGCGGATGAGGATATTTATACCATTCTAGTAACATGTTACTATAATAGTTATAACTTTTAATGGCGGCATAATTCTTTAAAGAAAAACTGTAATTAATAGTACTTTTTTTTTCACAACGCCCCCACTCCCCCAAATATTAACATAAATAAAACCCATTAAAAAAAAGGATAAAAACTCGTATGAAACGGTATAATGCATGAGACGGGATATAATCGCTAACAAATTAATACCCACTTCTCTTAAAATATTAACGTCTAAATTATATATGTTCTGTCTCATCGTAAGACCGTCTCAATTAAATGTGTCTAAAAGAAATTCTAAAAAAACGCTAATTAACCCGCTAATCTTTCTACACGTACCATCTCTACCCAATTTATATTTTTTTAAAGATAATTTTATTAGGAATTGAGCATCAAGAATGCCAATGAAAGTACATATACATACATAGAAAGAGAAGAGAGAAGCATGAGAAGGGATATAATAGCTAACAAATTAACTTCTTTTAAAATATTAAAACGTCAATGTCTAAACTATATATGCTCCGGCTTACCGTAAGACCGTCTCAAACAAATATGTCTAAAATAAACTCAACCAAAAAAAACACTAATTAACCCGCTAATCTTTCTATACGTACCATCCCTATCCAATTTTTTTTTTAAGGATAATTTTATTAGGAATTGAGCATCAAGAATGCCCATGAAAGTACAAATACATAGAAAGAGAAGAGAGAAGCAGTCCCCCACTTTAGCTAAGTGATACAATGAGTAGGTTCTCTCAACCAATCACTTGGAAAGTTACAATTATTTACACCTTCATTTGCTTTTAACCAAAAAAATGAAGAATTACAGATAATCACAAACAGATCTTCAAGACTTTTAAATATCACACAGTTATGTCACGATCAGATTTGTCAAATAGTAAAGTGTCAAATTAAAACCCAAAATCATTTTGTGCTTCGGACTTGTAAGCTGAATTAATGGTGGTACGAACTTTAATAAAGTGTGATACGAGTGAAAAAAAAAGTGGCATTTAAAATTAATGGTAATTAATGACACGGAAAAATAAAATGTGGTACTTGAATTAATGGTGGTACGAACTTAAATAAAGTGTGGAACAAGTTAAATAATGGTGGTACGAACTTATGTAAAATGTGGCAAGAGATTTAATTAATTGTGGTACGAGCTTAAATAAAATGTGATACGCGGTGAATTAATGATGATACAATTTCAATAGTGTGTGATACGGGGTAAATTAATGATGATACACCGTTAATAAAGTGTGATACGTGGTAAATTAATGATAAAACGAGTTTAATATAATATAGTACGAGATAAATTAATGTTTGAATATGATGTAGTATAAGAGTGTTGACCGGATGAGGGAGATTAGAAAGTTATTCTAATTTTTAAGATAAAAATCTGCTGATATTTTTTTAAAAAGTCATTTATTTTTTTCCTATTTTATTAAATTTTTTAATTAATTAAATATGAGTATAAATGTCTAAATAATAGTTCTTTTTGCTAAAACAAATAAATTAAAATTTAATAACATAAAAAAATATTTACTTTCACGGGCTATTTATAACACTACCCAAATCTACAAATATAAAGTCATATTTCAATCGAGTAGATCGATGAAGAAACATCAGATCTGTGTATTTTACAGGTTAGTGCATTTGCAAACGTTTAATTAGAAGCATTTTCTGATAAGATTTTTGCACTAATAATATAACAATAAAATTAGATGTACAATAATCTCATACCTCATACTCCAATTCTTTGTTGCGAAATAAAGGTTGTAGTTGATATGCCCGAAGATTGACATGAATGTTTGCAAATTTGAAAGAGAAATGAAGTGTATAATTTGGAATATATATACAGAAGAAAGAAGAGAAATACTAAACACCATCAAAGTTTATAAAATTGCAACTTGATTGAAAACTTTTGCCAAACCGTACGAAAATTTTGTTTTACAGCAGAAGTCTGTGATATTTATAAATTATTTCTACAAACATTGTTCACGCGGTATTAGGCGAGTGCAGTGCACGGATTCACCAGTGGGCGAGTGAACAGTGACGCGCCACTGTGAACTTTACTCTATTTTGACGGTTACTTCTGTTTTTATATAGTTATAGATTATAGATTAATTCGTCAGGGCAAAATCAATGGGATGCACCATTTAATTGATTGGGCTTGTTCATGGACTCCATAATTGTTGAATTTGGGCCGGTCATTTTTCTATTCTGGTCTCATAGTACGGACTTCTCGATTACTTCCTTCGTTTGATTTTCGCAAATATTCGGCATGTGATTTGTATAAACAAAAAAAAAAAAAAATCAATTTTACTACAAAAATTAAAAAAAAGCACGTCCTTTCTTCAAATCAAATCAATCTTCGATTCGTCGTTAACCAAAAAATTAGGTAATAAAAATATAAAATTATATAAAAAATAAACAATTAATGAAAATTAAAATCATCAATTTGCATTAAAATCCTACACAAAATAATCTAGTCTTTCAAATGTAAAATAAGGACATAGTCCAACTAATTAAAGTTAGCGATATAAGCTTGATGCGACTCTTAGACCCAATAAACATACATTTACCCAAATTATATTTATGTCAAATAAATTCTTAAGTATGGAACCAGCATAAAAATAAACAAATCTCAATAATAATTTTCAGAATTACGCACTCGCAACCCACTAAAACTATATTTACCGAAACTAAATTAAGACTTTTATTGCAAAATATCATGTATTGTTTGTTTTCAAATTCTCCACATTTACCGAAACTAAATTAACTCCTGCAAAATATCATAATTGTTCGGTTTCAAATTATTAATTTGTGCAATAGAGACAATTTGGACATACGCTCGATCAGAGATCCCAAAATTTTGAACGAAAACGACATCGTTTTTGCTTTTCCGGCGAAAATGAGACAAAAATTGGACAAACGCAATAGTTATGGGACCTTGGATAGTAAATATTTTGGGACAAAAAATAAATTACAGAAAAATTATGGGACCAAAAATCTTTTTTTCTCTAAAAACCCACTTTACGCATACAACATACCATGGCTTCAATGTATGTTCCCTCGCACTATATATAGTAATGAAATAATTAATTCTTCATACTTTGTTACCATCCAATATGAGCTTAAACAAAAGCTTTGATTTAAAGAATTTTTTCTATTTAAACTTTGTTACCATTCAATATGACCACGTACGTGCTGATCAAACTT
This sequence comes from Stenogyne calaminthoides, assembly GCA_037126765.1. Classification (NCBI taxonomy): domain Eukaryota; kingdom Viridiplantae; phylum Streptophyta; class Magnoliopsida; order Lamiales; family Lamiaceae; genus Stenogyne; species Stenogyne calaminthoides. The sequence goes on along the minus strand of JBBCBC010000026.1, from coordinate 28,325,892 downwards.
TGTAGGAAATTTCAATTGATATGATTGATTAATCGAAATCTATTTAATTTTCTTGCTTTTGAATGTTCTGTGCTTTTATCAGTAAAGTTAAAAACATTTTCCAAGTTCAGTCCAACATTTAACCTATATATTAATCCATATCTAGAAGATAGAATGATCAACAATCTCAGATGTTATTAATCCTTAGCCATCTCCAGCTTAAAACTCCAAAATTGTAAAATAAAATTAATTATTTAAATTTTTTAATTATATTATAATTATAATATAAAGTAACTCTAATTAAATATAATTCTAATTTAAACAACAGAATAACTCTAATTGTATTTGTTATATAAATTAATTGTATAATTATATTTATAAATATTAATAAAATAATAGATATAGAGTTTAGAGTTGTGAATAATATTACTCAAAATATGGAGTTCACTATTCAAAACTCTATTTCCAAATTCTAAAATAGAGTACGGTTGGAGGCGGAATGGTACTCCATTTTGAAGTTTTACCTCTGGAGATGGTAGCCGCTCCTACTATTCCACACCATTTTTTTTTATCGGACAAAGTTAGTTGTTAGTAACGTACACCAAGCACCCAAACAATCCACGAATTCACCAATCCACCTTATAACTCCCATAACTCAAATTTGTTCCAAAAAGAATCGAACCTTGTTCTCCCGCTCAATTGAGGAGCCCAGTGGCCAGGTGACACCTTTACACAATTTTCTTACAGTATAGCATAAAAAAAAATCCCTTTACGCATACAATTCCACATACAATTCCACATACCATGGCTTCAACTTATATGTTCCCTCACACTATATATAGTAAGGAAATCCATTCTTCATACTTCACACCTTTCTAAAAATAAACATGGCGAATGAGGTTGTTCTTTTAGACGCTGAATTTAGCATGTTTGGCATGAGGGCTAGAATTGCATTAGCTGAAAAGAAGATTAAATATGAGTACAAGGAACAAGATTTGGAAAATAAAGGGCAACTTTTGCTTGAGATGAACCCGGTTCACAAGAAAATCCGGTTTTGATTCACAATGGAAAACCCATTTGCGAATCCCTCATCATCGTTGAGTATATCGATGAGGCATGGAAGGATATATCTCCATTGATGCCTTCTGATCCGTACCAGAGAGCTCAAGCTAGGTTTTGGGCTGATATTGTCGAAAAAAAGGGTACGTAATAATATATAAGTACTGAAAAAAAGGCCCTTTAAATAATGTTCATATACTAATTCTAGTGGATATTTTTTTATAAGAAAATAAATTTCATGCACGTTTTAACTAATTTGTTACAATATTTACATTTTATTTCTGAATTTTATTCTCTAGGTAAATTATCCTTCAAAAAAAAATATGCTCGACTAAAGAAGAAGAGCTAAAATTAGCGTCGAAAGAATTCATGGAGGGCCTCAAGTTGATGGAACAAGAGCTGGGTGACAATACTTACTTTGGTGGTGACATTTTTGGTTTTGTTGACGTGGCACTAATTACATATTATTGCTGGTTTGAAACCTATGAAATTTTGGGTAACTTTAGCATCGAAGAGCATTGTCCTAAATTGATTGCGTCGGCAAAGAGATGCATGGAGAGAGATAGTGTTCGCAAATCCTTGGCTGATCCTAAGAAGGTCTATCAATTTGTTATGTATACTAAGATCAAGTATGGCATTTAATTAGTAGTATATACGGTATAATTATCGATATTTGCGAGTATTTGAGAATAAATTCAAATTCATTCCATTCATTTAAAAAACCCTAATACATGCTCTCCCTCTCTCAAATTGACGCGGCTGCCGCGGCCACCCTCCCCCACCTCTCCCCAGAGAAGACGAAGATCTGCTGGGGCTCAAGACGGTGAACTTGAGAGACGCACTAGTCTGCAAATAATAAAAGCTTTGATATAAAATTTTACCATTTGGTCTGAGTTTATAAGCGAATGGATAATGGGCATCCAAACTTGAGAATTAAGGAAAATTCTGATTATGTCGAGTAGATGACATGGAATTATTTGTTAATTATGCTTATGTTTGTTATTGTTTGTTTAGATTAATATTATATAAACTTTTTGTTTAATGTGTGGCGAAAATCGAACATGGAAACTATTGTTTGTTGCATTTTTGTGTTTTATTTATTTCTGAATTTGAATTTGGAGATGGATGGAGATGGTGGCAATCTGAATTTTCTTGGTTTATTTGGAGATAGATGATGGTGGTGGCAATCTGGATTTGGGGTTTACATGCATTTTTTAGATTTTGATGAACATGTTCATATGTTTAATGAACTTGTCATGTTTTTATATGCACATGTTCATGTCAAAATGAGGATGAAAATATATAACTTTGAGATTTTAGATTTTAATTTATATAATTTACGCAATTTTTAGATTTTAATTTCGTAATTTTTTTTAAAATTTCAGTTTTAGAATATTTAGATTTCATATTGTAAATTTCTGAATATTTTAGATGAAAATACGTAATTTTGATATGAAAATATAATTTTTCTATAATTTTCAATAATATGTAAACTTTTGGATTACAAATATGTAAATTTCTCAATTCTTTAGATGAAAATATGTAAATTTTCGTAAATTTTTAAAAATATTTAGTTTGTAAATTTTTATAATTTTCAATTTTTTGATATGGATTTCAAGTTGTAATGTTTTTACATGAACGTTTTTATGAAGATGAATAAAAATAGCATCAATCCCTTAAGTGAAAGGAGGTGATTTTTAAAAATAGGAAATGAAGGGTACATCACTTTTTTAAGATCCATTTTGACTGTCAAGAATTTTTTAAAACTTTGACCTAAGAGTTAATGGTAGTTGGGCTCAGACGTAAGGGTGAGTCACTCCAAATGGATCTGTTTTAGTAGTGTTGAGCCCATTTGTTCTGAATTGGGCCCAACTAACAAGCCAAGCCCATTTCATGATAATTAAATAGAAGAAAGGTCCGCAAACTTGATGGTTTCAAAATCCGTTTCATGCGCATGCAACGCGCCATTCCATTGGCGCATACATCATTGGCAATTCTGTTAGTTTGTTAGCAGCTTCACGATTAGAATCATTCATTCAGGGTGTGTTTTGAAACACTTAAAACAACTTTCAGAAGTACTTATTTTAAAAAATTGTGGGAGAGAACTTTGAAAATAAATGCTTCTAGAAGTTGTTTTAGATATTTCAAATACTCCCTCAGTTATTTCGATAGATTAGTAACAGAGTGCAAAATTCAATTTTGAGATTGGGAGTTCATAGAGAGAGGAAGAACTTGGATTCAGTCTTGAGACATTGAGTGATTTGTATATGGTGTAATCGTCGGTTGAGTTAGTGAAATCTCTGATCCGTGAACGTAGATCTTTAGATCGAACCACGTAAAAAACTCGTGTTTTGCTCTTCGTTGTTTGTTCGTTTCTTGCTGCAAATATTCTATTTCACAAACTAAGTGTTAGTTGGCAAGCGATATAGTATTAGTTCGCTGGTGAAGTAGTACTCCCTCCGTCTTGTCTTAGATTGTCTATTCACTATTTGACTCGTGATAAATTGACTTTTAAGGAGATGTAGTAGAGATGATGGGTAAGACTACCATACCCCACCTTTAAAATCTCTTTACCATTTTAAATACTAATAAATAATTCGTTCACTAAAACACGAGCCAAAAAGTGAATGGACAATCTAAAATAGGATGGGGGAGTATTAGTTAAGTTGGCAAGCGATACCATGTTTAATGTTGTTTACAGTTTCTCACATAATTAATAATTAATGCATAAGATTATATTATTAAATTAATTAAGAGTAATATTACTTTATATAAAAAATAAACCTATATATTTAAAAAAAATTTATAAAAAAAAAAAAAAAAAAAAAGAGAAAAGGGCCAAGCTGATCCTAAGAGGGTAGAAAATATTCCAAGCCCATTTAAAGCGGTTTGGGCCACCAATTGAGAAGAATCAATTGGTTATAAGCCTATAACTAAAACTCTCCAATTAAAAAATTCTTATATTCGGTTATTCCTACGACGCGTGTAGTTAATTAACTAATTAATTGATGCCTTAATGTAATGATAAAAAGTCTACACAGTAACACATTTTTTTTATTTATCAGTAACACAATTTTTAATACTCCATCCGCCTAACAATTTTATCTTGTGATTGACTTTTTATACGTATTTTTTAACAATTTTTGTATTGGTAATTAAAATGATAAAATGATTTTTAAGGAGGGCTTGATAGATCCATTAAAGTTCTCTTTAAAAGTCACTTTATCATTTCAATTACTAATCCAAACCCATTTTGATTGTAAAAGTCAAACCGCTTAAAATTGTTCATTTAACATGTTGCGGTACGTTACTAAGCAAATAATTAATTATTTTTTTCCCTTTAATTTTAAAGTGCCACTTGATTTTTTTAACCTTAATAATCTTAATCGGGTTTTGGGACGAGTTTAAAAATAAAATGTATATTAAAAACTAAGTGAATCGGGTAGATTTACCGGAATTAAACTGATTAAAAAATAAAAAAATAAATCAAAATACATAGAAATCACTCTTCCTTCTTAAAAATATACGCTGAAAAATTTCAATCCAAAATTATCATGATTAAAAAATTTAAGTAATATTTTAAATTTTTTTTTTTTACATATTTAACATTTAACAGTTACCTACTTCCTCCTTCCCATAAAAGCATGCACGTTTTTCTTTTTGGGACTTTCCAAAGAAACATGCACGTTTTCTAAAATGGCAAAACACTCAAAACTTATACTCTCATAATATCATTATAATTGATTTAAATAATACCAATAAAATAAATTTTCTTATTTTGTGTGCTCGATTAGGGGTGCACGTTTCTTTAGGACGAAGAGAATATTTAATAAACTACTGCAACATTGAACAGGATCAGTTACAACTTTTCAACAACTGCAGCCAACTCAAGATTGAATCATGAATATGATACATGGAAATTGATTTTGTCTATGCTACACTGCTGACACTGCCTAGCACCCTTTTTTACATCATATACATATGTGAGAGTTCACTATTTTTTTATATATTTATATTTTTTTATTTTAATTCAATTAATAGTATCAAAGCATATGAACACTATATTACTATGTAGCATAGACAAAACCATGGAAATTCACGTCCAATCTCACCTTTTATAACGAATCCGGGCCCACTCAAGATTGAATCATGAATATGATACATTTTTTTTTGGGATCATGAATATGATACATTGAAATTGATTATTTTTTTGGTTTCCAATATTCTTTTCTTTGTATCTCACTAGACTTGTACTAACTATATTAATAATTCGGCACATGGAATATTACTTGTACTAACAGTCCTACTTTTAATAATTTCTCCAAAATATTAATTATTATTTTTATATATGTAGTCATGCTTATCCATTAACTTAATTTCTGCCAAATCAAACAACAACGCATTTTAGATTTCGATTCACATCATTTATCCCTTCTATTTGTTTTTTCAAAGTGCCACTATAAGAAAATAAATAATTATCTACAAACTTTTTAAATAACCACTGAATTCGAATTTTCTAATTAATTAAAATAATATTTGGTCCTTATTTAGTGAGGTACGACTTGCATATTAAATTTTGAATTTGTAGTAGATAAAAAAAATTACCTATGAATAAAATGTCTATATTTATAATTTTCGTAGACAAATTTATCTAAATAAATAATTTCCTTGGCAATGTACATTTTCAAAGATAATTATATCTGTTCTTGAGGGTGTACACTCGAGCTCACCAATTTAATCAACTACCAACTTTGTTTTATCCCCCTTCATAGGAATCTGGTTCTCAATTTCTTTTGTTTCGTTTTATATTATTTTTTCATAATTACAGATTCATGTATGGATGCATTTTAGTACTTTATCTTGAGCGAGGTATTAAATTTGAATTCCTTCACAATAACTTAAAACAAAGATATAAAAATCACAAATATATTACAGGACTCAGAGAAAGTTACGGGACCATTGTGATATTTTCTCGGATAACATCGATGGTGTGTAATTTTTGAAAGATTTACAGACGAGTCCTATGTTCCATTTTTAGTTTCATAATTTTTTCACTAGTTCAATTTTAACTATAAAGATGTCAATTTTAATCATTTTTGCTCGAAAGAATTAAACTTTTACGAGGACCAGCACATGAGGCACATGTTGAAGATATTTTACATCGATATTCTTGTGATGCTGGCAAGGATGAGTTGATATGGCCGGCATTATTTTTTGCATGGAAATCTGAAAAGAATGCCATGTTATCAATCCATCATACACCACAAAGTACAATAATACAACAGCTCCTATATATACACTCTCATCCATTATATTGTTAAAATGCAAATGCAGAAGGACCACAAAGTACAATAATACAATAAAATGCACATGCACAATGCAGAAGAATTAACCACGTAAAATAGTACATGCAGCTACTGAATACGTTGGTTAATATCTTGTCTCTTAAGTCAGTTGTTCTTTGCATTAATTGTCATATGTATGCAGCAAATTATTATTGTTTTTTTTTTTAATTAGCAAAGCATTATAGTTGATTCAATGGGAAACATATATAGAATCAGGAGAAAAAGCTTTCTGCATTCTTTCTTCTTTGCTATGAGATGTCACTTTCATGTTTTCAAACATGGTATCAGAGCTGCAGGTTAGCATGCAGTCTCAGTGTCATTTCCTATTCATCTTTAATATTTTAGAAAATTAATAAAAATGCCCAGTTTAAACTAACTTTTACTCTTTTTTTATAATATTTTTTTGCCCTTTCATGAGATATTAAGCCGCAAAAAAACACTTTTCTTCCTGAGTTATTACAGTGTCCCTCGAGCTCTGACTATGTGTTTAATATTTTACCAGCACATCAAATAGAAGGGCGGTTATTCTAGAAAAGGCAAATGTGAATCAAAAGTTGGGGCAAATATTACTAGAACAGAGGGAGTAGTATAGAAGTGATGTTACTTGTCTAAATTCTACTAGAAAGATCAATTAAGGGTTTGGAGTAGGTGATACACCTTGGAGTGTGTGGATTTTGGTAGCTCCTAAAAGTTAGGAGTCTAGGGTTCTGCTCCCTAATCAGATGGCCCCGATTTTGTTGGGAAAATCGCTAAAAAAATGATTTTGGAAATTGCTGCATAGGTGCTGAAATATGGCTAAATAAAACAATAATCAAACTCAAGACCTCAACATAGATAGTACGGATGTTTGAAGTATTTCAATTTGTAAAAATGACATTCAATTTTGCCTTCAAATCTCATGGCCAAACTTAATTAAATGGAGTTCTCAATTAATTCCAGATGGGCCTGCTACTTGGACTTTTGATTGCTGAGAATGGGCCTCAATTAGGTCTCAAGTGGCTGAAATTTTGGGCTTGAATCATGCTGAAATTATGTTCTTCTTTGCTTGACCAGATTTATTTCTTCCTCAATTTCTTCTTTTGTTTGACTTCATTAAAAATTAGGCTCGTATTTTATTTAAAAAAAAGTTGTTTATTTCAAGTCACGACAAATGATTATGAAAATAATCCGACTCAAATGGGACACTATGTCAATGATTCACATGCAATAGAAATACAACAACTGAACAAAGTAATGTTACAAGTCAAACCAAGACCAGTTAAAAAGACAGAAAGGAAATATATGAATGTTTAGTTCTCTTGACGAATCTAAGAATTTAAAAAGACAAGTCAATATTATATATTTAAGTTATTATAGAATTAATGTGAATGCTGTTAACCTAAAGGTGGTGAAACCATGGAAGGCGACACTATCGAACCTCCGCACCAGCAAGGTATCTTTGATTTATGAAATCACGTAATTCGCATTCTCTACTTCTCCCATCATGAAGAAAAACACAGTCGAGCAGCTCAACCACCTGCTGACCGGCCCCAACTAAATGGTTTTGTAGAGGCACGCCAGCCGCCATGCTAGAAAATCTGGCATTCATATATATTATTCTTATTATTATGCAAAACGAGTAGTGTACAAAAAAAGAGAAAGAATTCTGTTATCAAGGAATTTTGGCATCTCTTTATATTCTATGTACCTAGAAGGCAGTTCCAAACATGAAAATCGTCAAAGTACAACGTAATAGAAGTATAAGACAAACATTAAAAACTATTCTTGGAGTAACATTTTTTAATTTACCAAAAAAAAAAAGATTTTTGTTAACAAAGAGTACATACCTTGAATTTTCCTATTCCTCCCACACCAATTCCTCCTTGGAAAAAAACAAGATTATGAAAAATTCAATTATATGACTTATAAATCATAAATTGCACGGGAATAAAAGAAAAAAATATATAATTTCAAGTGCTTATCAATGTCCAAACCAACAATTTTTACAGAAACAAGAAAATATTTAAAATTTCAAAAGCGTGAAAATACAAAATAAATTTCAAATCGGAAAATGTTAAATCTTTGAGCAGAGAGCAATATCTTGTTAATGTAAGGACTCAGCAACAATTATTGCAGTGTTATTTAGCTTCAAATCATAAATTAATTCGTAATTAATACTCTCTCTGTCCTAATTTTGATTGTCCACTTTCCGTAAATAGCCGTCCTATTGTTTGGCCATTTTCTGAAAATGAAATAAAACAACTTTCAATACTATTTAATACTATTATTTATCTCCACCAAATCCACTTTACACCATATAATATTATTATTTTCCCTACCAAACCCACTTTACCCAATAGGCAACAATATCAGAAAAAAATATTTTAAAAATTCAAAATCGAGAAAATATACAATCATAATTTTGAGATCAGGAATTGTTAAACCTATGAGAAGAGCAATCTTCTTGTTTCCGTTTGTTTTTACTTAAAAATAATAAGCAACCAGATACTAGCATTAAAACACCGGTGCGGATCCTCTCCCGTAATACATCCCTGCATTTCCTCAATTTTATAGAATCTGCACCACTCATTCCTATCTACGGATAGGATCTTGCCACATCATTCATTTTTGTTTTAACTCATAAAAATCAGAAACAGCATCAGCATAAAATCAAAATCTTTCTCACCCCATAAGAGTCGTGACAACGTTTGCTTTCGCTTTTAAAACATAACATTGAAGCCATGGATATAGAAAGCCCAGAGGCCCATACCCACACAGTGAGAGAGAGAGAGAGACGGGTTTGGATGAAGTTGAGCGGCGTATAGAAGGTTGAAGCGTTGGATGAATTCAATGTTGGGTATATATAGTACAATTATACGGGTGGGGTCGGATCATGTTGGGTATATTCACTACCGATTTGAAAATTCAATGGAAGACTTGAGTCGATGCCTATGTCAGCAGTGGGCCCGCCCTCCAATTGCTCTTAAATAAAGCTAAAGCTGGAAAGCTATGCCCGCATGGGCGTAGTAGTTCGATTAGCCTCGGTAATGATTCTATATGACGCGGATTGAATCTTGAAATTTCAAGGTGTGGGAGTTTTATCCCACCAATGTGGGATAGCTCCTTATAGCTTATAGACCAGACACCTGGTCCTTCCACCCAATGGCTGAAATACCATGATTTACCACCTTTTCACCATTCCCGCTTCGGGGTGTGGGGCCACGGGACCGAGGGCTTTTACAAAAAAAAGTTCGAAAAGCTATGGAGTATTTGATAAGAAAGTGACTTGTCTTTACGAATAAAGCTAAATCTTGAAAGCTTTGGATAAAATTTTTCTGTAGAATATGTTTCATTACTCAATGAATAATTCAATGTGCATTCGAACTACACATGTATACCCACCGGCTTTCCAACTGCTTTTAACTATTTTATATTGTTTCCATAATATAATTTAGTTTTGCAATTACATGTCTTGACAATTTTGTGAAAACTACTCTATGTTACATGCTTTATTGAGCATTTATCAGATTACATTATTACTAAAAAGAGATAAAATTACTTTTAATTTTGATGGATATTAAATAGTGAGGCAAACTTGCGTGAGACCGTCTCACGATGAGACGGAGTATAATTTGAGCATTGACGCTTTAACACTTTGAAAAGATCTAGTGGGTATTGTTTGTGCTAAGTTGTATTCTGCCTCACGCGTTGGCACCATCTCATACCAATTTTTGTTTTAAATGAAAAGTAGTGTAAATTAAATGAGATAAAATTTACATTAGGGGATTTAATGGAGAATAATGCTATTTTAGTACAATAACTTAAGAGGTTGTGTTTTAAGGAAAATAATTTTACTTGCATGGAAATGTAGGAAAATATGTTCTAGAATTTTTACATATTGGACAATATGTTTTAAAATTTATAAATATAGGACAATATATTTCAAAATTATGTAAATGTCGGACAATCGAGCCCGAACAAACCCAAATCTCATGTGACATTTCAGCCCAATTTGGGTTTATTCGGGCTTGATTGTTCTAAATTTACATATTTTAAAACATATTATCCTATATTTATATATTTTAAAATATATTGTTCTATATTTTTAATTTCGTAAAATTATTATTCTTAAAACACAATCCCTCCAAATTGCTGTAAAAAATAATCATTTCCCCGAATTTCATGGTTTAGTATTATAATTATCGTTCTATAAGGAATGTGTGAATTCACCATGTGTACATTTTATACTTGAATCGAAAAATTAGTTAATACAAATTGTTAAGATCGAATGCAGGAAGAGTAGCCCAGTTCAGAATGAGATCACCTATTTTATAATTAGTGTTTCATTTTGTTTTTCATAATTTGGATGGATGACACATGAAATAAAAAAAAAAAAAATTGACGAATCACCATATTCTGTATTAAAGATCCAACAGAGTGGAAGCCCAAATTATATTCTGTCTCACCGTGAAATCGTCTCACGCAAGTGTGTCTCATTTAATTAAGACCTAGTACGGGGTGATAACAAGATGAATTTGAGTTTGTTAATATCGGAGACATATCTCATCAAGTAAAACTTGAAATGAATATTGAAAAGAGCTACGCAATAAATTAGAATATTGAAATATTAAGATGTGATATTTCAGTCCAATTTGGATTTATTCGGACTCAATTGTTTTACATATACAAATTTTAAAACATATTATCCTATATATTTTAAAATATATTATTCTACATTTTTAAATCAGTAAAATTATTGTCCTTAAAATACAATTCCTAAAATTACTGTCTTTAAAAGACATTTTCCCTATTTTTGAAGATCTACGACTACGAATCTCGTCATTGATATTGATACGCTTGCACGCAAGTAGGGATTCAATTATTAAATTGATCATGCTATATGATTACGCAAGCTCATGTCAGAACTCAGAAGTGGGGAATGGTGATATCTACATTAATTGTTTATGTAAGAAAAAAATGAATTAGTAATTAATTAAAGAACTATTGGACAAAAGCGAGATTGCTCGATATTTTCAATGCAGATGGTTGGTGGCACATGAATAAACGTTGTTTGACGATATTTTGAAAAATAAATCATAATACTTTTATTTGAGTAACGTTCCAATTATACTTCATCTTTTCTCTTAAAGAAAGAAGAATACTATTTTGTGATATCTACCATGAAAAAGCAATTTATATTGTTGAGTAAAATTAATTATATATTAAAAGAAAATTAAATTGCACGGTATATTTAATACAAAAGAAATTTATTCTTTTTGACAATTTAATATAGATGTGGAAAATAAAACAATTAAAACATTGCAACTATATATAATCACGGACTTTTCAATATTTTGACATATATTACGTACTGAACAATGAAGACCAATACATTAATTAAACGGTACAATAATTTTAAATTCAAGTCTATTTTTCAATATTATAAAAAAATATTTTTACCAAAATTTTAGATTTTGCTCCATCTTCATATCATATCTTTGCGAAATTTACAAGAGATTTGATTTTTATTTTAGAGGATCATCTATTAATCTTTCAGAAATGCAATACATGATTTATAATTAGAATTTTAATGCTACAAAATTATTTTTAAATAAAGATGCAAGCTTTGCCGTATGTTTCCATATTAAGATTCATCTTTTATAATTTAATAAAACAATTTCGAAGGTAGCAAGTAGCAGCTATCCAATCTTGTTTAAAATTTCGGCAGTCATGTTCTCTATCTTTTAATTAATAATAATAATTATTATTATATGTTTGTTTAGCTATTATATTTTATAAAATAAATGTCTTTAAAATTTTATCTCTATCTACAAAAATCAAATCTCAAGATTTTCATGAAATATATTCAAATCTCAATTTCATTAGAAAATATATTTTCTCCCCTATAAATAAAGTCTCTTCTTTATGAAATTAAAACACGTAGACAAATATTATTTCATACTTTTCACAACTCCAAAGTTTTTCCTCAACAAGGTGTGATTTACTTTGCCATTATTGAATATTTTGTATGAATGATTTGTTTATCTGCGCATGACATGAAAGAATAATAAGTATCATAAGAAAAATTTATGCAAGACATCCACAAGACACGAACTCGGGACTGAAAAGAGGTCTTTGAGGGGGACCCAGTGGGATTGACAAGAGATCCTTGGGAAAACTGCGTAACCTAAATTAAAGAGAATGATGAAAAGTTTATACATGATTGATTGACATGAATTGTTTGTGGCTATTCATTTTATTTGTACCTTATATTTAGTTTTGTCAAGGTAACCTCACTGAGCTAGTGGTTTTGCTCATACCATACATTTAACATTTTTCAGTTTAAGAAGGAGTGCGGTGGAGGGACGGTGATTATATCTTGATAAAAATTATTTTTATATTAATTTATTAGTATTAGCATTTAAATTTAAATTGTACTTTAAATTTTAGTTACATCTCCGTGAAAATTTTTGAATCTTTAAATTCTTATTTATTTATTTCTTCGCTTTCCGCTGTAAATTCTTAGAAAATTTATGCATATTTGGTCTATGAAAAATTGGGATGTGACAGAGTGGTATCAGAGCAGGTCTACATTCTTGTAGACTTGTTAAAATAAAAATCTTTTATTTTTATTTAAGAAAAATATTTCCGTAAAAGAATTTTAATCATGCATTATTAGGTTTAAGTTAGCATCCACCACCTCCCACCGCTGCAACTCCTATAAGGTATGACATGAAATTTTATAAGCTATTTTACAATTTGATCATGGAAAAGATGATCACATGATATATGGTACATGCATTACATGTTAAAGTTCTACTTTCAAATTCAAAAGTGATATTATTCATGCCATAAAGTACATTAACTACATGATTATTTCAAAATTTTAACATGTGCATGCATATTTTATCAATTACAGCAGATTTTCGAGGACGAAAATATTTTTAAGGGGTAGGATGTAACACCCCTAAAATTTCAAGTCAATTATATATATTTTTTAAAAACTTCCATAATATATTTTTCCCAATATTTTTAAATTCAAGTTTTTCAATATTTACAAAAGATATTTTTACAAAAAATTTAGATTTTCCTCCAACTTCATATATATCATATCTTTGCGACCAACACCCAATGGTTCTTATATTATATTGAGAATATTAAAATTAACTGCAAATTTAGCATATATATGTGCAAATATTATAAACATGAATACAAATTTTACCGAAATGTTTATCACTCACCCACATTTGTTGGCCAAAAATGAGATGATCGCCCTCCCGTTTGATTCAAAGATATGATTAACTAAGTCATCCATGGTCTGCATCTTATCACCCAATATGTAAGACACCCAGGGGGAGACGAATACACATTCCACTTGCTTGACATCTCCGGAGAGATATACCTCACCCAAATATCTTTAACCAACATATATACACTAATTAATATTTAAAAAGAAAATTAAACAATACAGAAAGTGAATATTGAGAATTACTAAACACATACATGAGGTAAAGGGCTATGGTGGTTGCACTCAATCACTCGTCATTCAAGACTTCTCACAAGACATGTTCCTCAACGATTTAATTCTTGGAAAGTATTCTCATGAAAGTGAGCAAGCATGGAACTGTGGACGATCTCGAAAAGATTAGGACGATACCATCCGGTGCACTCTAGATCGTACATAATCATCATCGTGATCTAAGTCTCCAAATGGGATAACCAAGTCTCGAGCGCATGGGAGTCCTCGTTTCTCCCCCTCCGATTGCCTCTGACACCCTCGATTTCTCTTTAGCCTTTTGTGGTGATTTCTTCCGATGCAATTGTGGTGTCGGCAGATTCTACAATTAATTTGCAATATTATTTAGAACCACAAATAAGATAATGAACTTTAATAACATATATTTTACCCTCATGGTGCTAGAGACCAAGTTGGTCGGCCATTCGATGAAGTGCCCGATCGCTGTTCCGACTGTGACGGCTTCATCGATTGATTTTGGCACCGCTGAATCCTCTTGTCCGATTACGGGTACATCGAGTGTGACCCCTCACGAAACCAGGAGTGATGGGATGACCATGAATCATTCCATGGGAGCCGGTAACGCCAGCGTTCTGTGGCCACCAACCGATCTGGATCCTCCAAATAAAGGTAGCAAAAGGTCGTTGGTCGCTCGATAAGATATTTAGTTAAAAATTTTAATACACTAGTCTTTAATTAAAACAAATTTGAGACATGCATATCTGATACCTGAGAGACGTTTTGAAGTGCCTCAATAAAGTCGTCCCTAGGGTTAGCTGAAAACATAGCATTAGCGACACTATGTTCACAGGTTGCTCCACTCAACGACATTCCGTGGCTCGTTCTTCTCTCGGACCTCAAACGTTCCACATCTTTAGACAACTTGGCAACCTGTTCCGTTAGTATACCCACCATATTCATGGCTTGAAGACCAGGTGCCATTGCTAACGATGTCTTCACACGCCATATCCAACACCGTGAAAGGTCGAGATGCTCCTCACGACCCATAGCCCGTCCAAACAGATCATCGTACGATAACGCGGATGTCGCTTGCGAGGTCATGGTCTCGAGATAGACGCCCTCGAATCACAAAAATAAAAGATTATTATTTAATTATTTGTTTATAAATAATAGTTTGTAATTGAAAGATAAATTAATGGATAGATTACCACTTCTTCGATGATGCGTTGTGCACTGGGATTGTGAGTATTCCCGTCTCGAATTCTTTCTTCGGTAGTTTGAAATAAGTCAAAAACGGGTAACAATAGGCTCACTCTCTCCGCTTTTTTTTCTTTCTTCTTTTCTACGATAGTGATGAACGTGTCCCTTTATTAGATATATTAAAAGTGAATATATAAAAATAAATTAAAAGTTAGGATTTTGATCTCACCATATTTTCTCTTATTCGCAAGCATAACCTTTGTTCGATCCACGATATCGCTTCTCCATCGACTTGGCTTGATCGCGATTTTTATTACTCGATTCTACAAAGATAATAGAAATATGATAAACACTGAAAAACTTAGGGCATTCGAAATTGAGGAAATGACATTGATCAATTTTACCTGGAAATCATCCTCCATAGCTCTGCTCACAAACTCCTCCAAGTATGGAGCCACCATAGGGCTATTCGATATCTGGGAGGCGACTAGCCGAGTAAAGACCCGCTTTGGATCTCGTGTGTTACTTCTCAACCAAGTCCTAAAAATTCTTGACCATTACTCCAAATTGCGATAATATTTGCTTTTTCTTTGTGTGGTCAAGACCTCTGAATGTAGTCTATACGCATATAACATAACAATTTAGTAAATTTAAGTGTCATACTACAACTTTCAATAAATATATAATTAACATACCGTAAGTTCGTCCCATAATCTTTCCTTCAAAGGAGTCAGTTTGGGGCTACGCCAGTCCTTGGCTGGCAGTACGATAGGGATCACGCTCCTGACTGCAGCTCTAATGTAGAAGGACAACGACTCACTCTCTTTTCGAACGATAACTGGAATAACATAGTATTTAATTAGGTTCAACGATCAATCAATATTTATCGATTTCAAACTGTTCAATTGTAATAAAATTACCCAAGTGTTTTCCCCTTGCTACGAGCTCTCTTAATAGATGACATGGTGACTATATTCCCAAAGTCGCTTCTCCCCTGGAGTCGCTAGTGGTGGTGGGAGCATCGGTGTCACACTCTCAAGTCATCAGATGTTTGCCGATCATATGCACAATGATCATATATGCCATGATCTCCATCGAAATATCCATCATCATCTCCATCATCTCCATCATCTCCGGGATATGGCAAACGAGACATGATCATGTAAAGCAGAAGAAACAACATTTAATAAACAAAAAACAAACAATATTCAAAACTATCTTTCAAATCCTCACACAAGCATATTATCAAACACCTTGATTGCATCAATTGTTCATATCTAAATTAGCATAAAAAATCAAGTAAGTTGTTTTATATATAGTGGTGTCTGCTCAGATTGGATGACAATACATGCAGGTTGCACTTTCACATTCACATGTTACATACAGCAATCACACAATCCAATTTTCCATTTGATAGTAACTGAAACCTATTCAATTAGAGTAGCAATTATGACAAATGCTCAAAATGTGATCTTGACCTGGTCAAGAGTGCTCTCCTCAAAAAGCAAAACTTCAAAAGTGTGCTTAGATTGGAAGATTGCTCAAAATGGGCTCTTGGTGAAGAGTACTCTCTTCAAAAGCAAAACTTGAAAAGTCTGCTTATATTTAAAGTTGCTGTTAAATTAAGTGAACCATGCACGTTTGATCAGGAATCACAATGAAAACAAAAAAAATGCAACATTGACAAGACAAAAAAATGCAGCACATATACAAAGGGTCTTATGTTATTTTGTTGTGTTCGATATAATTATTCAGCATTAATTGAACACAAAAGAGTAACACGTGTAATGTTCAACTATTAAAATAATCAGCTCGATGGACAAGTGTGCTCGCCGCTTGCCGACCAAACAAGTTTGTTCGCCAGCTCGCCACTTGTCAACCATGCGAGTATGCTCGCCTATGAAGTAAGTTTTGTTCGCCAGCTTGCCATTTACCAACCAAGGTTGCGCAACCAGCCTACCGAGCAAACAGGTATGTTCGCCAGACCAACCGAGCAAAATGATCCTGAAAAGATGTTGATCTGATCAATCAAACTGATCAGATCAGGGAAGAAGAAATCAGATAACCTGAGTCAAGTGACTTCAGGGTCAGTATGCTCGATGAACAGATAACCCGAGGGCTCAGACATCCTGAAGGCTCAGACAACCTGAGGGGTCAGTATGCTCGATGTTCAGACATCCTAAAAGCTCAGACATCTTGAGGGTTTAGACAACCTGAGGGCCCAGACATGCTCGATGCTCAGATAAACCTGAGATCTCAGACAACCTGAGGACTCAGATATGTTCGATGAGGACAGTATTCCGGCATAAAATTGATGTGGTTAATGGGGCGAACAAAGCTTTCAGTCGAGCAAAAGATTGATTTGGACGATCAAAAGAGTGCCTTATAGACAAGCAAATGTAAAGATCAACCAGGAAGACGAAGTTAGAAACGTGGCAGCACCACATGAGCTCTTGCAAGACCCGAAGTTTCCAGCTCATGCTTGCCAAAACAGCTCATTCTTGTCAAAGTTCTATAAATAGAAGAAAAATCAACAAGAGACAGGTTCACAAAAAATTTCCAGAGGGGTAAGGTTCAGAAAAATTCCAGAGTTCATCCATGCACACAAAAATCCCGAACACACATATACTCACTCTCCAAATCATCTTTATTCAGAGCGATTCATCTTCATGATATGTATCATGTATTGTACGTGTAAAACTCGCAATACTACATCCCTGGCTTGGAACGCCCCCAGAGTAGTCATTTCTTGATGAACTGGGTCAACAAATTCCTTTTATTTACAGTATATTTTACACGTACATATTTTGTTTGTGAGTTATCACCGAATTAGCCACATAATATTCTCTATATAAAACGACTCGCAACAGTTATTATGGTTTATGTATTGCAAAAGGTCTTAGGTTGTTATTATAATCAAACAAAACACAATTATATAAACATTTAATCATAATATATATATACATACTAACATATATATACATATACACAATATTAATTCAATATAGATATACATATTAACATACTTTTGAGAAAAATATTTCTTGAAAAAAGCACTTCTGTACATCCCTAATTCAATTCACTAAAACAGAACCAAGCAATCCATCCCTAATTCAATTCACTAAAACATAACTCCATTTCCTTTTCTCGCAATTTTTTTTATCACATTCATATACGTAGTAGGAAATTGAGCAAATATAGTAAAAAATTTGTACATACATTTATATATATATTGTGTGTATGTATATATATGTTAATATGTATATATATATTGAATTACCTATGGAAGGAGAAAAGCTAAGCGTGGCCGGCCAAGGGAGCTTAACAACAAGGCGACAATGCGGGGGCAGAGGGAGGACGCCATGCATGGATGGTTCGATTTGGGGGAAAGGGAGGAGGAGGCTAGGGCTTCGATGTCACCGGTTAAATGATTTGGGTGTATATATATTAATTATATGAACACTTGGACAACGGTTTGGAACCGCCATCCAAACTATTCCCTTGGACAATGGTTCAAAATCATTGTCTAAACACTTGCACAATTCTCAACCGCTTTTTAAAGTGTTAAACTTGGATGAATGGTTTTGAACCGCTGTCTATTCTTTTTTTTTTTAATTAAAACCGCTCTCCAAGCTATAGAGAGCTGTTTGAAAAAAGGGCTGTCCAAGTGCAACTGTGCAAACTCAAATGTGTAGTAGTGATTGTTCATCTAACAACAATTAATCCTAACAAATTAGCTAATTAATCAAACCAAACACAATTATATAAACATTTAATCCTAATATATATATACATACTAACATATATATACATATACACAATATTAATTCAATAAATATATATATACTAACATATATATACATACATACATATATATATATATATATAGAAAAAAAAATTACCTATGGAAAGAGAAAGCTCGGCGGCGGCGGCGGTAGGGGAGCTTGGCAACAAGGCGACGGTGGCGGCGGTAGGGGAGGACGTGCGGCGGATGGTTCGATTTGGGGGAGAGGAAGGAGGAGGCTAGGACTTCTGGTTCGCGATTTGGAGCTAATGGGAAGACGACGGCGGCGGCGGAAGGGGAGAACGCACGGCGGAGTTCGATTTAGGGTAGAGGAAGGAGGCCGGGCTTCGATATCAGCTGGTTTAATTCACGATTTGGGGAAAATTTTCTTTGGTTCGATATTTGGGTGTATATATATTAATTATCCGACCTCTTGGATGCGTTCCGAACCATTGTCCAAATCCATGCCCCTGGACAGCGGTTCAAAACCGCTGTCTAAAACATTTGCACAGCGGTTCTAAACCGCTTTCTAAGTGTTGTACTTGGACCGCTGTCTATTTTTTTTTTTCAATTAAAACCGCTCTCCAATCTGTAGCTTGGAGAGTTGTTTGAAAAAGGGTCGCCCAAATCAAATATTTGTCTTTTAAATGTGTAGTAGTGCATATTAATAGTTGCATATGATTCAATGTAAGTAATTAAGTTATATTTTTCAAGATAAATGAAGTTGCGTGATTCTAAAATACACTACGAATGTACGATGATCCGGATGCATACAAGACTTAACCAATAAGATTATGACAAAAAAAACTCGTATTAGGCGGGCCTCACGCAAGTGTCTCTCATAAATTATTAGCTATTTCCTAACCTTAGATTCTTGAAGTTGGTGACAGATTTTGGTGGTGAGCTCTAAGAGCCGTTTCTGTTTGGGATGAGAAAATGAGGATTCATCTGATCCACCAATAATATTTAGAGTTTGCACAAACAACTCTGCATCCCCATTGCCGCCTCCTTCCCATGCCACAAGCCAATTTTGCCACTGCACATTTATATGGTCATTCAACATATTCAATCAACCCAACAATGACAAAATTTGGTATCGAAGGAAATTTTTTGAAGTTACCGCATGAAGAAGTTGGTGATGTATATCTCTGTTTTGGGTCAATTGTGTTTCCAAACACATATTATTCACACTTGTAACGATTATGTTGCTTTATTTTGATTTCTACAATTTCATATGAATTAGGTTCTATACCGAATTCAAATTTAAGCAGTCGATCATTTATTTTATTTTCTGATGTGTGCCAAGTTCAAGCTTTTTAAAATTTATGCAAATGTATCCATTTAAATATTAGTTATTTTCTAGTTGATATGTTATAAACAAAAAGCACATAAAAAAATTAATATTTTCAGAAGTAATTTCAATATGGACTTATCTGGTCCAGAAAGGAAAAATGTCCTCATCCGCGGTGGGCCCGGTAGAATTTTAGTAAATCAGCTGCACCGTCTCAATCCTAAAAATAAATAAATAAACTAATAAAAAATCACCAAAATTAAGAGGGAAAAAAAAGGTTACTGGAAGGCCCTGGAAATTGTCCCTGGAAAACTCTACAACCAAACCGCACATTCCAATGATTATCATCACCGCCATTATCTGCACACATCTTCCTCTATAAATTGCACCAAACCAAATCTCATCCTCAATCCATTCACCAAAACAAGAACCACTCTAGCTAGTTATAAGTTTGCTAAATTCTCCATATATAAATTTCTTTAAAAATTGAAAAACATGGGGGATGAATTGAAACTTCTTGATCTGTGTGAGGGTGCGAATTGCCCTAAAAGAGAAGGGGTTGGATTTCGAGTATATCGAAGAAGATTTAAGCAACAAGAGCCAACTACTCCTGAAAATGAACCCGGTTCACAAACAGATTCCGGTCCTGATCCATAACGGAAAACCGGTCTGCGAATCGTTGGTCATCGTTCAGTATATTGATGAAGTGTGGGGGGACAAAGCTCCTTTGCTGCCGTCCGATCCGTATGAGCGGTCCCAAGCTAGGTTCTGGGCAGACTACGTTGATAAAAAGGTAAACCAATCACTCCACTAGTCCAATGCCAATGGTCATCTTATTTAGGTTTTGATATTAATATTTTTAATTTTGTTCATATAAAAGTTCTATTTAAAAAAAAAAAAATTAGCCTCAATTTAATAAATTTTCGTTTATAAGCACTCCAATTAAGGTTCAATCTTCGACTCGTGTTATATTGAGTTTTAAATAAAAAAGTTCAAGTAATTTTGCACCTTTATTAAAAAGGTCTCATATATATATAATCTGTTTTAGTTTAGTCTCATATGTATTTAATTTGTGTCAATTTAGTTTCAACCGCCGAAAATCAGTCAAACTAGCCAAAAATGATGTCATTTATCTCTATAAAAACTATCAAAATTACACTTGCCCCAAAAATATCGTTTTTGGTTGGTTTGACTGGTCTCCCATGATTTGGGACTAAGGGTGTGTTTTAAAACACTTAAAATAGCTTCCAAAAATATTTATTTTGAAAATAAGTGTGTCTGAAAGTTGTTTTAAGTGTTTCAAAACAGACCCTAAATCGATATAAATTAAATATATACAGGACTAAATTGAAACAAGTGATATATATTGAATCTTTTCAATAAAGGTACATACCTTTTTGGTTTAAATCCCTATTATATTTTATTTTCTTATAAGATCCAAATATAATATCTTGTTCCATATATATATATATATATATATTTCATACTGTCATCACATAGTATGATCAAATTTAACTTGACAAAGTCTAGATACAAATTTGTATACATACAAATTCTAATTGAGATCTAATTTCACTTTACTCAACACATTCTTGATCCGTTTTGACCCTTTTTTAATCACCTGACTCGCTAACCCTTCCTAAATTGATTGATTTGTATTTATATAAATTTATACAGTAGACATACTCATTGAAGTTTCATTATCATATGATGTACATTAAATGAGAATTTTGTCTTCTATTTTGTTTTCTTGACAAAGTAATTTTTTGAAGAAACAAAATTTTATTTGATATTTGAATCTTTTCAATTAAATAGGATTGGATTGAAGTTTTGTAATCATATGATGAGCATTAAAATAAAATCGTCATCATGTAAAATTTTGCCTTGTTTTTTACTTGGTGCAAGATTTAATGGAAAAATAAAATTATATTTTCATTCAAGTCGTATAAAATGATAAAAAAGAAAGCTTCTTCCTTCTTCCATCTTGTTTCCTGCATCTTTGATTGTGAGTTTATTGTATTTTTATATGATTTGAATTGAAAAACTTGAACTGGTTGGAATGGAATTTACATGAGAAAAGAACTCAATAAATCTTCAATGACGAAAAAAAAATTCTAAGCTCAATTTTTTTTTTTTTTAAATTAAGACAGATTCATCCCGGGTGATAAATGTATTTTCGTCATTTTTATTTCAGGTGTAGTATTTTTTTTTTTAATGAAGACTTTTATGAATAATTAGTGGAAACAAATCTTATTAAGGATAAAATAGAAAAAACACACATCCACCCCAACATTATCGGAATTATATTGGGGTAGTCTAAAATTGGATTCTATTATTAACGTTTTGTTTGTTGATATATATCCATGATTCCAGATATATAGCACTGGAAAGCTAGTGTGGGCAGGTACAGGTGAAGTCCAAGACAAAGCAAAGAACGAACTCATAGAGTGCTTCAAACTGCTGGAATCCCAGCTGGGCGATAATTCTTATTTCGGTGGGACCACTTTCGGGATTGTGGATGTGAGCCTCATACCATTCTACACCTGGTTTTACGCTCTCGACACTTGCGCGGACATGAGTCTGAACAAGGAGTGTCCGAAGCTGGTGGGGTGGGCGAAGCGATGCATGCAGAGGGACAGCGTGGCAAAGTCTCTGCCTGATCAGTACAAGATTTATGAGTTTCTCATGGACCACAAGAACAAGTTTCAAGCTCACCACAAATGTTGAGATGTAGGGTGTATCTTATTTTTATGTTACGCATTTGGTATTATATGATTGTGTGGTTTAAGTTTATAAGTGTTTTTGTTGGTTTTTTTACGAGCCTTAATATATAGGTGTGTACGTAATATTGTCGCAAGTCCTAATCGATCTCTTGGTTTGGACTTCATGTATGTATAATAGCGAGATGTGTAGAATGTTATAATTATTGTTATTATTCTGTATAATATGAATTTCCCCCTTTTTCAACTTATATTTTTCTTTTCTGCCTCCAACATTCCACTACAAAGTCACCAAAAAATTTACAATCAGATACAAAGTGTAGAAAATTTTTGCACTTTAGTTCAAATTTGAACTAATGTGTCACGTACTTTAGTTCAAATTTCTGCACTTTGTATCTGGCTGTAATGATTTACTCAATCTTGTATCTAGTTGTAATTTTTTCTAATTTTAAACTCACAAAAGTGTCCTTATTTGACAATTCTACCCCTTTCTCTTAATCCCATTCCAATCTCATTACTTCTCATCCCTTAATCTCATCTCAATCTAATAACATATTCCTAAACATAATCCGACCCGAATCCGACCAGAATCGATCCAAAATCGGCACATGCCCGACCCCCTCCGCGACCTGGGGTCGGGTCGGGACTTGACTCGACCTGACTTGAATTTGGCCCATCCACGACCCTCCGTGACCCGAGTCAAATCGTATTTAGAAGTTAGAATATGTGATGAGATTGGGGTGAGATTAAGAGATAAAATAAAATATATAGGTATTGAATTAAACGGGGAGAGGGGTAGAATTATCACATTGGCTAGTTGAAAAATTAATGAGGGCAGAAAAAAAATGCAAGTAAAAAAAAAGACAAAAAGGAGTTTGTCCCGCTTTTTAAAATTATTTATATACGTATGTCAACTCTTTTTTTTTCAAGAGGAGTTGATATATGTTGCATGGACTGGACTGTCTCACAAATTTTATTTTGTTATATGTTTAATTTAAAATCGTCTTTTTTTTCTTTAAAAATATTGGTTAGTATAAGCTCAGAATATCTTTTTAAAAAATTATATTGATTTGTTTATATATAAATATATGATCACGGATCACCTATCTCAACGCTCCTCTCTCTCCTCTTATATGATTTGAAAACTTAAAAGATGTTTTTAAATATGAAGTATTAATGCAAATAAACAAATCCCAAAGCATAATTCTGGGATGAATATATTAATTTTGTATACAAATATGAAGTTCAGCTAAGTATTTTATAAATGCTGCTTTTGCCTATTGCTATTTTAAAAATTAAATGAAGATAAGAAATTGCTTATGAAATTGAGAAACGTGTAATTAATGCCATGATCTACACAAAATTATGAGAAATAATTGAAGAGATCAATGCGTATTCGACCTTTGAGCTGAGAACTAATACTGTTATGAAGCGAAACTAATATTTCTCAGTGTAGAAGTGGAGTTAGTTATGACTAACTCATGACTTGCACGCTCATGCACACGTGCCTTTCAAAACTGAATGAGATCAGTCGAGTACTTCTTTAAATAGAGAGTTAGCAGTGTTGGTTACTCGGTTAGAAGAGAGAGAGCGCATCTTATATCCTGAGTATTCATACACATAGATCAATTTTGAGAGATTATTTGATTCATTAGAGTTATTTCTAGAGAGAGAGAATATATAGAGCTTGAATATCTTGAGTGAATTGAGTGTACTCTGTAATTGATCGATTTGGTGATCATAGTAAAGTTGCTTCCTGATTCTCCGTGGGTGTATAGCTTATTGATCGAATCACGAAAATCTAGTGTTCTTGAGTTTTTCATATTGTTGTTGTGCGTGTTCATCCTGATATCTGTGTAGAGTATTAGTTCTTGGTATATAAGGTATTTGATGGGAAATATTTATGTCGTCCAATGGAAAGAGGACACATGGAGCATTGATCATACCCTGAGTGGGCAGAAGACTAATTGAGTGAGCCGAGGTAGTAGAGAAAGGGCTTGAGCCTGTTTAGGAGGCCTAGGATCCTGATATCCGAGGGGTCTGGAGGAGTCTCTAGCTAATGAACTCGAGGGAGAACAAGACCCAGTGGAGGAAGTTAGGCTTTGAAGACGGGCTCCAGGGAGATAACCTGGATCCAGAGATTAAAGGTAAGTTTGGAGTATGGATTTAAGCAGATTGGGCCCAGGGGAGCTGGCCCAGTAGGGAGGATTTCGGTTTAAGGATGACTTTTAGTGGGATTACTGGATGATTGTTTATAGAGACAAGGGATAATCAGAACCGTTAATGGAAGGAGATCAACGGCTGAAAGGCCTTAATTTGCGAGAGTTGAGTAGTGGGCTGGGTTTATAAGCAGGAAGTTGGAGGGTCCGGAAAGGATGGGGTCGTTGGATTATGATCAAGGGCTCAGAATGACGATCCGCGTGAAGAGAGAGATGAAGACGTGGGAATCATGAATCAGTTTCGAAAAGAGGGGGGAAGAATGGTAAGGCAAGAGAAGAAGGTGGATTTATGAGAGGGAAAAAATGGTTACCTCCTTCCGGAGGGGTTTAAATATCCCTCCCGGGTAACATAAAACACACACAAGCACATACTTTTACTTACTTACACTTGAATACTTTGAATTGAGCTATGTGATACAATTTCACCTGAGATTAAGAGTGATAACTGACTTGAGCGTCGAAGAGCCCGCGCCGAAATCCTCCTCTGACGTGTTTTTCAGGTACCTACATGAAAATTAGCGAGGTTCCTGCAGTCAAAGCTAGAATGATTTTCAACATTCAACGTGCGAATCCCCGCTGAATTTCATGTCACATCTCGATCATTTTTTTGCACATCCGTATTAGTATCAAACTGAACGGTATTAGTTCGTTAGAACTGGTGATATCTTTGGAAACTTAACAGAAATAATATGAACCGGGTCTATACATGAACTCTGTAACTGTTATGCATTAAAATTATTATTATTATGTCAAAAAATTGTCATTGTTTGAAAATGTACAAAGAGTAATTTGTGTATAAAAAGATATTTTTAAAACATAATAGTAATATTAAAAAAAATAGAGTTCACCATAAATTCGGGTTCACACGAATTGTTGTTCAAAATAATTTTGTCTTTTAAAATGTAAAATAAGGACATGGTCCAACTAAAGTTAGTGATCATATTTATGTATAAGTTTGGAGTAATACTCATGTGAACCAGATCTATACATGAACTCTATCATTATTATGCATAAAAACTATTATTGTTGTGCATAAAAATTATTACTGTTTAAATTTAATTTTATTTTGTAAAGTGATAATTTTGTACATAATTGTGATAATTTTAGCCTATAATATATAGTGATATTTTTTGTAAATAATAATAATTTAAAAGAATTGAGTTTATCGCGAACTCAAAGTTCACACAATTTTTTGTAATAAAACTTGATGCGACTCGTAGCCCCACTAAACATACATTTACCAAAATTATATCTATGTCAAATAAATTCTTAAGTACGAAACCAGCATAAAAATAAACAAATCTTAAAACATAATTTTCAGAATTAGGCTCTCAAACCCCACTAAAACTACATTTACCAAAACTAAATTAAGACTTACAAAATATCATAACTGTTTGGTTTCAAATTCTCCACATTTAACGAAACTAAATTAAGACTTGCAAAATATCATAACTGTGCGGTTTCAAATTCTCCACAACATAAATAATTAAATCATTATATTAATTTTTGCAATATAAAGACAAAATCTGGTTTATTTAGAATTTGCAAGGCAGACACATGTTACTTACACATGACAATGATGTTTAACTAGTGGGCTGATGATATATACATCTCTTGGTTTGGACTTCATATTGTGTACTGATCTTGTATATAAAATGGGCGAGATGTGTTAAATTCTTTAATTATTGTAATATTATCGAATTTGATCATATGTCAACATGTGAGAAGATTGAATTAATTAAAATAACTGTGAAATCTTGTATATATGGCAAGATCACGTAAACAATGTATATATAAGTTTTGTCTCACTTTGAGAAAGATATGATCAAATCCAGATATAAAATATATGATCACAGATATTTATAGTGATTCTCATGATCCCATCCCAGAATCTTTTCACCCATTCTCAAAAAATTCCAATAAGGATTGTAATATATTTAATCGTCTCATTTAAAACTCTTACAAGATAAATAACCTCTTATCTTGAATACTCTAATTTCATGATACATACTCCCTCCCCACTATTTCTATTTTCACTTGTTTTATTAGTTCATTATGTCTATTCTCAATCTTTCATATCCTTTAGAAAAGTAAACACTCCAGTGTTATTCTTCAATCATCACTCAATTATTTTAATTATTATTATATTTTATTTATAAACAATCATTTTATTTATTAATGAACTCCATATTACTTCATAATATTTTTACATTAATTATTTACTTCTTCTCTTAATATTTGTGTGGCCGGACGGGTATAACTTTAATGGACGGAGATAATTATACTACATAGTAGATTGAAACATTTATATTCTATAATTTTATTTTTAATATTATAATTGTTTATGATATTTTTATGAATTGAATTCCTGAACATAACTTTGAGTCCGTCATTAATTAAAGTCTAGAGAGGTCTAGGCAGTTCCGGACCTTTACCAGCTTGTGCATGCAGTGACGTCAATTATTTATAATTTGCTACTTCGCTAGAAGGACTCTGACGTACGTAAGCAGTGACGTCATAGTTATGTGGATATATTCTACATATTTTATTATGAATAAGTAGAGTATCAAAATGTTCTCCAATTCCGATTCTCTCACGTTAAGAATAATATAATACAAAATGAATTA
This sequence comes from Stenogyne calaminthoides, assembly GCA_037126765.1. Taxonomy (NCBI): domain Eukaryota; kingdom Viridiplantae; phylum Streptophyta; class Magnoliopsida; order Lamiales; family Lamiaceae; genus Stenogyne; species Stenogyne calaminthoides. Next base: position 28,298,212 of record JBBCBC010000026.1, on the reverse strand, counting down.
TCGGGACTAAAAAATAAAATGAAAGAGGAATTAGATTCATTAATACAGTACTGAGGAGTACCATACCGTTTAGATAAATTTTTAAATAATTCTTCACACATATTAATTAAAATGACATATTTAATGTGATTAAAATTTAAAAAAAAACATCTCATTTCTTCTTATTTTATCTTCACAAGAGAAATACCTTTCAAAAAAAAAAAAAAAATCTTCACAAGAGAAATGACATTAAAGGTCGACTTAAAATTGAACATAGTAATAAATTAATAATCTATTAAAAAATAACAAAAACACAAGACTAGTATAATTTAATACGCACTAAACTCGCAAGGTAATCTATCTCTTAACGTATGATGCTACATTTTAATAGACAAATTGAGTGTTTCAATGTAAATAAGTTGAATGTTTTAATATAAATAAATAAAATATTTTAATAAAATAAATTATACGTTTTAAAAATGCATTTGAGTTGCACAATACACTTAATATATATATATACGTGGTCCCGCTATTAAATATTCCATAAATACCACCTACCATCCCCCTTTATATAGTGGTGAGTGCATCCTTTGTATTCCACACCACACAAGCACATTTGCTACCACAACACTTGCAAATTTACATCTCACATCTCAGTTCTCACATTTGTAAGAAAAAACAAAACCATGGGGGACGAGGTTTTTGTATTGGATGCTTACTTCAGCATGTACGCAATGAGAGTCAGAATCGCATTAGCTGAAAAGGAGGTTATATTCGAGAGCAAGGAACAGGATTTGGCCAACAAAAGTCAACTCTTGCTCGACATGAACCCGGTTCACAAGAAAATACCGGTTTTGGTTCACAATGGAAAACCGGTTTGCGAGTCGCTCGTAATCGTTCAGTACATCGATGAGGTTTGGAACGACAAATCTCCGTTGTTGCCTTCGGATCCGTACGAGAAAGCTCGTGCTAGATTCTGGGCTGATTTTGTTGACAAAAAGGTACTATTGTTATTTTATTTCTTGAATTAGATTTTGCATACGTGGCATGTTTTGCACTATACTTTTATATGCTGATTTCATTTTTTGTACTGAAATGGGTGGTCAGGAGTGAAGACGTGAGATTTTCTCTACCTTAAGATTTAGGTGGGTAGGTTATAGGTAGGTGGGGCCCACATCACTTAAGATGCCATATAGTCGGTATTTCAATTAATACATCTTCAATTGACTGAGTTTGAGTGTGAGTTAATTGAGTTAAAAAAAGTAACATCATAAAGGGTAAATAAATATAGCTTGTGTGGGTAAAAATTATAGGTAAAGTTTCCTTTTTTTTTTTTTTTTTGGGTGTGTAATTGATATAGTACTTTATCAGTAAGAAAAATATGAAAACTGTGGGAGTATTATTTATCCTGTTATTCATTCAGTATTTTATGTTTCATCTTAGCTGCCAGGCTAAAAATTAAGTATCAATCATTACACATTTTTTCTCCACAATCTACATTATTTTATGGGTCTCATCAATCTAATTTAATATATTAAATGAATCCAACTAAAAAAAGGAACGGGTGTTTACAGAAAAGGAAACGTTAATACATATGTAGGCCTCATTTTGTTTTCATCAAATTATTTGTGACTGTGACAGGTTTGTGGATATATATATTTACAAGTCTCTTCATGTCATACACAAAAATTTCTTTTCACAGTGGTTTTAGTTTTTATCAACCTAATTTGAGTCTCAAACTCACTATATAAATGTCTCAAACCTATGTGCCCTGCCCTAAAACAGAGTACTTGACACTTGAGAGGAGACAGGGTTTATATTATTTAGGGATGTTTTTAAAAACTAACCAGTAATTAAAAGCACTATTTCATCAAAAAAAAAAAAAAGTTTGATTATTAACTTTATTTGATTATTGTTACATTGTCAAACTAGGTGGCGGATCCTGCAAGAAGGACATGGTTGAAAAAAGGAGAAGAGCTAGAAGCAGCCAAAAAAGAATTCATTGAGGCACTTAAGTTGTTGGAAGGGGAATTAGGGGACAAAACTTACTTTGGTGGTGAAAATTTTGGTTTCGTAGATTTGGCATTGGTCTCATTCTATAGTTGGTTCGAAACCTATGAAACTTGTGGTAACTTTAGCATCGAGGAACATTGTCCTAAAATTATCACGTGGGCGAAGAAGTGCATGGAAAAAGAGAGTGTTCGCAAATCATTGGCTGATCCTAAGAAGATTTATGAATTTGTTTTGGTTTTGCAGAAGAAATACGGCATTTAGTATGTGTGTTTGTATGATATATCAATATTTTATATTGGTTATATACATTTTGTGGTGTGTGTGTGTGCAATTATGGAAGAATAAAGGCACTTGTTGGCCTAATGCGAGCTAGTCTCTCATTGTAATTCATGATTTCTTGTATTTTGTTTTGAAATGAATTTTAATTAATTACCTCGTTTTTTAGTACTTATATATGTACTGATGAAGATATTTATACCATTCTAGTAACATGTTACTATAATAGTTATAACTTTTAATGGCGGCATAATTCTTTAAAGAAAAACTGTAATTAATAGTACTTTTTTTTTCACAACGCCCCCACTCCCCCAAATATTAACATAAATAAAACCCATTAAAAAAAAAGGATAAAAACTCGTATGAAATTAAGATAATCGTATTTAGGCGGGATATAATCGCTAACAAATTAATACCCACTTCTCTTAAAATATTAACGTCTAAATTATATATGTCTGTCTCATCGTAAGACCGTCTCAATTAAATGTGTCTAAAAGAAATTAAAAAAAACGCTAGTTAACCCGCTAATCTTTCTACACGTACCATCTCTACCCAATTTATTTTTTTTTAAAGATAATTTTATTAGGAATTGAGCATCAAGAATGCCAATGAAAGTACATATACATACATAGAAAGGGAAGAGAGAAGCATGAGAAGGGATATAATAGCTAACAAATTAACTTCTTTTAAAATATTAAAACGTCAATGTCTAAACTATATATCTTTCCCGAACTGCAAGTAAGGACAAATCTCAAACAAATATGTCTAAAATAAACTCAACCAAAAAAAACACTAATTAACCCGCTACTCTTTCTATACGTACCATCCCTATCCAATTTTTTTTTAAAGGATAATTTTATTAGGAATTGAGCATCAAGAATGCCCATGAAAGTACAAATACATAGAGAGAGAAGAGAGAAGCAGCCCCCCACTTTAGCTAAGTGATACAATGAGTAGGTTCTCTCAACCAATCACTTGGAAAGTTACAATTATTTACACCTTCATTTGCTTTTAACCAAAAAAATGAAGAATTACAGATATTCACAAACAGATCTTCAAGACTTTTAAATATCACACAGTTATGTCACGATCAGATTTGTCAAATAGTAGAGTGTCAAATTAAAACCCAAAATCATTTTGTGCTTCGGACTTGTAAGCTGAATTAATGGTGGTACGAACTTTAATAAAGTGTGATACGAGTGAAAAAATAGTGATACGAGGTAAATTAATGGTGACACAGACTTAAATAAAATGTGGTACTTGAATTAATGGTGGTACAAACTTAAATAAAGTGTGGAACAAGTTAAATAATGGTGGTACGAACTTATGTAAAATGTGGCACGAGATGAATTAATTGTGGTACGAGCTTAAATAAAATGTGATACGCGGTGAATTAATGATGATACAATTTCAATAGTGTGTGATACGGGGTAAATTAATGATGATACACCGTTAATAAAGTGTGGTACGTGGTAAATTAATGATAAAACGAGTTTAATATAATATAGTACGAGATAAATTAATGTTTGAATATGATGTAATATAAGAGTGTTGACCGGATGAGGGAGATTAGAAAGTTATTCTAATTTTTAAGATAAAAATCTGCTGATATTTTTTTAAGAAGTCATTTATTTTTTTCCTATTTTATTTAATTTTTTTAATTAATTAAATAGGAGTATAAATGTCTAAATAATAGTTCTTTTTGCTAAAAAAAATAAATTAAAATTTAATAACATAAAAAAATATTTACTTTCACGGGCTATTTATAACACTACCCAAATCTACAAATATAAAGTCATATTTCAATCGAGTAGATCGATGAAGAAACATCAGATCTGTGTATTTTACATGTTAGTGCATTTGCAAACGTTTAATTAGAAGCATTTTCTGATAAGATTTTTGCACTAATAATATTACAATAAAATTAGATGTACAATAATCTCATACCTCATACTCCAATTCTTTGTTGCGAAATAAAGGTTGTAGTTGATATGCCCGAAGATTGACATGAATGTTTGCAAATTTGAAAGAGAAATGAAGTGTATAATTTGGAATATATATACAGAAGAAAGAAGAGAAATACTAAACACCATCAAAGTTTATAAAATTGCAACTTGATTGAAAACTTTTGCCAAACCGTACGAAAATTTTGTTTTACAGCAGAAGTCTGTGATATTTATAAATTATTTCTACAAACATTGTTCACGCGGTATTAGGCGAGTGCAGTGCACGGATTCACCAGTGGGCGAGTGAACAGTGACGCGCCACTGTGAACTTTACTCTATTTTGACGGTTACTTCTGTTTTTATATAGTTATAGATTATAGATTAATTCGTCAGGGCAAAATCAATGGGATGCACCATTTAATTGATTGGGCTTGTTCATGGACTCCATAATTGTTGAATTTGGGCCGGTCATTTTTCTATTCTGGTCTCATAGTACGGACTTCTCGATTACTTCCTTCGTTTGATTTTCGCAAATATTCGGCATGTGATTTGTATAAACAAAAAAAAAAAATCAATTTTACTACAAAAATTAAAAAAGCACGTCCTTTCTTCAAATCAAATCAATCTTCGATTCGTCGTTAACCAAAATTAGGTAATAAAAATATAAAATTATATAAAAAATAAACAATTAATGAAAATTAAAATCATCAATTTGCATTAAAATCCTACACAAAATAATCTAGTCTTTCAAATGTAAAATAAGGACATAGTCCAACTAATTAAAGTTAGCGATATAAGCTTGATGCGACTCTTAGACCCAATAAACATACATTTACCCAAATTATATTTATGTCAAATAAATTCTTAAGTATGGAACCAGCATAAAAATAAACAAATCTCAATAATAATTTTCAGAATTACGCACTCGCAACCCACTAAAACTATATTTACCGAAACTAAATTAAGACTTTTATTGCAAAATATCATGTATTGTTTGTTTTCAAATTCTCCACATTTACCGAAACTAAATTAACTCCTGCAAAATATCATAATTGTTCGGTTTCAAATTATTAATTTGTGCAATAGAGACAATTTTTTTTTTTACGCTCGATCAGAGATCCCAAAATTTTGAACAAAAAATTAAACATCGCTTTTTTAAAACAAACAAACATGGGAGAAAAAATGAGACAAAAATCGACAAACGCATAGTTATGGGACCTTGATAGTAAATATTTTGGGACAAAAAAAAAAATTACGTAAAAAAATTATGGGACCAAAAAAAATCTTTTTTCTCTAAAAACCCACTTTACGCATACAACATACCATGGCTTCAATGTATGTTCCCTCGCACTATATATAGTAATGAAATAATTAATTCTTCATACTTTGTTACCATCCAATATGAGCTTAAACAAAAGCTTTGATTTAAAGAATTTTTTCTATTTAAACTTTGTTACCATTCAATATGACCACGTACGTGCTGATCAAACTTTGTAGGAAATTTCAATTGCTATGATTGATTAATCGAAATCTATTTAATTTTCTTGCTTTTGCATGTTCTGTGCTTTTATCAGTAAAGTTAAAAACATTTTCCAAGTTCAGTCCAACATTTAACCTATATATTAATCCATATCTAGAAGATAGAATGATCAACAATCTCAGATGTTATTAAATCATGCATATCCCAATTTCAGTCCTTAGCCATCTCCAGCTTAAAACTCCAAAATTGTAAAATAAAATTAATTATTTAAATTTTTTAATTAAATTATAATTATAATATAAAGTAACTCTAATTAAATATAATTCTAATTTAAACAACAGAATAACTCTAATTGTATTTGTTATATAAATTAATTGTATAATTATATTTATAAATATTAATAAAATAATAGATATAGAGTTTAGAGTTGTGAATAATATTACTCAAAATATGGAGTTCACTATTCAAAACTCTATTTCCAAATTCTAAAATAGAGTACGGTTGGAGGCGGAATGGTACTCCATTTTGAAGTTTTACCTCTGGAGATGGTAGCCGCTCCTACTATTCCACACCATTTTTTTTTTCGGACAAAAAGTTAGTTGTTAATACGCATACACCAAGCACCCAAACAATCCACGAATTCACCAATCCACCTTATAACTCCCATAACTCAAATTTGTTCCCAAAAAGAATCGAATCTTGTTCTCCCGCTCAATTGAGCAGCCCAGTGGCCAGGTGACACCTTTACACAATTTTCTTACAGTATAGCATAAAAAAAAATCCCTTTACGCATACAATTCCACATACAATTCCACATACCATGGCTTCAACTTATATGTTCCCTCACACTATATATAGTAAGGAAATCCATTCTTCATACTTCACACCTTTCTAAAAATAAACATGGCGAATGAGGTTGTTCTTTTAGACGCTGAATTTAGCATGTTTGGCATGAGGGCTAGAATTGCATTAGCTGAAAAGAAGATTAAATATGAGTACAAGGAACAAGATTTGGAAAATAAAGGGCAACTTTTGCTTGAGATGAACCCGGTTCACAAGAAAATCCCGGTTTTGATTCACAATGGAAAACCCATTTGCGAATCCCTCATCATCGTTGAGTATATCGATGAGGCATGGAAGGATATATCTCCATTGATGCCTTCTGATCCGTACCAGAGAGCTCAAGCTAGGTTTTGGGCTGATATTGTCGAAAAAAGGGTACGTAATAATATATAAGTACTGAAAAAGGCCCCTTTAAATAATGTTCATATACTAATTCTAGTGGATATTTTTTTATAAGAAAATAAATTTCATGCACGTTTTAACTAATTTGTTACAATATTTACATTTTATTTCTGAATTTTATTCTCTAGGTAAATTATCCTTCAAAAAAATATGCTCGACTAAAGAAGAAGAGCTAAAATTAGCGTCGAAAGAATTCATGGAGGGCCTCAAGTTGATGGAACAAGAGCTGGGTGACAATACTTACTTTGGTGGTGACATTTTTGGTTTTGTTGACGTGGCACTAATTACATATTATTGCTGGTTTGAAACCTATGAAATTTTGGGTAACTTTAGCATCGAAGAGCATTGTCCTAAATTGATTGCGTGGGCAAAGAGATGCATGGAGAGAGATAGTGTTCGCAAATCCTTGGCTGATCCTAAGAAGGTCTATCAATTTGTTATGTATACTAAGATCAAGTATGGCATTTAATTAGTAGTATATACGGTATAATTATCGATATTTGCGAGTATTTGAGAATAAATTCAAATTCATTCCATTCATTTAAAAAACCCTAATACATGCTCTCCCTCTCTCAAATTGACGCGGCTGCCGCGGCCACCCTCCCCCACCTCTCCCCAGAGAAGACGAAGATCTGCTGGGGCTCAAGACGGTGAACTTGAGAGACGCACTAGTCTGCAAATAATAAAAGCTTTGATATAAGATTTTACCATTTGGTCTGAGTTTATAAGCGAATGGATAATGGGCATCCAAACTTGAGAATTAAGGAAATTCTGATTATGTCGAGTAGATGACATGGAATTATTTGTTAATTATGCTTATGTTTGTTATTGTTTGTTTAGATTAATATTATATAAACTTTTTGTTTAATGTGTGGCGAAAATCGAACATGGAAACTATTGTTTGTTGCATTTTTTGTGTTTTATTTATTTCTGAATTTGAATTTGGAGATGGATGGAGATGGTGGCAATCTGAATTTTCTTGGTTTATTTGGAGATAGATGATGGTGGTGGCAATCTGGATTTGGGGTTTTTGTGCATTTTTTTAGATTTTGATGAACATGTTCATGTGTTTGATTAACTTGTGCATGTTTTATATGCACATGTTCATGTCAAAATGAGGATGAAAATATATAACTTTGAGATTTTAGATTTTAATTTATGTAATTTCTGCAATTTTTTAGATTTTAATTTCGTAATTTTTTTTAAAATTTCAGTTTCTGTAATATTTAGATTTCATATTGTAAATTTCTGAATATTTTAGATGAAAATACGTAATTTTGATATGAAAATATAATTTTTCTATAATTTTCAATAATATGTAAACTTTTGGATTACAAATATGTAAATTTCTGAATTCTTTAGATGAAAATATGTAAATTTTTGTAATTTTTAAAAATATTTAGTTTGTAAATTTTTATAATTTTCAATTTTTTGATATGGATTTCAAGTTGTAATGTTTTTTACATGAACGTTTTTATGAAGATGAATAAAAATAGCATCAATCCCTTAAGTGAAAGGAGGTGATTTTTAAAAATAGGAAATGAAGGGTACATCAGTCTTTTTAGTATCCATTTTGCACCTGTCAGTAATTTTTTTAAAACTTTGGACCTAAGATTTAATGGCCGTTGGGCCTTGCACGTAAGGGTGAGTCACTCCAAATGGATCTGTTTTAGTAGTGTTGAGCCCATTTGTTCTGAATTGGGCCCAACTAACAAGCCAAGCCCATTTCATGATAATTAAATAGAAGAAAGGCCCGCAAACTTGATGGTTTCAAAATCCGTTTCATGCGCATGCAACGCGCCATTCCATTGGCGCATACATCATTGGCAATTCTGTTAGTTTGTTAGCAGCTTCACGATTAGAATCATTCATTCAGGGTGTGTTTTGAAACACTTAAAACAACTTTCAGAAGTACTTATTTTTAAAAATTGTGGGAGAGAACTTTAAAAATAAATGTTTCTAGAAGCTGTTTTAGATATTTCAAACACTCCCTCAGTTATTTCGATAGATTAGTAACAGAGTGCAAAATTCAATTTTGAGATTGGGAGTTCATAGAGAGAGGAAGAACTTGGATTCAGTCTTGAGACATTGAGTGATTTGTATATGGTGTAATCGTCGGTTGAGTTAGTGAAATCTCTGATCCGTGAACGTAGATCTTTAGATCGAACCACGTAAAATCCTGTGTTTTGCTCTTCGTTGTTTGTTCGTTTCTTGCTGCAAATATTCTATTTCACAAACTAAGTGTTAGTTGGCAAGCGATATAGTATTAGTTCGCTGGTGAAGTAGTACTCCCTCCGTCTTGTCTTAGATTGTCTATTCACTATTTGACTCGTGATAAATTGACTTTTAAGGAGGTGTAGTAGAGATGATGGGTAAGACTACCATACCCCACCTTTAAAATCTCTTTACCATTTTAAATACTAATAAATAATTCGTTCACTAAAACACGAGCCAAAAAGTGAATGGACAATCTAAAATAGGATGAGGGAGTATTAGTTAAGTTGGCAAGCGATACCATGTTTAATGTTGTTTATAGTTTCTCACATAATTAATAATTAATGCATAAGATTATATTACTAAATTAATTAAGAGTAATATTACTTTATATAAAAATAAACCTATATATTTAAAACATTTATAAAAAAAAAAAAAAAAAAAAAAAGAGAGAAAAGGGCCAAGCTGATCCTAAGAGGGTAGAAAATATTCCAAGCCCATTTAAAGCGGTTTGGGCCACCAATTGAGAAGAATCAATTGGTTATAAGCCTATAACTAAAACTCTCCAATTAAAAAATTCTTATATTCGGTTATTCCTACGACGCGTGTAGTTAATTAACTAATTAATTGATGCCTTAATGTAATGATAAAAAGTCTACACAGTAACACATTTTTTTATTTATCAGTAACACAATTTTTAATACTCCCTCCGTCTAACAATTTTATGCACAATTGACTTTTATACGTATTTTTGCGAACAAATTTTGTATTGGTAATTAAAATAATAAAGTGACTTTTAAGGAGGGGCTTGATAGATCTATTAAGCCCCTCCTTAAAAGTCACTTTATCATTTCAATTACTAATCCAAACCCATTTTGGATTGTAAAAGTCAAACCGTTTAAAATTGTTCATTTAACATGTTGCGGTACGTTACTAAGCAAATAATTAATTATTTTTTTCCCTTTAATTTTAAAGTGCCACTTGATTTTTTTAACCTTAATAATCTTAATCGGGTTTTGAGACGAGTTTAAAAATAAAATGTATGTTAAAAACTAAGTGAATCGGGTAGATTTACCGGAATTAAACTGATTAAAAAATAAAAAAATAAATCAAAATACATAGAAATCACTCTTCCTTCTTAAAAATATACGCTGAAAAATTTCAATCCAAAATTATCATGATTAAAAAAATTTAAGTAATATTTTAAAATTAATTTTTTTTACATATTTAACATTTAACAGTTACCTACTTCCTCCGTCCCATAAAAGCATGCACGTTTTTCTTTTTGGGACTTCCCAAAGAAACATGCACGTTTTCTAAAATGACAAAACACTCAAAACTTATACTCTCATAATATCATTATAATTGATTTAGATAATACCAATAAAATAAATTTTCTTATTTTGTGTGCTCGACTAGGAGTGCACGTTTCTTTTGGACGAAGAGAATATTTAATAAACTACTGCAACATTGAACAGGATCAATTACAACTTTTCAACAACTGCGGCCAACTCAAGATTGAATCATGAATATGATACATGGAAATTGATTTTGTCTATGCTACACTGCTGACACTGTCAATCACCTTTTTTTACATCACATACATATGTGAGAGTTCACTATTTTTTTATATATTTATATTTTTTATTTTAATTCAATTAATAGTATCAAAGCATATAAATACTTGACACTATATTACTATGTAGCATAGACAAAACCATGGAAATTCACGTCCAATCTCACCTTTTATAACGAATCCGGGCCCACTCAAGATTGAATCATGAATATGATACATTTTTTTTGACCGGGATCATGAATATGATACATTGAAATTGATTATTTTTTTGGTTTCCAATATTCTTTTCTTTGTATCTCACTAGACTTGTACTAACTATATTAATAATTCGGCACATGGAATATTACTTGTACTAACAGTCCTACTTTTAATAATTTCTCCAAAATATTAATTATTATTTTTATATATGTAGTCATGCTTATCCATTAACTTAATTTCTGCCAAATCAAACAACAACGCATTTTAGATTTCGATTCACATCATTTATCCCTTCTATTTGTTTTTTCAAAGTGCCACTATAAGAAAATAAAAAATTATCTACAAAATTTTTAAATAACTACGGAATTCAAATTTTCTAATTAATTAAAATAATATTTGGTCCTTAATTAGTGAGGTACAACTTGCATATTAATTTTTGAATTTGTAGTAGATAAAAAAAATTACCTATGATTAAAGTGTCTATATTTGTAATTTTCGTAGATAAATTTATCTAAACAAATAATTTCCTTGGCAATGTACATTTTCAAAGATAATTATATCTGTTCTTGAGGGTGTACACTCGAGCTCACCAATTTAATCAACTACCAACTTTGTTTTATCCCCCTTCATAGGAATCTGGTTCTCAATTTCTTTTGTTTCGTTTTATATTATTTTTTCATAATTACAGATTCATGTATGGATGCATTTTAGTACTTTATCTTGAGCGAGGTATTAAATTTGAATTCCTTCACAATAACTTAAAACAAAGATATAAAAATCACAAATATATTACAGGACTCAGAGAAAGTTACGGGACCATTGTGATATTTTCTCGGATAACATCGATGGTGTGTAATTTTTGAAAGATTTACAGACGAGTCCTATGTTCCATTTTTAGTTTCATAATTTTTTCACTAGTTCAATTTTAACTATAAAGATGTCAATTTTAATCATTTTTGCTCGAAAGAATTAAACTTTTACGAGGACCAGCACATGAGGCACATGTTGAAGATATTTTACATCGATATTCTTGTGATGCTGGCAAGGATGAGTTGATATGGCCGGCATTATTTTTTGCATGGAAATCTGAAAAGAATGCCATGTTATCAATCCATCATACACCACAAAGTACAATAATACAACAGCTCCTATATATACACTCTCATGCATTATATTGTTAAAATGCAAATGCAGAAGGACCACAAAGTACAATAATACAATAAAATGCACATGCACAATGCAGAAGAATTAACCACGTAAAATAGTACATGCAGCTACTGAATACGTTGGTTAATAGCTTGTCTCTTAACTCAGTTGTTCTTTGCATTAATTGTCATATGTATGCAGCAAATTATTATTGTTTTTTTTTTTTAATTAGCAAAGCATTATAGTTGATTCAATGGGAAACATATATAGAATCAGGAGAAAAAGCTTTCTGCATTCTTTCTTCTTTGCTATGAGATGTCACTTTCATGTTTTCAAACATGGTATCAGAGCTGCAGGTTAGCATGCAGTCTCAGTGTCATTTCCTATTCATCTTTAATATTTTAGAAAATTAATAAAAATGCCCTGTATTGATAGTTTAAACTAACTTTTACTCTTTTTTTATAATTTTTTTTTGCCCTTTCATGAGATATTAAGCCGCAAAAAAACACTTTTCTTCCTGAGATATTACAGTGTCCTCGAGCTCTGACTATGTGTTTCATATTTTAACAGCACATCAAATAGAAGGGCGGTTATTCTAGAAAAGGCAAATGTGAATCAAAAGTTGGGGCAAATATTACTAGAACAGAGGGAGTAGTATAGAAGTGATGTTACTTGTCTAAATATTACTAGAAAGATCAATTAAGGGTTTGGAGTAGGTGATACACCTTGGAGTGTGTGGATTTTGGTAGCTCCTAAAAGATAGGAGTCTAGGGTTCTGCTCCCTAATCTGATGGCCCCGATTTTGTTGGGAAAATCGCTAAAAAATTGATTTTGGAAACTGCTGCATAGGCGCTGAAATATGGCTAAATAGAAAAATAATCAAACTCATGACCTCAACATAGATAGTACGGATGTTTTAACCACTTGAAGTATTTCAATTTGTAAAAATGACATTCAATTTTGCCTTCAAATCTCATGGTCAAACTTAATTAAATGGAGTTCTCAATTAATTCCAGATGGGCCTGCTACTTGGACTTTTGATTGCTGAGAATGGGCCTCAATTAGGTCTCAAGTGGCTGAAATTTTGGGCTTGAATCATGCTGAAATTATGTTCTTCTTTGCTTGACCAGATTTATTTCTTCCTCAATTTCTTCTTTTGTTTGACTTCATTAAAAATTAGGCTCGTATTTTATTTAAAAAAAATTGTTTATTTCAAGTCACGACAAATGAATTTGAAAATAAATCTGACTCAAACGGGACACTATGTCAATGATTCACATGCAATAGAAATACAACAACTGAACAAAGTAATGTTACAAGTCAAACCAAGACCAGTTAAAAAGACAGAAAGGATATCTTTGATTTATGAAATCACGTAATTCGCATTCTCTACTTCTCTCATCATGAAGAAAAACACATTTCTAACTTAGAAGATTCACTGGCTCACGTCTTGCCCCACTTTTACCCACTTGCCCGCAGATACAACATACAAAACCACCAAGTCAATTGCAACGACCAGGTCGTTGAGTACTCGACTGCTCTAGTCGACTGCCAACTCGATCAACTCATACTTGAAAGTAAAGACGCAGTCGAGCAGCTCAACCACCTGCTGACCGGCCCGAATTAAAAGAAAATTAAATTGCACGGTATATTTAATACAAAAGATATTTATTCTTTTTGACAATTTAATATAGATGTGGAAAATAAAACAATTAAAACATTGCAAATATATATAATCACGGACTTTTCAATATTTTGACATATATTACGTACTGAACAATGAAGACCAATACATTAATTAAACGGTACAATAATTTTAAATTCAAGTCTATTTTTCAATATTATCAAAAAATATTTTTACCAAAATTTTAAATTCAAGTCTATTTTTCAATATTATCAAAAAATATTTTTACCAAAATTTTAGATTTTGCGCCATCTTCATATCATATCTTTGCGAAATTTACAAGAGATTTGAATTTTTTTTTTCTAGAGGATCATCTATTAATCTTTCAGAAATGCAATACGTGATTTATAATTAGAATTTTAATGCTACAAAATTATTTTTAAATAAATATGCAAGCTTTGCCGTATGTTTCCATATTAAGATTCATCTTTTATAATTTAATAAAACAATTTCGAAGGAAGCAAGTAGCAGCTATCCAATCTTGTTTAAAATTTCGGCAGTCATGTTCTCTATCTTTTAATTAATAATAATAATTATTATTATATGTTTGTTTAGCTATTATATTTTATAAAATAAATGTCTTTAAAATTTTATCTCTATCTACAAAAATCAAATCTCAAGATTTTCATGAAATATATTCAAATCTCAATTTCATTAGAAAATATATTTTCTCCCCTATAAATAAAGTTTCTTCTTTATGAAATTAAAACACGTAGACAAATATTATTTCATACTTTTCACAACCCCAAAGTTTTTTCTCAACAACATGACATGAACTAATAAGTATCATAAGAAAAATTTATGCAAGAACACTAAAAGAGGTCTTTGAGGGGAGGGGACCCAATTGGATTGACAAGAGATCCTTTAAAAACCTAGCAGAACCTAAAATTAAAGAGAATGATGAAAAGTTTATACATGATTGATTGACATGAATTGTTTGTGGCTATTCATTTTATTTGTACCTTATATTTAGTTTTGTCAAGGTAACCTCACTGAGCTAGTGGTTTTGCTCATATCATACATTTAACATTTTTCAGTTTAAGAAGGAGTGCGGTGGAGGGACGGTGATTATATCTTGATAAAAATTATTTTTATATTAATTTATTAGTATTAGCATTTAAATTTAAATTGTATTTTAAATTTTAGTCACTTCTCCGTGAAAAATTTGAATCTTTAAATTCTTATTTATTTATTTTTTCGCTTTCCGCTGCAAATTCTTAGAAAATTTATGCATATTTGGCCTATGAAAAATTGGGATGTGACAGAGTGGTATCAGAGCAGGTCTACATTTTTGTAGACTTGTTAAAATAAAAATCTTTTATTTTTATTTAAGAAAAATATTTTCGTAAAAGAATTTTAATCATGCATTATTAGGTTTAAGTTAGCATCCACCACCTCCCAAGGCTGCAACTCCTATAAGGTATGACATGAAATTTTATAAGCTATTTTACAATTTGATCATGGAAAAGATGATCACATGATATATGGTACATGCATTACATGTTAAAGTTCTATTTTCAAATTCAAAAGTGATTTTATTCATGCCATAAAGTACATTAACTACATGATTATTTCAAAATTTTAACATGTGCATGCATATTTTATCAATTACAGCAGATTTTCGAGGACGAAAATATTTTTAAGGGGGTAAGATGTAACACCCCGAAAATTTCAAGTCAATTATATATATTTTTTTAAAACTTCCATAATATATTTTTCCCAATATTTTTAAATTCAAGTCTATTTTTCAATATTTACAAAAGATATTTTTACAAAAAATTTAGATTTTTCTCCAACTTCATATCATATCTTTGCGAAATTTACAAGAGATTTGAATTTTATTTTTTTCTAGAGGTTCATCTATTTATCTTTCAAAAATGCAATACGTGATTTATAATTAGAATTTTAATGCTACAAAATTATTTTTAAATAAAGATGCAAGCTTTGCCGTATGTTTTCATATTAAGATTCGATCATATATCTTTTATAATTTAATAAAACAATTTCGAAGGTAGCAAGTAGCAGCTATCCAATCTTGTTTAAATTTTCGGCAGTCATGTTCTCTATCTTTTTATTAATAATAATAATTATTATTATATGTTTGTTTAACTATTAGATTTTATAAAATAAATGTCTTTAGAATTTTATCTCTATCTGCAAAAATCAAATCTCAAAATTTTCATGAGATATATTCAAATCTCAATTTCATTAGAAAATATATTTTCTCCCCTATAAATAAAGTCTCTTCTTTGTGAAATTAAAACACATACACAAATATTATTTCATACTTTTCACAACTCCAGAGCTTTTTCTCAACAAGGTGTGGTTTACTTTATCTTTACTGAATATTTTGTATTAATGATTTGTTTATCTACGCAAGAATAATAAGTATCATAAGAAAAATTTATGCAAGACATGCACAAGACACAAACTCGGGACTGAATAGAGGTCTTTGAGGGGGACCCAGTGGAATTGACAAGAGATCCTTCGGAAAACCGCGTTACCTAAATTAAAGAGCATGATGAAAAGTTTATACATGATTGATTGACATAAATTGTTTGTGGCAACTCATTTTATTTGTACCTTATATTTAGTTTTGTTAAGGTAATCTCACCGAGCTAGTGGTTTTGCTCATACCATACATTTAACATTTTTCAGTTTAAGAAGGGAGTGCGGTGGAGGGGTGGATGTATCTTGATGAAAATTATTTTCATATTAATTTATTAGTCTTAGCATTTAAATTTAAATTATATTTTAAATTTAGTTACATCTCCATGAGAAATTTTGAATCTTTAAATTCTTATTTATTTATTTTTTCGCTTTCCGCTGCAAATTCTTAGAAAATTTATGCATATTTGGCCTACGAAAAATTGAGATGTGACATTAGGTGCAAATCTTGTCCTTCAAATCTTTGATAAATTTATCCAAGGCTCCAGACAATGCAAGCCCCCACTAATCTGTTATATATCTATTATAATATGCGAATAAAATTCAATATATAAATTTAAGCTCAGTCCAATATTATTTCCTACTTTATATTTAATTTGCAATTCTCAATTTAAAATTAAAGTTCATCCCCACACTCACTATACAATTATAAATTAAGATATAATTTGATATAATTTTATTTTTTTGATCTGTCATGTCCCTCATTTTTTCTTTTTCTTATTAAAACTTAATTAAAGTATTGAAATTCAAAAATTTCATCCACAATAAATATTTTACTTTATTGTAATTTTGGATGTGCTTTCCAAACATTTAGAGTATAATCATATGAATATAATTTTATTTTTCATTTAGTATTTTTATTTATTTAATTTGTTCAATATTAAATATCTACTTTGCTCTCTAAATTTTTTTCCTTTTCTTTTGAGGAATATGTATGAATAGTTTATATTTTATTTGTTATATATTGTGATAATGATAATTTTTTGGCCCTTTAATATTAGAAAAAGAGAAATTATAAATGTAATAATATATTAACATGAGTTAAATGAGATATTTTTTAAACTGATAAAAGTTTCTTGAAATAATTAAAAAAATATGGAGCATAAATTGTTTGATTTTATTTTAAAATAAACATTATTTATTAATATAAAAATAACATATTTTATAAATAAACATCATTCTTTTGGAATATATTTTGTTAAAAATATAAATAAATTCAAATTTAATTACTGATGAGTTTTATGTTTTGAAGTCTCATATAACACAACCTAAATTAATATTTTTAAATGTAAATATAAAATTTTATAATGACAAAACTTCAAAAAATTTCAGCCCACCCCACCGTTAAATTCTAGATCCGTCCCTGCCGGACAACCCACAAGAAATATGCACCACTCGCGCTTAGTCCACGCGCTATCTCAAAAATCACCTCCTTATCGCCAGGCGCAAGGTTACCGAGTTCATAAAAAGTCATAGGAGTTTTTTACTTCTCAATTTCTATCATTTTAGTCTCAATTTCAATCCTTTTGGTGGAAAAAATTGTATCTTCACATGGAATTGAACGATATCTAATATTCCGCCCAAAAGTTACACGTGCATGGAAAGCCAACACATTAAAATTAACAACTCACGAGGGATAATTAATATACAGACGAAACAGGTTCTTCTTTCATCTCCCACAGAGAATTCATCTAAAAAGCATAGAGAGCTATAGGGGTAATAATTTATTTATTTAATTTCCTCAACAGACGAAATCATTGCCTCTCGCTTCTTCAACAGAGTGAACAATTTAAATGGGTGGAGTGCTTCCACAATCGAACCAACAACCTGAGCTCTGATACCATGAGAGAATTCCGTCTCATCTAAAAGCTCGAGCTTATAGAGAGGGTCGGGAATAATTTATTTATTTAATTTCCCTCAACACCCACACATGTAACTTTCGGCGGAATATCATGATCAAATATGGTACGTACAATTTTTTTTCTCCAGGAATGTTGAAATAGTACAAAGTTACAACACTTTTTATGGACTCAGAGAAAGTTACAGGATCATTTTTGAAAGGATGATTAGAATATCACCGTTGAATTGGTGATTGGAGAAAACTCTTATTAATAGACCGATTACAGGAATACAACAACTTTCCCAAGATACAAGTAGATTTACATGGAAAGAATAAAATATATAAATACATTGGATAAAGACTAATTTCTATTCTTTATCTCTAATACCCCCGTCAAGCGCTGCGTGGGGTGAAGGCACACACAGAGCTTGGAACGAAGAAACTCAAATGCCGGACGAGGGAGGCTCTTCGTGAAGATGTCGGCTATCTGAAGATGTGAAGGAACAAAGCTAGTAGATAACTTCCCAGAAGAGACGAGCTCACGAACAAAGTGATAGTCCAAATCAATATGCTTGGCACGCTTATGGGCAACAAGATTCTCGCTCAAAACAGAGAGCACTTTTATTGTCACACAAAAGAGTCGGACGAGAAGCTATGGTTGAACGGAGCTCATGGAGAAGATTAGTGACCCAAACCAATTCGGAAGTTTGCATTCGCTAATGCCCTTGACTCGATTCACAAATTTTGATCGGCAACCGTTGGTTGTTTCTTAGCGGACCAAGAAACAAGATTTCCCCAATAAAAATAAGCGTAACCATAGGTGGAACGACGCGCCTCGGTGCAACGGGCACGGTCAACATCGGAATAACCCAAAATGTAAGATCTCGCCTCTTGACGAAGGAGAGACCATAGAGAATCGTACCCTTGACATAGCGAAGAATACGTTTTCATCGCTAGAAAATGAGCGTCGGTTGGAGAGTGAAGGAATTGACTAACCGAATCGACAACAGATGAGAGATCGGGATCGGTGATGGTCGACATCTTTGCAAGGCCCCAACAAGTGATCAGATAAGCGTGGGGTCACGAAACGGATCACCGTCTCGACAAGAGACTCCCCAAAGAACCAATGGAGTGGAAACAGGCTTGAGTCCAACAACTCACTGCTCAAGGATATCATGGGCATATTTAGCTTGACCCACAAACAAGCCGGCAGATGTATATAAGAGACCTCAAGACCGAGGAAATAATTCAAACGCCCAAGATCCTTGATGGCAAACTCACGGTGTGTAATGAGATATAAAAGATTGCAACAACGAAATATATTCCTCAGAATAATGATATCATCGACATAGAGCAAAGAATAAATAATGTAAGTGCCTCGATGAAAATGAAACAAGGAAGAATCACAACGACTCAGAGAAAGCCAAGGTTGGTGAGATACGAGCTAAACCTCTGAAACCAAAGCTAGGGGAGCTGGCGAAGACCATAAAGAGCTTTCTTGAGTCGACACACATGATCGTAAACCGAGGATCAATAAACCCCGGGGTTGAGCCATAAACACCGGGTTTGTCAAGAACGCCATTAAGGAAAGCATTCTTGACATCAAAGGCGATGAAGAGGCCAACTATCTTTGAAACCGATAAAGCCGGGATAATCTGCGAACGGTTGCGGCTTTGACAACCGGACTAAACGTGTGATGAAAAATCGGTCCCGAAATTTGTGTGAAGCCCCGAGCCACAAGACGGGCCTTGTGGACGCTCAATCGAGCCATCGGCATGAAACTTCGACGAAAAACCCATTTCAACCCACAATATTCGTGCGGAGGGCGGGTACCAAATCTCATGTGTGATTCGAACGGAGGGCATCAATCTCCTCTTGCATAGCAAAGAAGCCACTCGACGCTTTGTCAGCAGACTTAAATCCACGAGGCCTCCAAGGGTGGAAACGAGCCGATAATAAGGCAAAGGAAAGCTAAGTCAAGAGGGTAGCGGGGCTTGAAAATGCCCCGCCGAGCCCGTGACCATCGGATGTGGTGGGAACCCGGGCGGAGGAGCGAGAAGGTGCCGCCATGCCAGTCCGTGGATCGAGCGAGGTCGCCGACAAAGCCGTTGATGAGGCGCTGGGGGAGCCTCGCACGGATGCGGGCCGGTCGAGTGCAAAGCATGCACCGGTTAGGAGCGGGCCGAACCGATCGCCTATGTCGGATCGTTCATCAAGGATGCGGGCGCAGCGATGCACATTGCGCCGAGGTCGGTCGCGGCAAAAAAAAGGTCGGGAAGAAAGCGCGGAAGGATGAAGAGTTGCCGAGGCATCCAAGAAGGTGGTAATGTCTAATTCTCGAGACCGGAGGGCGGACGGCTCTCGAAAAAGGAAAGGAAAACTCATCAAATTGAGCATGGCGAAAATGAAGGTCCGAGAAGAGACAGGATCAAAACATCGAAATCCTCAGTAAATGCTACTATAACCCGTAAAAATACACCTGGACGACTACGAGGCTCCAAATTTTGTTATCAAGATAATCCCGAAGGTATGGAAATACCCGACACCCAAAAGGCTTGAAGTTTGCATAATTAGGAGCATAACCGAATAACAACTCAAAAGGTGATGAATTTTGCAAAACAGGGTAGGAAGCCGGTTGATCACAAAAAAAATTGCCAGGCAAATGCCTCAAACCGTAGAGAAGCAGGTGCATGGGCATGAAATAGCATGGACGCACCCGGTTTAAATGTGGACGATTACGCTTACGCTTCGGCCATTCTTTGCTAAGTGAGTGTAAGGACAAGACAAACGATGAAGTATGCCATTAAGATTCAAAAAATTCGGGACTTTAGCATTAACAAACTCGGTTCCCCCATCACTTTGAAACACCTTGATTTTACGATCAAATTGATTGCGCATAAAGATATGAAATCGAACCAAAATATCGTGAGAATTCAGACTTAGCACGAACGGATAAATCCAAAGAAAATCGAGAATAATCATCAATAAATGCAACATAATAGCGGAAACCATCAACGGTAAAAAAAGTCTGAGGACCCCATAAATCACAATGAATTAAATCCAAAACACAATCAGCACGTTTCTCATTCAACTGAAAAGATAATCTCTTGCTCTTAGCCAATTGACAAGAAGAGCAGACACTTCGGATTCGGTAAAAACATATGTAATGATATAAATGACCAAGTTTGTTCAAGAAAGAAATAATAGAATGTGGGACATGCCCCGCACGTAAATGCCATAAACCCAAACTAACCTTCAATTTTTTATTCCGGACAAAGAAGAACCAAAGCCTAATCCTCGATCAAGCAAATATAAGCCTTTATCACACCTTCCCTGTGCCAGGATTTGCTTTGTCACTCGGTTCTGAATGGCAAAGAACTTATCAGAGAAAATCACATCGACCGGAAAATCGGATGTTAGTTTACTGATAGATAACAAATTTTTAGTGATATGAGGAACTACTAAAACATCCAGCAATTGCACATCTGCAGACAATTTACTAGAGCCAATATGAGAAATATTCAAAGCATTGCCATTACCAACAATGACTGACCCATTACCAGAATAAGGCTCGTAAGTGTCCAATGCAGTAGTCTGATTCGTCATGTGAGCAGAGGCACCCGAATCAAGATACCAATCAGAGCGTAGTCCGACACACATTGCGGGAGGGATGTGAATGCCTTGGGCTAAGTGTCTTTGAAGAGACAAAGTTGACGAGCATTGAGAAACCGAGGACACTTATCCGCATAGTGCTCCCCACGACATATCTGACAACGAGGGATTCGACGCCCCCCATTCGTAGAACCAGAAAAACCATTGGTGAAGCCAGAGTTGCCGTGCTGTCCACGGTTGCCAGAAAAATTTCCACGATTGCCACGATTGCCAGAGAACCGCGATTGCTGCCCAAAACCCGGTGAACCCTGCTGTCCACGGGAGTAGCCACCCGATGAAGATGAACGGCCCTGACTACGGCCCGAGGAACGATCAGCCGTGAATGCAACTAATTTTCCATAGCACGAAGCATGGACTCATACTTGTTTGGCTTGGCTCAACAAATCCGCGAAACGCCAAATAGGAGTAAATGCCATTCGAGTATCCGTAAAGCTTGCAAATTGGACACCCAATCCACGCAAAAACCAATGACTCTTATCTGATTCAATGACAGGACAACCAATAGCATGCAATTGATCACATAACGACTTAAATTTCTTACCATATTCTTCAACTGGAGAATCACCCCGACGAAGAGAGAGCAATTCCTCGAGTTGATCTTTGGCGAAGTTCGGAGGAATAAACGCCCTCGAGTAGACCACATAGCGCCGCGATGTGGTGGATTCCGTAACTTCGTATACGTCTTCTTAGCGATGTGTAGACGACGCCAAGGAGCTTGCGGTCCTTAATTTTCACGATAGGCTGGATTGGGCGGCCACGCCCTCGGCCAGAGGTGATGACAGGAGAGGCGAGCGATCCGGTCCAAGTAGCCGAAAGGTGTCAAAACACTCGGCCATATGTTCAATTTGGCGACGCCATGGAAGGTAATTCGAGGCGCCCAATTTGATTCCAGCAACCATGTTGATCATGGCGGTGACGGGAAGAGAATCGGTGGGAGGATTGGCCATGTTGAGAGAGACGACCGAAGGTTGCACGAGAGGAGGGTGTTCCGTGGACGAGACGAATTCAACAAGGAGGTTGCGTACCCAGAAATCCAGAAACGCAAAGGGGTGTGTGAGGATGAATATCAACGGCGGAGAATTGATTACGATGATGATGGCGGTCGAGGGTTCTGTTTTTGGAGGGTGTTTTCGTTTTCTATAGATTAGGATATACACGTTTGAAATTTAAATAATCCTATGCAGATATTGGTTTGTGGGAGTGAGATGATATGTGAGGGATTTAAGTGGTAGTGGAGAGTAATAATTGTGTAGGGAGATGATATGTGAGGGATTGAGCGGTAATGGAGAGTCGTAATTCTGGTAGTGGAGAGAATTAATTTCGCAGATTAAGATTTCTGCAAAATTAGAGAAAAGACTGCAATTTAGGAGAAAAGGGCGAGAATTTTTTTTTTTTTTTGAATTTAGGATTTTCTGTGTAACTTGGCTTTGATACCATGAAAGGATGATTAGAATATCACCGTTGAATTGGTGATTGGAGAAAACTCTTATTAATAGACCGATTACAGGAATACAACAACTTTCCCAAGATACAAGGAGATTTACATGAAAAGAATAAAATATATAAATACATTGGATAAAGACTAATTTCTATTCTTTATCTCTAATAATTTTTAATATTTTCTCGGATAATATCGATGATTTGTAATTTTGGAAAAATTTACAAACGAGTCCTATGTTCCATTTTTAGTTTCATAATTTTTCATTTTTTTTTTTTAGTTATGAAGGTGTCAATTTTAATCCTTTTTGCTCAAAAGATTTGAACTTTTACGGGGATCAGCACGTGAGGCACACGTTGAAGATATTTTACGTCGTTTCTTGTGATGCTGGTAAGGACGAGTTGATATGGCCTGCCTTATTTTTTGCATGGAAATCTCAAAAGAATGCCAAGCCAACAATCCATAATACACCACAAAGTACATTAATAATGGTGTTATTTTTTATTATTGAACCGAATCGACAGGTGGAACATGCTTGTTGTTGAAATTATTTATCACCTTTAGTGCATCTCTCTTGTATACCGATCATATATCTTTTGTCTTGTAAGCATGCAAAAGTTATCCGAGGACGATTCTTGAATGATAAATTGTACTATGGAGCTTGGATATAAGTGACGGTACAACCCTTTGAAGCGAGGGCTATGGCGAGGTGTACGAAAGGAGTGATGTGGCCTTGGTATAAGAATTCAACCATTATTGCGTGTGGCTTAACACCATCGGTACTGTTGGCCATTGATTTTCGCTGAATCAATTTCTTAGTTGCTACTGCTATGTATATATGTGATGATACATATCACATATGCTATGTAAGTAATGATACTATTGAGCTTACAAGACTATATTAATAACGTCAGTTGCGGCACATGCAACAGCACTTGTACTAACTATATTAATAACGTCAGTTGCGGCACATGGAATAGTACTTGTATTAACAGTCCTACGGTGTTTAAACCAAAATCGTCTCATAAATTTGCACCTTTATTGAAATGATTTCATAATTATAATTTTTTATCAATTTAATCCCACATGTATTTGATTTGATCCAATAATCGCCCCACATCGTTTTGGACACATCTCGAACATATTCCGGTCAAAATTGGGCCTACACGCGCCCCCAATTTTGACCGAATATAAGTAAGCCACGTGTCCAAAACGACGTCATTTTGGGCTATTTTGAGCGACCTAAAGCAGTTTCGGACTAAATTTGATCAAATTGAATACATATGAGACTAAATTGGAAAAGTTGATAATTATGGGACCATTTTAATAAAGGTGCAAAGTTATGAGACGATTTTGGTTTAATGACTATTGATTTAGAAGGTATGTTTGATAGTATGTGTTTGAGAATTTGGAAATGGCTAAAGTATAGAAG
This sequence comes from Stenogyne calaminthoides, assembly GCA_037126765.1. NCBI lineage: Eukaryota > Viridiplantae > Streptophyta > Magnoliopsida > Lamiales > Lamiaceae > Stenogyne > Stenogyne calaminthoides. Next base: position 28,273,625 of record JBBCBC010000026.1, on the reverse strand, counting down.
AGGCATGCATATGGACTATTCGTTGATTAACTGGCTGGAGAATCCAATTGTATGCCTCAAGAGTTTGTGAGTAAGTTGAATATTGATGTTAGGAAAGTGTAATTTTATATGGTTTGTACTTGGTTTGAGATTTTTGCCTTGTAAGGGATTGAAGTACCCCTTGTACTCTTTTTACTAATTTACTTTGCTGTTTCAAAAAAATAATAATTATGAGACCATTTCAATAAAGGTGTAAAGTTATGAGACTATTTTGGTTTAATTCGCACTACAACATAATTGACCTTATGTAACACTTTTTTGCAACATTTTTAATTTATGCAACAAATTATGGTAACACTATTATAATTTATATATTATATAACTTTATTAATATGTAACACTTGCATATAACACTTTTAAATAGGTAGCACTTCTTAGCTAACACCTTTATATAGATAACACTTCTTAGCAATATTTTAATAAATGTAACACTTTTAAAATAACACTTTAACATAAGTAACATTTTTAGGTAACACTTTTACTCATGTATCATATTTTAGTAACATTTTATATTAATTATTTAAATAAATATATGTATAAATATATGGCCAAAATTAATAAAAACCCCACAAAGTACTAGACTTGTACTAAGACAACAGGTTCGCACATGGCCTTTTCTTGGGGAAATAAAGCACAGTGAGCCCTTTAATTCATTTGAAGTAAGTTGGCTTGTACCTCTTTCGAAGAAAATGGGCTCCAGTTTCATTTAATTATTGAATGAATTCTGCTCTTTTTTTACTAATAATAAGAGTGTTGGACCAGCTTTTTTTGATGATAAGAGTGTTGCACCAGTTTATTTTGATTGGAAATAATTTGATTTGTGCCCCAAATTGTACTATCGAGCTTACTAGACTTGTACTAACTATATTTATAACGTCAGTTGCGACACATGGAATAGTACTTGTACTAACAGTCCTACTCTTAATGTTTTCTCCAAAATATTAACAATTTTTTTTTTTATATATTTGGTCATGCATATCCATTAACTTAGTTTTTGTCCAATCAAACAACAAAACATTAGATTTCAATTCACATTATTTATCCCTTCTATTTGTTTTTTCCAAGAGCCATTACAAGAAAATAAAAAATTATCTACGAAATTTTAAAATGACTACGGAATTTTTCAACAAAAATAATATTTAGTCCTTAATTAGTGAGGATTACCTACAATTTGCCTATTAATTTTTAGATTTTTAGTAAATAAAAAAATTACCTATGAACATAGTGCCTATACATTTGTAATTTTGTTAGGCAAATTTACCTAAAAATATAATTTCCTAGGCAATTTTACATTTTCATAAATAATTATATTTGTAATTCAATTAAACTCATGTGTGCAACTGACATTAGTACAAGGAAAAAAACGATTGGTATTAACTTCCTACGCATAGGAAAATTGAATATTTCGACCAAAATAGAATAACCACACATTAGTGGCAAATCCATACTATATATTAAATCAATGAGACATGATTTTAAATTGTCTTATATTAAATGGTACATAATATTCCTAGAGTAACGTAAATAAACATTATAAATGAAATATATGATGAAGAATGGTTCATTGCGATTGGGCAATGAAGGTAATTAGGCAGATGATGGATAACATAATAGCAATGCATGAATTTTTTTAGTTTTTTGTTTCTTTTTTTTTTATGCAAATTACTACAACATAATTGACCTTATTTAACACTTTATTGTAATACTTTTAATTTATGCAACACATTATGGTAACACTATTATAGTTTATATATTATGACACTTTATTAATATGTAACACTTGCATGTAATACTTTTAAATAGGTAGCACTTTTTTAGGTAACACCTTTATATATGTAACACTTCTTAATCAACACTTTTATATATGAAACACTTTTTAACAATATTTTAACAAATGCAACACTTTTAAAGTACAATAATGGTGTTATTTTTTATTATTTCCAAAATATTATTTATTATTATGTATTGAACCGAATTGACATATGGAACATGCTTGTTACTGAAATTATTTATCACTTTTACTTCATCTCTCTTGAATAAGGAACATCTACCTTTTGTCTTGTAAGTAAAAGTTATCCGAGGACGATTCTTGAATGATAAATTGTACTATCGTGCTTGGATATAAGTGACGGTACAACCCTTTGAAGCGAGGGCTATGGCGAGGTGTACAAAAGGAGTGATGTGGCCTTGATATAAGAGTTCAACCATTATTGCGTGTGGCTTAACACCATCGGTAGTACTGTTAATGGCCATTGTTTTTCGCTGTAACAATTTCGATGTTGCTATTGCTATGCATACGGGGGCAGATCCAGAAATTGATGGTGGGGTGGGCTAGAAAAAATAATTTTAATAAGGTTAAATCTTGTATCCATTATGTGCATCGAGCACTTCACAGTGTATTTTAAAATCATGCAATTTATTATACTAAAATATACATTTTTGGGTAATTTCTATTTCAAAAAAATAATTTAACTGAGTTAGAAGCAAATTGAGTTCAATAGACTGGGCTAAGAACTTAATAATCCAAATTAATTACATATAATGTATATAATACAAAGAACTTGGAGACAGTTGGGCTGGGCTTGAGCCCGGTCAGCCCACCCTCTAAATCCGCCCATGTATGCATATATATGGAGAAAACTAAATCTCCCATCCATGGCAGTCAATCAGGTTCCATAACTCAAGTTTTTGTATTTTCTAATTTTATAAATAAGCCAAATTAGCCCATCGGGTTTGCCACGTGTGCTTTTATGGGCCATCTTGGAGAGTTTGAACTTGCCGCTGTTTCGATTGTACAATGCTCGAGGGTTTCGTCTATGGCATAATGGTGAGTACTAATATATTGTAACATGCTCAACTTAGGGGTTTATTTAATTTAAAAATACATCTGATTTTTATTTTAACTTGAAAATAAAAAATTCATGATTCCTGAATGTTTTTTTTTGAAATAACTAGGAATGGAAGTGCCCTTGAAACACTGTGTGGCCAGGCAGTTGGTGCGGGACAATTTGACATGCTAGAAATATTAATGCAGAGATCATTTATCATAACATTGATGACACTTTATTCCTAACCCCTCTGTATACATTCACACCTACGCAACTACTAGATTTCTCTGATGGATGAAATCAACCCATCAATGCACGTCATTCGCATTCTCTACCTGAGTGAAATTAAATAAATAAATAGATTATTCCCGACCCTCTCTACAAGCTCGAGCTTTTAGATGAGATGGAATTCTCTCATGGTATCAGAGCCCAGGTCGTGGGTTCGATTCCCGTGGAAGCACTCCACCCATTTAAATTGTCCACTCTGTTGGGCCTCCTCTCCAAAGAGCAGAGAAAATGATTCGGCCCACGAGTGAGGGAGAGACAATGATTCGGCCCACGAGTGAGGGAGAGACAATGATTCGGCCCACGAGTGAGGGGAGTGTTGAGTGAAATTAAATAAATAAATAGATTATTCCCGACCCTCTCTACAAGCTCGAGCTTTTAGATGAGACGGAATTCTCTCAATGCCGATTTAAACTTTCCTATTCCTCCCACACCAATTCCTCCTGTAAAGTAACAAGATTATGAAAAATTCAATTATGACTTATAAATTATAAAAAGCACGGTAACAAAAGAAGAACGGAATAAAAAAAAAAAATAATTTCATATGCTTGTTAATGTTCCGACCAGCAACAATTTTTACAGAAACTAGGAAAATATTTAAAAGTTCAAAAGCTGGAAAATACAAAATAATTTTCAATGAACTTATAAGCAGAGGGGTAAATTGTAGAAGTTGTCCCATGTGAATTTTTCATCAGCAGTTTTAGTTTCACGTTTTTTTTTGTCCTTTTTTATACAGAAATGGTCCCATTCAATTTTTATTTAATAGTTTTGGTCCTAAGAGAATTTAAAAAAAAAAATTTGGTCCAAAAATTTCCTTTGTTTTTTGCTTGTAAAATTCTATGGGACCATTTTTTATTAAAAAAATAACCATTTTCATGAGGGCAAATTCATATGGGATCACTTCTACAATTTACCCATAAGCAGAGCAATATCTTGTTAAAGTAAGGACTCAGCAACAATTATTGCAGTATATATCTTCAAATCATAAATTAATTCGTAATTGATACATCAATCAGCAGCAATACCAAAAAAAAAAAAAAAAAAATCGAGAAAATACAGTCATAATTTTCAGATCTGTAATTGCTAAACCTATGAGAAGTGCAATCTTCTTGTTTCCAGTTATTTTTACTTAAAAATAAAATAAAATCAATCAACCAGATGTACTAGCTAGCATTAAAACACACTTGCAGATTCAAGACACAAGTTCATCTTTAAAAAAAAAAAAAAAAAAAAAAGAAAATTACTACCTTTTACTGGTTGTGAGGTTGCCAATTCAGTGGCGGAGCCACTATGTGGCCAAGGGGTAACTGGGCCCCCGGCCCCTTGAAACTTTAATATATATATTAGTGTATGGTATAAATCATTAATTTATTTTGTGATTACGAGGGTGACCTTAAAAGACAAATGTGTTAGTATTCAAGTCTCAAACACTGTATTTTTTAATTTAAATTTCAAAGTGTGCCTTTTTTTTCATGTGCACCCGTGCACTGGTTGTGCAGTTTAGAAACGTGTGACTTGTTATACTGAGAAATATAACTTATTTACGCTGAATCGTGCAACTATTAATATGAAAAAAATAATAAATTGCACTTTTTTATATAACAAGTAGCACAATTCTAAAATGCACTATAAATACACGATGCACCTGAGTGTACATGAGACCTTGGGCCCCCCTCGATGAATTTCCTGGCTCCGCCATTGGTTGCCATTCTCGATTTTTATCTCTTCTTTTTCCCCAACATCTCCGCTTGGAAAATGAAAGATAATAAATCACCAGAAATGAACGAACAAAATAATGGAAACATCGATACATAATATTTAGAAATTAATCAGTAAACATCATTGCGTATCCATCCAACGTTTAACATGTTTTCATTAAGATAAATACTTAGTATGGTTGATAATCAAAAGTATAATTATTTTAGTGGAGGAACAATGAGTCGTCCGGAAGGAGTAAAATAGCCAAAGCAAACATATATATTGAAAGTGAGAAAAAAGGATGGAGAAGAAGAATGTAGGAAGTATTATTATTAAAGTGTGAGGTGAGGGAAATTAGGATGGTGGAAGGTTTGTTATATAGGAGAGGTATGGCAACATGTACTTGCCACGTGTGGACCTTGCACCACTTTTACTTGGAATTGGGATTGGAAATTAATGGAGTAAGTTTTGCATTGTTTAATTTCCTATTCCTCCCAACCCAATATCTCCTGGAAAAAAAAAGATTATGAAAAAATCAATTATGACTTTTGTGGCTCTTGGGAAAAACAAATAGAAAGGATAAATGATGTGAATCGAAATCTAATGTTTTGTTGTTTGATTTGGTAGAAACTAAGTTAATGAATATGCATGACCATATATATATAAAAAAAATTAATATTTTGGGGAAAAACATTAAGAGTAGGACTGTTAGTACAAGTACTATTTCATGTGCCGCAACTGACGTTATTAATATAGTCTAGTAAGCTCAATAATATAATCACATACATAGCATATGTGATATGTGTCATCACATATATACATAGCAGTAGGCAGTGGCGGAGCCACGTTGTACTCGGGGTTGGCCATGGCCCCCCCTTTCTAGAATATATAGAAGCAATATTCAATATATAATACTCCCTCCGTCCCAACATTAGTTGAACACTTGCCTTATTTGGACGTTCCAACATTATGATGAGAACCGCGATCGCAAAACACAAATAATACACAAAGAACGATAGTAATTGTTGCCCCAACTCAGGTTAGAAAGAAACAATTAGATTTTGACAAAATTGTCAAGGTTTTTTTTTATTAATTTTATGCTTAAAAAACAAAGAAAAACGTCCCTAGTATTTATAGGACAAAAATAGGACCAAATCTGCTCCAAAAAGGACCAAATCTCACCCTAAATCTAGAAGTGATATACTTGAACGAAAATTAAAGGATAAAAATGAAATCTATCCATTGTTGCCGTCGTCCATCCAGGACTTAGGCATTTTGAACCGAATAGTGAATGGGACGTTACCTCTGTCCTCTAGGACTTGGATGCTTGAACCGAACCAGTGCATGGGACGTTGCCGCCGTCCCCCTGGGACTTAGGCGTTATTAATCGATCCAGTGAATGTGATGCACTGGTTCGGCTCAAGCATCCAAGTCCAAGGACGACAGTAACTTCCCATTCATTGTTCGGTTCATATTACCCAAGTCCTAGGGGGACGAAGACAACGTCCAATGCATTGTTTTGATCAATATGTCCAAGTTCTAGAGGACGGTGGCAATGTCCCATTCAATGGATCGGTTCAAAACGCCTGTGTCCCTAGGGGACGGCAGCAACGTCCCATACATTGCTTTGTTCAAAATGTCCATGGCCTAGAGGACGACGACAACATCCCATTCACTAGATCTGTCCAGAATGCCCAAGTCCCGGGGGGACGGCGACAACGTCCCATGCACTGGTTCAGTTCCTGCGTTCAAGTCCTATTGGACAGCGGTAACTTCCTATTAAATAAATAAAAATAGTAAAGATATGATAATCTTGATCTTCCTTGTGAATCTTGCCAAATCTTGGAAAACTTGCCCATTAACTTTAGTTGCAAAAGTAGGACAATTCCTTGCCATATAATCTTGCACATATTATTGGGTCCAAAAACCCTCGTTTGCATCATTCTCGTCCCCTTTAAAATCATCCTTGTCCTCAAGGACCAATTATGGGAACACTCAATTATCGAGCCTAAATGCTCCTCTTTATCTAATCGCCTACTGCTTGACACCAAATTATTGAGTTCAAACTTATCAGTTGTTCGGGTGTGGCAAAAAACCTTTAGGTGATAGCGCGGATTTTTCATAGTACTGCTAACAAAATAACTATAATTAATTATAAAAAAATAATAATTATTGTGGGAGATATAACTTTCATCATCATTTAGGCGAATTCCGTCAAACGTTGTTCCAAGGCCCGAAAATTTTGCTTCGTTATCAACTTCTGTATCAAAAACTTGATATATTTCGTCTTCGGGCTCGGTTTCATAAACGGGAAATACGGAATCACTTACGGGTTGCTCTTCCTCTTCGTCATAAATAAGTGATTCATCATAAAATGGGGACCCACTAAATTTATCAAGCCGAACAAAAATAAAAGGTCCATCATTTTCTAAATCATCACAATAATTTGCTGTCCCATTTTGTTCAATATGAATCGGCTCCAACCTGTTAATAGAATCAAGATGCCCAACTTGATATATACCACTCTTAGCCCCAACATAATTACTACTTTAATTAGAAGACCCATTTTCCCCGGTCGACTTACAAATCCAAAAATACTCCTCATGAGCCAATAAACGCCGACATGTGCTTGGGGAATTAAATTCTGGCCCAATATCAAATTTCCTATCTGCAGGCCCATTCCTTAGCAGCCAATCTCCTGCGTTAAGAACGCGTTGCCTGTTTAGGGCATCTGAACCAGAGTGGCCGTTATCAGCAATTTCCGCAGGAGGCAGAACGACGAGCGGTGGTCTCGCAGTGGTAGAGAAAGATTTCTTGTGGTCTGAGTCGTCGGCGGTGGGTGCGGCCAGACTTGTTGGTGTCGGTTGGCGAGATGAAGGTGGTAGTGGCTGATCGCGGTTGATTATGGCAGCAGATTGACCTTCGTCTTCAGCGGCAATCGGCACAACGCCGCTGCTCAAAATACCAGCGGTGACTTGGATGCTTCTCTGTTCGTCGTAATCAGCGAAATCGGATGGTCCAAATCTCGCCATAAGTTCCTTTTTGAAATCCTTCCACCGAATGATCCGTCCCTGCTTCCGATATAACTTGCTAATCAATTGCCACCAATCGTTTGCTTCTCCTTTCATGTAGTATGCCGCATACTTCACCTTTTTGCTACGTCCGATGTCGTTCAGCGTGAAGTACATGTTCGCCCAGCATAGCCATGATTTTGGGTTGCTACCGTTGAACGTAGGGCAGGTTAATTTGGGCCTCCCTCTTCTCCGGTCTCCCCCGTTCACATCTTCCCTATCCAAACGTCGGGTAGGGTTGATTTCTGAATCAGATTCATCAGACAAAGAATCCTCATCACTCTTCCTTCTGGATGAAGAATCCGCACTGAGCTTCTTCTTCTCCTTGTGAGTTCCCGCCATTGCTCGTATTCCTTTTGCGATTCTCGTCTACTCTCTCAATTAAAGCACCAATTTGATGAGAACCGCGATCGCAAAACACAAATAATACGCAAAGAACGATAGTATTTGTTGCCCCAACTCAGGTTGGCAAGAAACAATTAGGTTTTGACAAAGTTGTCAAGGGTTTTTTTTATTAATTTTATGCTTAAAAAACAAAGAAAAATGTCCCTAGTATTTATAGGACAAAAACAAGACCAAGTCTGCTCCAAAAAGGACCAAATCTCACCCTAAATCTATAAGTGATATACTTGAACGAAAATTAAAGGATAAAAACGAAATCTAGCCTATTAAATAAATAAAAATAGTAAAGATATGATAGTCTTGATCTTCCTTGTGAATCTTGCCAAATCTTGGAATATATCTTGGAAAATCTTGCCCATTAACTTTAGTTGCAAAAGTAGGACAATTCCTTGCCATATAATCTTGCACGTATTATTGGGTCCAAAAACCCTCGTTCGCATCACATTACTTGCCATATAACGCTTGGAGGGCTCGAACCTTCACCTTCACCTTGAGGGATAAGACAAAAGATTGGATAGTCTCTTTACCCCCAGATAGTCTTGGCTCTTGGGACATATTGTGCCAAAAGTTCTTGATGAATTTCTTTCCACCCGCAATGACACTTCAATGCAAGAGGGAGATCGCCCAATTTCGACAAAGGGGTGGGGAGAACTTATATGAAGCTTGAGAGAGATATAATGCCATGTTGAGGAGATGCCCACAACACAATTTTGTCAACGATCAAGTGGTGAGCTATTTCTATTATGGGTTGAGCGACGAGGCTAGGATGTTCATCGATTCATCATCGGGTGGATTGAGTTTTGACAAGACCGGTAAGGAAGGGTTGGCATTGATTGATCGAATTGCCAACAACACCTTCACTTGGTCGTCCGATGTTCAAAAGATCTCCCAAATGGATAATGATCCAACCAACGCGATGGCGGAAGCAATGAGAGTTTTAATGAACAAGGTTGATTCGTTAGCAGAAAGTCAAAGGAGAGGAATATTGGGGGGGAACATGGAGGTGCCATTGAATGGTAATCAAGTTGAGGAAGCCAATTACATGGGAAGGGGGAATTATCAAGGAAACTACCAAGGGAATAAACAATTTCAAGGTAACTACTACCAAAACCCCAACCAAAACTTCCAAAACCAACCTTCACACTACCAAAATCTCAACCAAAACTTCCAAAATCAATCCTCAAACTACCAAAACCGTTACCAAAACAACCATTCACAAAACTTCTCAAACCAAAACAATCCATCATCAAATTTCCAAGGCCAAAGCAACCAAAATCAATCATCTAGCCAAAACCAAGGTCAAAACCAAAACCAAAACACTCAATCCTTCCCACACAATAACTCCTACAACCAAAACCTCTGTAAACATGAAAACTTTTCATACTCTAACCCAAAGGCCGCCCTCACTCTACCACCGGGATTTGATCCCGGAGCCCGTGCCCCAAACAATGAAGGAAGACCTACTTTGGAGGATAGTTTGACCACCTTCATCAATCTTTCAAACCAACAAACTCAATAGTCAAATCAACGGTTTGATAAGATTGAAGAAGACTTGAAGAATCTTGGAAATATTCCAAATGCCATTACATCTCTCTCAAGCCAATTGAAGAACTTGGAATTCCAACTAGGGAAAGTGGTATCCTCAAGCCAAGGGAAGGACAAAGGAAAGTTCCCCTCCACGACGGAGGTGAATCCTAGAGAACATTGTAAGGCCGTAGAGTTGAGAAGTGGTACGAGGTATGATGGGCCGAGCATGCCTTTGGAAGATGATGAGGTAGAAAAGGGGGGAGAAAAGAAAGATAAGGAGGAGGAGATTGTTGTAGAGGATACATGTGTTGAGGAGGAAAGGGTTGAAGAAAAGAGGGTTCCGAATTGGAAGAAAGCTACAGAGTTGAAGGAGAAAAATGAAAAGGTTGAGTGTGATGGATGAGAAATTCCTAAAACCCCCATTCCACCACCTTGATGATAAGTTCGCCAAATTCTTGGATATTTTCAAGAAAGTGACCTTGAACGTGCCCTTCTTGGAGGTGTTGGGGAATAAGTTGCACATATCTATTCGGGGTGAATATTTAAATACAAATTTAATTCTTATAATTATTACTAGCATGAATTAATCCTATATTAATTCAAATAATAATCCAACAACATATCATGCATATAATAATTCACGTAAAACCTACGCATGCGGAATTCTGCGAGTTTACGTGAACGTACCTCTTGGGATGGCAACGGTGTGGTTGAATAGACAAACCGAAAGGACTTCCCAAGTATTCCCTTAGCCCTCGTTCGACTATCCGGTGGAAGGACACTTGTGAACGATTTAACAAAAGGAAAATAAATTATGTTGCACCACCTTTGTGGATTTACTAATTTTTCCAGCACATGGAATTTTACTTGGGAATGAAAGAATCATCCCCTATTTATAGAGACCAGGTGGTCGAATTTTGTGCCCAAAAATAATGTGGAAAAATCTTTTCTTGATCTCCAAGAAATCTTGAATATATCTCCTATATTCTTTTTCCCATAATTATAATATTCCACAAAATCCCACCTACTTTATCTTTATGGTAATTTTCGAAAATATAAGGGTTCAAGAATCCAAGATTTGGATCTTCTTGAATTTATGAGATATTCTTGTATTTCAAGAAATACATATCTTCCATAATATCTTTTCAAGAAAATCAAGAAAATCTTTCTTGCCCTTTATTTTCTAATATTTCGAAAATCTCAATATAGATAACCAAGTGGGAGATTTCTTGAATTTAATGAGATAATCTTGTATTCCAAGAATACATATCTTCATTCCATAACAAAATTCATAGAAAATCTTTCTCCCAACATATCTATAATTTTCGAAAATTTAATAGGAAAAACAAGCAACAATATTTATTTTATTTTAATCACCCTTTTCAGTTATTGGACTATATGTTGGGCTACTTAGGGGGCCTTTAGGAGAATTAAGATTGGACCTTCTAATGGACCTTGAATATCTAATATTGAGCCACAATATTATTCAAGCCCATAAATATTAATTAATCCCACTACATAATTAATATTGCACTATCCATCTTAACCCATATTACAGTCAATATGGCTCCCGGTTATTATTTCCCGTGTTTAAGATTATCTAGCCCATTAATTAATTCAAGCCACTGAAATAGCTTTCCGTTAATTAATATCTTTTGTCCTTGGTCAAGGAACGGTTAAACATTATTATCCATACCGGAAACTAATTCCACTTGCAAGATTTGGTATGATAAAGCTTATGAACCTCCCAAGGGGGCAAATCGAACAAGCGTACTTGCACACGATTCTTCGTATTAAATCTTAGCAATCACATGTGATTAATAATATTGCCCAAGATAAAAAGTATTGAATCTCGTTGATTCGCTACCCATGATAAGTCAAAGCAATAGTTACTTATCCCACGTGATCCTATTTAAGGAACGAAAATTAAGAAATAACGAACCACTGAGGTCTAATTCTTCCTTGTTCAGTTCTGAAGAATTTATCCTCCTGTAGGTCCTATTCAGTGCATCATTCATGCACTTGTGTAATCTCTTGGTCAAGACAAGCCAATCTGAGCCTTACACTTAAACCTTTCGCGATGGGTTGTTCATTTCCATCTAGGTCGTGAATGGCGTACTTTTAGTTACAAGGGACTGTTAATTTAATCTTCTGTGATCTGGTATCACTAAATTAACTACAATGTAACACGTACGAATTATTGAACAGTTATGCAGTAAATATATGTAACATTCAATAATATTTAAAGCATCAGTGATAAACAATTTATTTCAGTAAATAAGTTCGAAATTCCGTTTTGATTATACAGAGTAAAAAGCATTCTTTCTAGTATAATCCCAACAATCTCCCACTTATACTCAAAGTCTGCTTTTAAGTATACTACAACATGTCTTGTGTAGTCTGTGACATCTAATGTCACCTACACGAACCTAATAATTTCTCCCACTTATACTCAAAGCAGATTGGCAACGGTCTTGACACCCATTCCTTCCACATGTCTCTCGAATGTATTCAGAGGCAGACTCTTTGTGAGTGGATCTGCTAGGTTGTCCTCAGACGCTATCTTTGCCACATCTATATCTCCTCTCTTAACGATATCTCGTATAATGTGGTATTTCCTTTCTATGTATTTGTTGGCTTTGTGAGCTCTTGGTTCCCTTGAATTTGCAACTGCTCCGGCATTGTCACAATAAATAGTGATTCTGCTGGGCAAATTCGGAACCACATCTAAGTCCACTAGGAAGTGCTTGAGCCAAACCGCTTCTTTCGCTGCCTCACAAGCAGCTACATATTCGGCTTCCATGGTAGAATCTGCGACGCATTTCTGCTTGACGCTTCTCCATGTCACGGCTCCCCCCCATGTAAAACACACTACCTGGAGGTAGATTTTCTGGAGTTTATGTCTGATTGGAAATCCGAGTCCGTGTAGCCGACGGGGATTGGACCATCTGGCTGATAAACCAACATTCTATCCCGAGTTCTTTTCAGATACTTCAAAATATTTTTAACTGCCGTCCAATGCTCTTTCCCGGGGTTACTTTGATATCTTGCCACCATGTCTACGGCAAAGCAGATATCTGGTCTCGTGCACAGCATTGCATACATAAGGCTTCCGACAGCCGAAGCATAAGGAATGCCTTTCATGTCATCTATCTCCTTTTGCGTCTTAGGGGACATTTTCTTGGATAGATGGATTCCATGCCTGAAAGGTACGAAGCCTTTCTTGGAATATTGCATGCTGAATCGTTTCAAGACAGTGTCTATGTATGAAGCTTGCGATAAGCCGATCATCCTTTTCTTGCGATCTCGAGTGATCTTGATCCCAAGGATGTGTTCGGCTTTTCCTAAGTTTTTCATATCAAACTGTTTTGAAAGCCATGCCCTTACGTCTGATAACACCTTTACATCGTTCCCGATGATCAGAATGTCATCTACGTATAGTACTAAGAATACCAATGCAGTTCCGACACGCTTTTTATACACACAACTTTCAAACTCGTTTTGATCGAACCCATAAGACTTTATAACATGATCAAAACATTGGTTCCAAGCTCTGGATGCCTGTTTAAGTCCGTAAATGGACTTCTTGAGCTTACAAACTAGGTGTTCTTGGCCTGTTTCAATGAAGCCTTGGGGTTGTTGCATATAGATCTCTTCATCAAGACTTCTGTTAAGGGAAGCTGACTTGACATCCATCTGCCAGATTTCAAAGTCGAAATGCGCAGCAATCGATAAGTGAATACGGATGGACTTAAGCATGGCTACTGGCGAAAAAGTTTCCTCGTAGTCGATCCCTTCTTTCTGAGTATAACCTTTCGCCACTAGTCTTGCTTTGAAGGTTTCAACCTTCCCGTTCGGTCCTCTTTTCCTCTTATATACCCACTTGCATCCAATGGGTTTGACCCCATTAAGTGGTTCGACTAGCTCCCACACTCTATTATGAAACATAGAACCCATTTCGGCTTTCATTGTTGTTTGCCAAGAATCTGCATCCTTGTCTTGGAGTGCCTCGTCATATGTCCATGGGTCTGATTCGTCTTGTTCGGGAATCAAGTCCGAGGACTCTCCTATTCCCATGAATCTCTCGGGCTGTCTTACAACCCTCCCACTATGACAAGGTTCCGGTTGTGAAAGTGTGTCGTTTGGTATATCATCTAGTACAGTTGGCATTGAGGTTTGCCCTCTAAGCTCATTTAAGGTAATCTCACTTCTGGGTTTTCTTTGGTTCATATAGTCTTCTTCCAAAAATCTAAAGTGGGTGCTGATGACCACCTTTTGATCTTCCGGACCATAGAACATACACCCTTTTGTTCCCTCGGGGTAACCTACAAACAACCTTAATTCTGATCGAGGATCCAATTTACCGGCTTTCTTGTCCAACACGTAGGCTGGGCACCCCCAAATTCTCATGTGTCTCATACTAGGCTTGCGCCCGGTCCACAATTCTTTGGGAGTTTTGGGAATCGATTTGGATGGCACCAAGTTCAGAATGTAAGTTGTTGTTTCCAAGGCATGACCCCAGAACGACTTGGGAAGATCCGCATAACTCATCATAGATCTAACCATTTCCAAAAGAGTTCTGTTTCTTCGCTCTGCAACCCCGTTTTATTGAGGGGTTATGGGTGCAGTGAGCTGGGATACAATCCCTTCATCAGATAAGGAGTTCAAAAACTCATCGCTGAGGTATTCGCCTCCACGATTAGATCGTAGAGACTTGATACGTTTTTCCTTATGATTCTCTGCTTGAGCCTTAAATTCTTTGAATTTCTCGAAGGTCTCAGATTTATGCTTCATAAGGAAAATGTAACCGTACCTTGAGTAATCATCAATAAAAGTGACAAAATACTCATAACCTCCTCTTGCTTTGGTTGACATTGGACCACATACATCTGTGTGAACGATCTCTAACACTTCTTTGGCCCTATTCCCCTTGGCTCCAAATGCCCTCTTGGTCATTTTACCCTCCAAACATGATTCGCAGGTTGGAATTGGTTCAACTTGGAGAAGCTCCAGTGAACCGTCTTTTACCAACCTTTGGATCCTCTTTGGATTTATATGACCCTATCTTAGATGCCAAAGAAGTGTCTCGTTCACGTCTGATGAACGTTTTCTTTTCTCGGAAGCAGTTGATGTGTTATAGGATGCATTTCGTGAGTGGTGTGCACAGTTAATTGTATAGAGATTATTCGATAACGTTCCATGACAGGTAAATTTATCGAAAAGAGAAATGGTAACAACTTTATTAAAAGTAACCGAATATCCATCATGAAAAAGTTTAGAAACTAAAATCAAATTCTTTCTAAAACTTGGAACGTAAAGAACATCTCTTAGAATTAAAACTCTGTCTTCAAAAGACAGGTGCACTTCTCCCACTGCTTCAGCTGCCACTCTCGTAGCATCGCCCAGTGTGATGAGGATCTCACTCCTACTAAGTTATCGGGTCCGTTTGAACCCCTGTAATGTGAAACAAACGTGATCAGTGGCTCCCGTATCCACTACCCACGAATGGGAAGCATACGCCGCTAAGCAGGTTTCAACAACTAGTGTATGAGAATTACCTTTCTTTCCATTTCTTTTAGGATTGGAACAGGCTGACCTCGGGTGTCTTACTGTCCCGCTTTCCAAAGTTTTTATCATACTTGATCCCATGCTTTTATTTGATGTTGAGTCTTCTTGGTTTAACCTTCTTCTCTTTTCATCATCCTTATCACCACTTGACCTAGGATGAAGAGAAGATTTCTGTTTTCCCAAGTTCTTTTCCTCGCGCTCTCTTTCCTTTTCTCCCAAAGTCAAAGAATTTATAAGATCATCCACTGAAAAATCTTGATCTTCCATTAGATACTCAAGATAGTGGTGATTATAGCTCTTTGGTAAGGATTGGAGAATGAAATCAATCTTAGTCTTGAAATCACATTTTTCGCCGAGGATCTCAAGTTCCTCAAATAGCACCATAACCCTAAGGACGCGCTGCACTGCAGTCGTCCCTTTTTCCAATTTTAATTCAACAATTTCTTGCTTCACACTTTGGATTGCCATATGGGTCTGATGTGCGAACATCGCTTCGAGATTCTTTAAGATGTCTGCAGCTGACTCATATTCTTGATGAAGGTGTCTCAACGCATCTGACAGATGTGCCAGAATTGTTTCCTTCATCAATTCATTTGCCAGCTCCCATTCACCATAAATCATCTCATCCCATATTCCAGCGTCCTTAGTTGGTTTTTCGGGTTTTGGTGTATCAAGTACCCATTTGGAAGATGATGCGGTTAGGACAGGTTTTAGTTTGTATTTCCAATCAAAATAGTTTTTACCAAAAAGCAAATGGTCTTTAGGTATATTCGATAGTGGATTAGAAGGTTGCGACATGATGAACTTAAATAAAAATAATATGCATAAGCACAAAAATATCACAAGGTTTGATCACATGCATCATATTAAAATCTCAAAAAAATATGAACATGCATCAGCCAACATCTCAAAACAGTTTAAATAAGCCACGTGGGGTGGGTCATTATTTAAACACATTCAAGCAGGTTACAAACAAGAACAATTACAAACCTTTAATATCCAGATTAATAGTTGGCTCCCATTTGACCAATATAAAATTGACAGAGACTTCGGGGAAGTATATCCATATCAATTTTATACCTAAGTAATAACCATGATTAAATACAGGATTATTATTTCGCTTTGAACGAGCCTCGTTGGGAGGGTCATCGTTGCCACTAGTAATAATCCACAATCATCCATTTGGAATTCATTCATGTGAAAGCTATCTTTTGACCGTCCCGTGGGGGGAATTTCTCCAAAAGAATTCACAAATAAATAAATCATGGAGGTCAAAATTAATTCAATTTTATAATCCGGAATAAAATTGTCAATTAATTATTTAAACATACTTAGTAATTTTGAAGTTGAGATTTTTCATTGGGCAACTCTCATGCACACATTTAAACAAATTAAATAAAGCATAAGATAACACAATATAAATCAAGCAAAACAGAAAAATAAACATATTGGGCACAAATTATCCAATTGTCATGGTTTGATTTTTCTTGGCTTGATCTTGAAGAAACACCGTCTTAAATTTCTCCCACTCGATCGTCTCAAAAAATACTCTGTCTCGAAACGCCACGCCAAGAAACACAAATGGACGCCTTGCCAAGATCCGGCCGGCCACTTGGCGGTGTTCACCTCGGCGGCCTTCGGCGAGCATCGCCACCCAGCGCCTCTTCACTTCTCGGCGAGGCGACACATCGCTTCGCCCGCCTTGCCTCGCCCGCAGTTCACGCACCACGCAAGATCCCCCAGCGCCCGTGTGCATCCGCCCGTCCGCTTTGCACGCCCGAAACGCGGTCTTTGCGTCGCGCCTAGAAACCCGCCCGTCTGTATGCTGCCGGATCCTGTGGCGCTCGGCCCTCGGCCTCGCCCGGCGCCCGTCGTGTACTGGCAGCGTCCGCATCAGCAGCCTGCCTCCCTGGCACGTTTAGGCGCGGCGCACGCCGCTTCTGGGTTACGATTTTGTCCTTTAAATCTTAAATCTCGCCCTCGTTTTTCGATCGTTTACAATTTATTTACAAAAAATAAATAAACCTAGATCTAGACTAGTCTATTACATTGATCAAATCAAACAAATCCTAATCTACTCGTGGATTTTCTCACGAGGCAAAACGAATCTGAACGAATCGAATTAAAAAACCACAATTTATATGCATGCATAAATAAACACATTAAATTCCATGACAATTGGATACCTGCAAAACAGATCTAGCAATTCTATTATCCAATTTCAAATTTAATATCAACGAATTAAATTACAATTTAAAAAATTCAGAGCCCGAAACCGTGGCTCTGATACCAGTTGTTGGGGAATAATTTGCACAGATCTATTCGGGGTGAATATTTAAATACAAATTTAATTCTTATATTTATTACTAGCATGAATTAATCCTATATTAATTCAAATAATAATCCAACAACATATCATGCATATAATAATACACGTAAAACCTACGCATGCGGAATTCTACGAGTTTATGTGAACGTACCTCTTGGGATGGCAATGGTGTGGCTGAATAGACTAACCGAAAGGACTTCCCAAGTATTCCCTTAGCCCTCGTTCGACTATCCGGTGGAAGGACACTTGTGAACGATTTAACAAAAGGAAAATAAATTATGTTGCACCACCTTTGTGGATTTACTAATTTTTCCAACACATGGAATTGTACTTGGGAATGAAAGAATCATCCCCTATTTATAGAGACCAGGTGGTCGAATTTTGTGCCCAAAAATAATGTGGAAAAATCTTTTCTTGATCTCCAAGAAATCTTGAATATATCTTCTATATTCTTTTTCCCATAATTATAATATTCCACAAAATCCCACCTACTCTATCTTTATGGTAATTTTCGAAAATATAAGGGTTCAAGAATCCAAGATTTGGATCTTCTTGAATTTATGAGATATTCTTGTATTTCAAGAAATACATATCTTCCATAATATATTTTCAAGAAAATCAAGAAAATCTTTCTTGCCCTTTATTTTCTAATATTTCTAAAATCTCATTATAGATAACCAAGTGGGAGATTTCTTGAATTTAATGAGATAATCTTGTATTCCAAGAATACATATCTTCATTCCATAACAAAATTCAAAGAAAATCTTTCTCCCAACATATCTATAATTTTCGAAAATTTAATAGGAAAAATAAGCAACAATATTTATTTTATTTTAATCACCTTTTTCAGTTATTGGACTATATGTTGGGCTACTTAGGGGGCCTTTAGGAGAATTAAGATTGGACCTTCTAATGGACCTTGAATATCTAATATTGAGCCACAATATTATTCAAGCCCATAAATATTAATTAATCCCACTACATAATTAATATTGCACTATCCATCTTAACCCATATTACAGTCAATATGGCTCCCGGTTATTATTTCCCGTGTTTAAGATTATCTAGTCCATTAATTAATTCAAGCCACTGAAATAGCTTTCCGTTAATTAATATCTTTTGTCCTTGGTCAAGGAACGGTTCAACATTATTATCCATACCGGAAACTAATTCCACTTGCAAGATTTGGTATGATAAAGCTTATGAACCTCCCAAGGGGGCAAATCGAACAAGCGTACTTCCACACGATTCTTCGTATTAAATCTTAGCAATCACATGTGACTAATAATATTGCCCAAGATAAAAAGTATTGAATCTCGTTGATTCGCTACCCATGATAAGTCAAAGCAATAGTTACCAATCCCACGTGATCCTATTTAAGGAACGAAGATTAAGAAATAACGAACCACTGAGGTCTAATTCTTCCTTGTTCAGTTCTGAAGAATTTATCCTCCTGTAGGTCCTATTCAGTGCATCATTCATGCACTAGTGTAATCTCTTGGTCAAGACAAGTCAATCTGAGCCTTAAACTTCAACCTTTCGCTATGGGTTGTTCATTTCCATCTAGGTCGTGAATGACGTACTTTTAGTTACAAGGGACTGTTAATTTAATCTTCTATGATCTGGTATCACTAAATTAACTACAATGTAACACGTACGAATTATTGAACAGTTATGCAGTAAATATATGTAACATTCAATAATATTTAAAGCATCAGTGATAAACAATTTATTTCAGTAAATAAGTTCGAAATTCCGTTTTGATTATACAAAGTAAAAAACATACTTTCTAGTATAATCCCAACAGGAGGCAATTGAGGAAATGCCATCTTATGCAAAGTTTCTTAAAGAGTTGGTCACCAAGAGAAGAAAGTCGAAAGGTGGTGAGATGATAAGCCTAACAAGTGAGTGTAGTGCTCTACAACAAAGGAACCTTCCAAAGAAAGTCAAAGATCCCGGGAGCATCACTTTGATGTGTGAGCTAAGCAATACGGAGAAGAGGAATGCTCTATGTGACGTTGGGGCGAGCATCAATCTTATGCCAAGATCTATATACGATCGTTTGAAAATCGATGAGCTCCAACCAACGTCCATGACATTACAATTGGCGGATCATTCCATCACCTACCCGATGGTATTGTGGAAGATGTGCTTGTAAAAATTGATAAATTCGTATTTTCGGCTGACTTTGTGGTGCTAGAGATGGAAGAGGACATTGAAATCCCCTTGATCTTGGGTAGACCGTTTCTAGCTACCGCAAGGGCGGTGGTTGACATGTATACGGGCAAGGTGACCTTGAAGCTCGATGATGAGGAGCTCATTTTTTACTCCTACAAAGCCATGAAGCATACATTTGAGAAGGAGGAGTGCAAAATGATCGACGTCGTTGAAACTAGTGTTCAAACGGAATTTGAAAAATCCTTTGACCCCTACTTTGCCAATGAATACTACAATGCACTATTTGAGAACGATGAAAGCTCCTTTGAGGAGGATGACTGCAAAGATGTGCTAGAAATGGATCAAGTCAATGAAGTGTGGGGAAGGAACAAGATCCCAAGCTTGCCATTAAGGGAACCGGTTGAAGGAGTGGAAAAGCAAGAGGAGAAGAAAACCGGGTTAAAACCATTACCCGAGCATCTCACATATGCCTATCTTGAGGATGGTGAAAAATTTCCGGTAATCGTTTCTTCCTTTCTCAATTCGTGTGAGTTAGACAAATTATTGGGGGTGCTTCGTAAGCACAAGTCCGCAATTGGGTGGACAATTGAGGATATCAAGGGAATTAACCATTCCTTATGCATGCATGGAATAAGAGTAGAGGAGGGGAGTAAACCAATTGTCCAACACCAAAGGAGGGTGGACTCTATAATCCAAGAGGTAATTAGGAAAGAGGTCATAAAATTTCTTGATGCGGGTATGATTAACCCTATTCTGGATAGTCCTTGGGTATCACCACTCCACGTGGTTTCTAAGAAAGGGGGGATGACGGTTATCAAAACCGATAATGATGAGGTGATAGCTACACGGGTAGCTACGGGGTGGAGAGTGTGTGTAGACTATAGGGAATTGAACAAATCTACATGCAAAGATCACTTTCCCCTTCCCTTCATGGACCAAATGCTAGATAGACTTGGGGGTTTCGATTTCTATTGCTTTCTTGATGGGTACTCAGGTTATAATCAAATCATGATTGCACCGGAGGACCAAGAGAAGACGACATTCACTTGCTCCTATGGAACGTATGCTTGGAGACGCATGCCCTTCGGGTTGTGCAATGCTCCGGCTACATTCCAAAGATGCATGATGTCGATCTTCCATGGTTTGATTGCCAAAGTGTTCCCAAGTGGATATATGGAGTTAAAGAATGAAAAGGGTGACCACTTCATGGTCAATGGTCACCGGGTCAAGCATTACCTTTCTACATCCCAAGTTGGGATCGTTGGTGTCGATTTTATTGAATAAAGTTGAGCGACTTTAAGCTCCATTCGGCAAAGGACGTTAAACCTAGCGCTCAATGGGAGGTAACCCATTTTTACCACTTTTATGTGCTTGTGTGTTCGTTTCATAGTGTTTTGTATAGTGTTTTTTTTGTAGGTGATGGGGTCGTGTGTTCGAGGCTTGGTGAAGATATCGAGCTTAAAGGAAAGATACGTGCTTGAAGGAAACTTTAGGTACAAGCACCTTTTCCCAAACTTAGATTTGCTTAGCAAAGTCTAAGTTTGGGGGGGTGTTTCATCTTTTTATGCATTTTACATTTGCACCTGCGCACCCCCGTTTTTGAGGATCTTGGTGGATGTTCACCTGTTGGCAACTTTTTGGGCTTAATTGGTGATATATACTTGTACATGAGTTTTTCCTTGGTGTTTAAGTGTGGAGTTGAGGTTGATTTACTTGTCTATATTTGAAGTATGTGCTTATGAGTATGGTGCTTGGTGCAATTTCATGATAAACTACTCCTTTTTCCAAACTTAGAATTGCTTAGCAATGTCTAAGTTTGGGGGAGAGTAGTCGTTATTTTACGTTTCATTTGCACCGGCGCACTTTCTACTTGGTGGAAGTCATTACTTATTGGTGGTTTGCTCTTGTGCTATATTATTGGATGATTTGGTGGTATATTTGCTCCTTGGGTTTTGATTGGATTGTGGTGGATGTTTTTGTGTGTGATGTTGAGACTTTTGCTTGGTTGATGGGTAATGATGGATGTGATGAGGTGGTTACTTGTTGGGGGATTGCACAACTTGATTACATGCTTTGAAATTGATAGACTAGAGATGATGTTACTATTCCCTATTGCTAAACTTGAGAGATTTGAGTCATTTGAATCATTCATTGTGATTTATCTTTCTTTTCTAGAGTGGATCATTCACAAAATGCATGCTAGAACTTGTCCATTTGTCTTGTTTGAGATCATGTTTTTGGGAAGGTGTTAAAGATGATTGGAGGCCATTTTTGGTTTGATGAGTCACTTGACCAAATAAATCCCACCGAATGAAGTCAATCCGTAGTAAGCCCCTTTGAGCCTTTAAGCCTATTTTTGTTGGGAAGCTACATTGATTTAGCCATTTTTACCATTTCTTCTTGAGCCCCATTTTGATCCCTATTGATTTGTAGAGCTTCATGGTTGGTAAATAATGGAAGGACAAAATTTAAATGAGTGGATTTTGAGTTGTCAATGTGAGAAAGTTGATAAAAATGCAAAACAGAGGTTGAGCAAGGATGAGGAAAGAAAAAAAAAAGCCTTGAAAAAAAAATGTGAAAAAAGAAACATTGCAAAACACGTGTCAAGCGTAACGTACCCTATCTTCCCATGGTGTTTCACGCAAAGCAAAGTACTAGTTCACTCGCCTTAACCATGATACCGGATCATCTCCGTTGAACGTTAGACAAGTAAGTTTTGGCTGACTGGTCTCTCGTTCCGCCAGCGTTGCACACACAACGTCAAGCTTGACGTTGATGTCCTTCAAGTTGGCTTTGATGTCTGCTACATCTAATTCCAACGCTTCAATTCACTCCTTGTGAGTTCCCGCCATTGCTCGTATTCCTTTCACTATTCTCGAATACTGTCAATGAAAACACCAATTTGATGAGAACCGCGATCGCAAAACACAAATAATACGCAAAGAACGATAATAATTGTTGCCCCAACTCAGATTGACAAGAAACAATTAGGTTTTGACAAAGTTGCCAAGAGGTTTTTTATTATTTTTGTGATTAAAATCAAAGAAAAAATGTCCCAAGTATTTATAGGATAAAAACAGGACCAAATCTGCTCCAAAATGGACGAAATCTCACCCTAAATCTAGAAGCGATATACTTGAATGAAAATTAATGAATAAAAATGAAATCTAGCTTATTAAATAAATAAAATTGAATAACATTCATGTGAACCAGGTTCACACATAAACTCTATCACTGTTATGTGTAAAAACTATCACTGTTATGCACAAAAACTTTCACTGTTTAAAAATCCTCCAATATCAAATTGTGGCACAAATTTGCTAATTAAAAACAATGAAGCCTCGTCATGTACCTCGCTACATCAGTGACCCAAACATCCGACAAGCCGGATTCTTTGATCCGGTGTACCCACCCACCCGACCGCTCCCAATTGGGCCCGCCTCCTAAGAACCTAGCTAAATACCCGATAGTTGACTTGTTCTCTTTACCCAGTTCACCTTCACCACCATTGTCACAAATATCTCCCTCCAGCAACTCACCGTCTCCAATAAATCGCTAAATCCTTCCCATCGGGTGAAGTGTAATTACAGTGGTCAAGCAGATTTTGTTATTTATTAAATTTTAGCTATGGCTGAGAATTGCAGTTTATGAATTTAATATGATTGTTGGGCTACTTCTTTTTCATTTTGTTAATGTACCTAAAATAAAAATTGCTGTGCTAGTTTGGATTTATTTTAAAAGAAATCAGATATTTATTTATTTTTTATTTTAAATTTAATCTATTGATTTTTAGAATTAGTTTATTTTATTATTGTTTTTTTGGTGTTAAAATGGTGTTTTATTGACTTGTTGAGAATGAGCTCATACAGTCTTTATAATATCAATACAAACACACTTTCAGTGTTGCACGCTTGCAGCACTATGGGTGTATTTTGAAACACTTAAAACAGCTTTCAGAAGCATTTATTTTTAAAAATTGTGAGATGGAGCTTTAAAAATAAGTGCTTCTGAAAGCTGTTTTAAGTGTTTCAAAACACGGTCTATATCTATTTCAATGCAAGTAATTGGCTCCTTTATCAGAGTCACGTGCTTGACTCATGAAGCATTCGAACGTATTTGGTTCGGTGTGCGTACTTGTGTTTGAATAAAGTGGAGATAAAAATCAGTTATTGCGCACATGGCTTGCCCCACCCCTGCCCCAAAAAAAAAAAAGAAAAAAACAAATTACTAGTTGTACTAACTATGTATCAGTTGAGCACATGGCCTTTTCTTGGGAATATGAAGCAAGTTGGGGCCTTTAATTCATTTGCAAGTTGGTTTCATACCTCTTTTGAAGAAAATGGGCCAGCATTTCATTTAAATATTGGATGAATTCGGCCATTCTTCTATTAATAAAAAGAGTGTTGGACCAGCTTATTTTGATAGGAAAGAATCTGTTTTTTGGCCCAAAGTTAACAACTATTATATTTTCATCACCAATAATAATTGCCACTTTCCTAGAACCCCCACTTACTTATCGTCACAAGATCTTGAGTTACGTACGTACTAAAAATATTTTTGAGGGCAAATATTTAGAAGCACTATTTTATTTTGATAAATATTTAAGATGTTTTCAACGCTAAGCTCCTCATCTCTTTCACTCATGGAAATGTGATCCAATCAAATTTGAGGGCGAATCTTCCCCAAGAGAGGAAGAATGATGGAATAGTGATCGCGATTTAATTAGAATATCTTAGTTCTCATTTTTTTTCCTATTAAATGTAGCATTTAGATTATTAATTCCTGTAGGATATGCTTTCTTGGTCGTTAAGTTAGGAATTTAATGTTGTTACCCTAGTTTTTTCTATAAATAACTCTCTTACTTAGTAATTTCTCAATTTTTTTTTGACAGGAGTAATTTCTCAATTTTTTATTATTAATGAAATTGAGATTTATCTCTCATGAGGTATAAACTTACCCACAGTAGTATCACGTCTAAAACTTGTCTCCGTATAAGACATGATACAACTTAGCACAAATCAACATCCACCTCTCCCAAAGTATGACATGGTACAACTTAGCACAAATTAACATCCACCCCTATCAAAGTATTAAAGCTTCAATGCCCAAATTATGCTCAGTCTAACCGTAAGACCTTCTCATACAAGTGTGTCTCATTGAATAATAACTCGCTTAAAGGGTTACCGAACAATCAATCAGCCCAGGGACAAAAACTAACATACACGAAATCATAGTTAATAAAAAACAAACAAGTTATCACTTTAATTCTTCAAATATATGTGTGTCATTATGCGGAATTTTTTCTTGGACCATAAATATGGATATGACAAAACAAGAACCTTTAACTTTATAGAATAAGTTCTATAACTTTGAAAAGTAGCAATTCCAAGATGAATAAAATCTATAACTTTAAAAAGTAGCAATTTCATGATAAATTTGATCAGGTGACCCGATTTCGGGATCAAATTAGAGTCATAATTCAGATTAATTTGACCTGAAACTATTACCGGCCAGAAAAATTACTTTAATTGTTTAGCCATCCAAAAGTACGGTGCTAAAAAAATCCTCCACTAGTAATATTACTGAACAAGTAATTAATCAATATTGCACCATTCCGCACTTCTGACATGAACAGGAATTAATATATAAAGCATGATCAATTTAGTAATTGAATTATTATTACCTGAACAAATTCTGGATAGAGAACTCAACAAACAAATTACTCAAACAAAAAATATCATCTACAACAATCAAAACCCTAACTGCATCAAAATCTAAAAATCCAATATAAAAAAAATCACAAACCCTAACTTCAAATATCATAAAGCCGCCGTCGTCAAATCGCTAGCTGCCGCACTAGCAGCGGCGCCACCACTTCTCCATCTCTAACGTCAAACCGCTGTCTTCTTCGCCACCACTCCTACCACATCAGCCACCCAACCCCAGTGCTCTGAGGGCTACCACATCTTTAACTGCCACCATACAACGGTCGATGCCGACGGAAAATGTTCTTTTGTTGAAATCGCGATTCACAAGCGGCGGCGCTCTTCAAGGAGCTCTTGCGAGTGCGGCGCCACTCCATCGCGGCTACAGTACACCTTCCTGTCGGGCTTAATCCACAATTCTCTGTTTCAATTCGAGAAATTAAGATCGTGTTTTAGCAGAAACAGCCGCAAAAACATCGAATTGAAGCATGAGAAATTGGGGGAAACAATTTAGAGAAAGTGATGAAAGTTTAGTGCAATACTCGTGTGAGTGATGTGGTCGTTGTGGTCATGATGGGATGAATATATTGGGTGGGGGTGTAATTAGTGGAGTGTGTGAGGGTAAAATTGGAAGAATTTGCACCTTATAGTAATAGTAAAAAGGTGTAGTACCTTATAGTGAGTGAGAAATGATAATTTTGAGTAATTTTCCCTTAATAAATAACATAGAAAGTTTGGATAGTGCCACATAAGCTTAGATAGAATTAGTAATATATTGTTGTCGGAATGGGATCCTATTTAATCTCATAACTTATCACCTTTTTGAAATATGATTCCAGAAAAATTTAATGTACGAATTTAGTCCTAATTTTTTGAAAATTATACAATTTATAACAAATTTGCCGGGATCTTTATTTAGTCTGCCTGTTTCACTCGCTCACCCTCAAAATTTATCATGAAAGTTCACTTTTGCTCAACCCTTGGTCATGCCATCAGTTGATTAATGAAATCAACTATTTAGGAATTCAAGATGTAATTATTAAAATAAAAGATAAATTAGTATGAGACTATCTAAACAACAAGATGAGTTACAAATTAGTACAAATCAATATCTACCCCTTCGTCAAAATACAGAGTAATAGAAGTATAAGACAAACATTAAAAATTAACATTTCTTAATTTAAGGAAAAAAAAATTAAGAAAGAGTCCATACCGATTTAAATTTTCTTGTTCCTCCCACACCAATTCCTCCCGGTAAAAAACAAGATTATGAAGAAATCAATTATATGACTTATAAATTATAAAAAGCACGATAACAAAAGAAGATAATTTCAAATGCTTGTCAGTGTCCGGACCAACAACAAATTTTGCAGAAACAAGAAAATATTTAAAATTTCAAAAGCGAGAAAATACAAAATAATTTTCAAACCGAAAATTGTTAAACCTATGAGCAGAGCAATATCTTGTTAATGTAAGGACTCAGCAACAATTATTGCAGTGTTATATAGCTTCAAATCATAAATTAATTCGTAATTAATACATCAATAGCGCAACAATACAAGAACAAATATTAAAGATTCAAAATCGAGAAAATACAATCATAATTTTGAGATCAGGAATTGTTAAACTTATGAGAAGAGCAATCTTCTTGTTTCCAGTTGTTTTACTTAAAAAAAACAATCAACCAGATGTACTAGCATTAAAACACCCTTGCAGATTCAAGACACAAGTTCATCTTTAAAAAAAAAAAAGGAAAAGAAAATTACTACCTTGACTGCTTGTGAGGTTGCCATTCTCGGTTTTTATCTCTCTTCTTTTTCCCCAACATCTCCGCATATATGGAAAGGAAGAAATCCTAGCTGAAACACCCTTTATAACAATAAACTTACTATGCACCGCAAAACAACAACCTGATGGTCCATGCATTACCATGCATGCACTCCAACACAGCAGATAAAATGCAAAACCAGGAAGGACCACAAGTCGTATATACATGCAGAGGCCTGATATATATATATCTGTTGGATAAAAGGTTGTCTTCTAGAATTAGCTAATAAGATTTTGACACCTATTAGGTTCTAGGTGGTTCCTAACATTGCTATATTTAATTATACCTTGTATCAGCAACATAGAATAAATCAATGAAATATCCAAAAGTTATTTGAATTCTTTCTTCTTGAATATTGCTCAATGTTCAATCGCTTTCATCTTTAGGGTTAGATTTATATCCATTGGACTAAACTTTGAACTTAGCCTCATATCCGTTGGGCCGGGCTTGCATGCATGATGCATGGGCATGTGTTCTCATATTAGGTCTGATGATGATTGTGTTTCATGATAATCTTACATTAATTAATAGCATAATTAGAATAACTTGGAGATGTCTAAACTAAAGGATATTATTGTCAAGTGTTGTGGGGTATCTATGAATAAAGTGGAGATAAAATGGATGGCAGTTTGTGTAATTAAAATGATGAATGGATGGTAAGTAAAAGTTATCCGAGGACGATTCTTCAATGATAGTTTGTGCTAGAAAATGGATAACAATTATCCTCTCCCCAACAAAGTACTAGATGAGATTAATAACGTACTAGACTTGCACTAACTATTAAAAATATCAGTTGCGCAACATGGACGGATTCAGAATTTTTTCATAGTGGTGGCATAAAAATATACTCTCTCCGTCCCGTTATGTTTGTCACGTTTCTTTTTGTTGAATGATTTAAGGAATAATATTAAAATAACAGATAATGAGTTTTTATAGTATTTAATGGATGGAAAGTATGTGGGGTAATTGGAATGAAAAGTGAGGGGAATAATATTAAAATAATAGGTAGTGGAGTGTTACTTTTTCCTTTTATAGAATGTGACAATAAAAAAAAAAAACGTGACAAACATAGCGGGACGGAGAGAGTATATTAAGTATACAATAAAAAATAAAAAAGACGGTTAATTAATTGATTTGTGGTTGTGAGGAGTGAAAATGTGTTGGAATTACAAAATATATAAATAAAAAATAACATTAAAACTATTGCAAATTAAAACATAAAATAATTAAACTAATTTTTTTCCAATTTTTTAAACTAATTTTTTTTAAAAAATATATAAAATCTGGAAAAGCATTATAATAAAAATAAAGTAAAATTAGCAAAAATTGGGTTCATTGTTCGAACCCGGCCCGGCCCCAACTTGACCCGGCCCGACCCCACCCCAGCCCGAAATGGTTCATGGTTCAAGGTTCGGATTCATGATTCAGGGTTTAGGGTTTAAGATCGTGTTTGGATGATATATAATTAAATGATGGAATGGGAAAAGGATGAGATTAAGGAGGGGGTAAAATGGTAAAAAAAAGAGCATAAAAGTGAGTAGAATAAGTCATAGAGCAAAAAAGAGTATTGCAAGTTGAAAATGGGCAAAAAAGAGTTTGTCCCTACAACAAAAATTCAGAACTTCTTGTTATTGAAATTGCATTGAAATCTTGTAATTTTGCAGCGTTCGTGTTTCCAATGAACTGGGGGCTAATAATCCGAAAGCTGCAAAGTTTTCTGTCTTAATTACTGTTCTTACATCAATAATATTAGGCATTGTATCCGCAATAGTAGTCATTGCAACTAAAGACATCTACCCAAGATTCTTTACTATACCCAAGATTCTTTACTAACAAAGAGGAAGTCACAAAAGAGACATCCAAGTTGGGATGTTTCTTAGCAGCAACGATGGTCATCAACGGTATCCAACCAGTTCTACACGGTAAATAACTTTTTCAGTTTCGTCTCAAAACTTATAAAACTCGTGTGAAGAACAAATCAAGAATTTGTCCGAACTATTGCAGGGGTGGCGGTTGGGGCAGGGTGGCAAGTGTTTGTTGCACAGGTAAACTTTGGCTGTACTATTTGTTCGGTCTTCCTTTAGGTGCATTGCTCGGCTATAAATTGTTGAGGAAATTCCGTCCCCCATTCATACCAAGGGAAAAACAAAATAAACGAGAAATAAATGAAGAAACAAAACCACAATCAACAACACAAGATTTTACGTGGAAAACTTCAAAATCGGAGAAAAAACACAGACCACGAAAGAAACATCACTATATGATAAATTTCTACCATCATACAAATTTTCTCTCTCTCGCTCGACACCCCTATACTATTACAAGTCTACATGACTCTCACCTTCTCACAAATATGAAAAAGAAATTTAATTAGAATCAAATATTAGACTAAAGTGTATTGACCAGTGTACTGGTAACAAAGACCCAAAGGCTCCTTATATAGGATTTGGAAGTCCGCTTTCTTTGTCCTCATCCGATGTGGTATAAAAACCCATTTTATTTTAACACCAAGCCCCAACATAAATTTGATCAAGGAGTAAGAGGGATCTGGATAGTTGGTTGTGTGCTACAAACGGTGACATTGGTTATCTCTGTGGTTTGAGCTAACTGGAGTGCAGAGGTTTGCACTATGATTCTTGAAAATCTTTTTAATCAAAAACAAATTTGTACTAATGCTTGAATTTGTATATAAATGTGGTTGTAATGCAGGCTTTAAAAGATGAGAAGAGGGTCGGGGGCTGTGCTAGCATCAATCTAATTGAAGGATGAATCAAAGTACAAAAGTTTATGCTAAACATCTGACGTACGGATTATTAATATTTTATTTTTGTTATAGTTAGAAGATGTGCTTTGCAAGCCGTTTTGGTGTGTAATTTTTCATCTGTAACTATGTAATTGTACTTCTCGTTTCCCGAGTAGTACTCCGGCAATGAAATTTCCCTTTTTTTTTCAATAAAAAAAAAGTTAATATTGTATTTCTGACTTACTTTTTTGATCTTGGAAGCTGCAACTTGGGTGGAGGTGAGAAAGAAAAAAGCACCCTAAATTTGGAAGAAGCCACTGTATTAATAAATTAATTGCACTTAAGCCGGAATGTTTACATTTGTAGTGGTGTGTTTATAGGAAATAGTACCAAAGTTTTTTATTATTATTTCTGAGAAAATATGTAATTAAGTTTATAAAGTTTGGCGTCAAAGAGTCGTCAACATTGAAAAGACATCAGAATTACGGGTTCTTTGATCCCATTTCATAATACGTACTTGTGAATTTTTAAATGTGCGACCCAGATATATGCAGGAAATACTCATAAATGTATTGGATTTAAAAAATATTTCAAATGTTAAATATATCTCGTAAATAAAAATTACAAAATTAAAATAAAAGTAGTATTTAAATAAAAAAAAGATTTTTCCTTTTCTGTTTCTTTTGACCGTGAAACATTGTAGAATCATAAAATTATGACATGCGGTCTTGGGAAAGAAAGCCAAAACAAGTAAAAGCTAGATCTTGTATGCACCCAGATGCACAGTGCATTCATAATGTATTTTAAAAATGTACGACTTGTATATTAAAAATGCAATTTAATTATTTACACTAAAATATGCAATTATTTTTTATATTAATAATTGCACGCTTTAGTGTAAATAAGTTGAACTTTTCAATATAAAAAGTCACACGTTTTTAAAATACATTATAAATATACGGTGTACCTGAATATACATGACACCCACTCAAAAATAAAAATGAAAAAAAAATTATATAGTTCTATCATAGTATAAATTAATGTAGAAATGGAGTTGTCATTGTGGACCTAAAAAACCTAATTCCCTAGTACTTATTTCAACTTTATTTTATAATAATAATACTGTAAAAATATTTGATTAAAAAGTGGAGTAATTGTTATGGTTTGATACATTAATCAATAAACCTTTGTCAGCAAGATGGATCTACTGGAAACATCTACTGTTAAATTAATATATTATATATTCAATAAATTATAAATTCGACTATAAAATATTGAAATACATTTAAACTAATAATTTTTTATGGTTATTCCTACCCACTATCTCAAAGATAGGTCATTGCACCAAGACAGATCCTATAATCATTCGGAACAACGGTTGTCAGTGCAAGTTGATAAACTTTTGGTTATTACCTCAAGTGGATTAATATTTTATATTTCTTTCTTTTATTTTTATTATTATTCGAACTAACTGGAAATCGAAATACCGACAGCTACCTCTCCATCCCATTTAAGTCTTCATATTTTTTATTTCGTTTCATCCCATTTTAAGTTGTATATCCTAAATATGAAAAAGAATCTTATAATTTCCACCATACAATCTCCATTCTCATCCCCTTTGAAAAGTCAACAAAGTCATTTTTTCATAAAATGTGTGCCGATCAAAGTGTGAAACTTCAAATGGGACGGAGAGAGTATTTGCCATTTGATACTAAACGATAAATGAAAATTTCAAATTTCATTTTAATATTTAATTAAACAAGTGACTGAATTACAAATAACTAGGTAGGCAAATGACGCTGAATACAAATATTATTATTAAGAATCAAGATTTTTGGAACATATTTAGAGATTTGTCGGATGGGAAATGAAAATCAAAGTCACAATATGTGTTAGAAATCACATTACTATGATTTTTAATTTTCAAAAATTATGAAAAAAAATACCTTTTAAGGTAAAAGACATAATATAATTTAAATATGATATTTTACGAATTTGATCATATGCCCACAGATGGACACAAATTTATATGTCCACCGTTTATCTAGCGCCACATATGCAAGATCTCCACCATAATTTAGTTAGTTTCTTTAATTAATTCAATCTTCTCATTTATATATATTCCATATTTTATCCAATTTCATTAATTGTATTTTTTTATTTGACTTGACGCATGGTTCACACTCTTAGAATGATTGATGGGTTTAGGGTTCATGGTTTAGAATTTAGGTTTATATAATTAATGAGAAGATTAAATTAATTAAAGAAATTAATTAAATAATGGTGGGACCTTAAATATGTGGCACGCTACATAAACGATGGACATATAAGCTTGTACCCATTCACGGGCATATGATCAAATGCGTAATATTTTAATATTTAAAAGAGATTGATGTTAATTCATGTTAATTTGTAATTCGTTTTATGGGTGAGTTTTTTTTGTAATCTACATTAAATAACCAAGCATCCCGTTTGTTTTGTAGACAAACTTATATCTGTTTAACATGTGAAACAAAATAGAATCAATTAAAGGGAGCCCATGGAACACAGTTTGCGAAAAACTTGAAGTTCATGCGTTGAATTCATATACGATGCATCTACTGTATGTATCTATTATTAAAAAAAAAACGATATCCTTGTGTGGAATATTATTGTCTGAAACTTACAAAATAGCTAGATACATAGTATTCTTTTTTTTTTTTGCCATTAAGCAGTACTCCCTCCGTCGCAATCTTACTTGAATACTTGTCTTATTTGGACGTCCTAACATTACTTGAACACTCAAAAAAAAAAAAATTAATACACTCACAACACCCTTATTTTATCTCACTCAAACCCATTAAAATTCACTTTACTTAGTTTGCATGTCATTTATAGTGTTCAAGTCATCTTTGGACTTTTCATATGAATAACTTTTTTATACATTGTAAACTCTTATCACACGAAAAAGTATATATTTTGGCTAGCCATTATCGACTAATTGAGTAAATAAATTTGTATTTTTATATTTTTGTTTTTATTATTTCTCGTTGCAGATTCAATCCTAAGAGCATAGACATAATTTCAGTTCATAGATGCATTTATTTTATCTTGAGCCAGGTATTAAATTAGAATTCCTTCACAATAAAATAAAACAAAAATAAATGAATAATCACAAATATATTATGTATGCATGTCAAGTCATGGCGCACTACATAAATGACTATGAAAATTAATCTTACGCAATGATTCACAATTTCACATGCAATAGAAATATAACAAAGTACCAGTATTACAAGTCAACCAAGACTAGCTACTTGTTAAAATGACCTAAAGGAAAAATATGAATGTCTCGTTTTAAGAGGAAACATGATAGCTAGCTCTGGCTCATTCTGTTTGAATTAATCCAGTAAAAAAATTATTTATTTTTATGTTAATCAGAAATTGCTGTCACTGTTGATCAATTCATATACAAATCGATCCCATTACACATATATAGAATTTCATTTTTATTGGTAAAAAATTCGTTAAGGAGAATTCATGTGTTATCACAAGTAAACTGTTTAGTTTTTAATTTTTTTTCCATTCAAGCACCTTACGATTAATTTTTTATTTTTAAATAATCAACTATAATAATTCCCTAAAATCTCAGGTAATAGAGCTCTAACAACTTGAGTCATCCACACTTGACTGAGATTAATTGTATTTAAAGTAATACAATACTACGATTTTTAAATAAATCAAGCCAAACATCCTCCGAATATTAGATAGATAGTTATAGATAGTCCATAAAACGCACTGGTTAGTGACATAGTTGGTAGCCCATAATTCGGACTAAATATTCTCTGTCGATTAAAAATAAAGCAATAATTAAATTATAACACATACTTATGTCTATGTATGGATGTATATATACGGTTTCAAGACTTCATGCGACGGTCTTGTATATTGGACAATTTGCAATGGGGTCACCGTATGAACAGAATGATGCGTTCTAGCAACGCAAAAACGAAGAAGAAGAAGAACTTTCCAGGAACTAACTCTCCAAGAAAACAACAACGTTACAAATGTTTTAGCTACGCTTCAATTATAAAAATAAGGAGGAAAATAGTTGAATCAAGGCTAAAATTAACATCAAAGTATGATCGAATTCCGAAAAAGCCCCTTACCCTTCTTGTTCACCTTTTCCCTGATACTCCACACAATTTCCACCACAACTGATACCTTACATTTTTCTCAAACACTCAAAGATGGAGAAACTCTGGTTTCACCGGGCGAAATATTCGAACTCGGATTTTTCAGTCCCACAAACTCTGTTTTCCGGTATTTAGGAATTTGGTACAAGAATATCACAGTCAGAACATACGTTTGGGTCGCAAACAGAGAAATTCCACTCACAACCAAATCCGGCCTGTTAAAAATTACAGAGCCTGGAATTTTAGCCATTTTCAATGATACCAACGGCGTAATTATCTGGTCATCGAACACATCCTCCCCTGTTTCAAATCCATCCGCAAAATTGCTAGATTCAGGCAATTTTATACTAAAAGATGCAAATTATGAAGATCGGGAAGAGAATTTCAATTGGCAGAGTTTCAATTACCCATCCGATACTTATCTACCAGGAATGAGCATCGGCTGGAATTACGAAACAGGGGTAGAATCGTACCTTTCGTCGTGGAAAACCCCCGACGATCCGTATCCAGGGGAGTTCACAGCTCATCTGGATCCGACAGGGTACCCGCAGATGTTCAACAAGAGGGGCAAAACCGTCCTTTACAGGATCGGGCCCTGGGACGGGCTCCGAATGAGTGGCGCGTCGCAAATCACCCGAAACGATGGCTTTTACAAGCTGAGCATGGTTATCAATAAGAACGAGGTGAAGTATAAAGAGGACACTATTCAGAAATCGGTTTTGACCCGGATTGTGTTGAGCCCGAACGGGGTGTCGTCGCGGATGACGTGGAATTTCCGTACGGGGGCCTGGATCGTCTACAGCAACGTCCCGATGGACAGCTGTGACACGTACAACACGTGCGGAGCGCACGGAAGCTGCAGAGTGGGGAACTCGCCGCCCTGTGCCTGTCTCGATCGGTTCGTGCCTGTGGATACGGAAGGGTGGGGGAGCACGGACTGGTCGAGAGGGTGCGTTCGTAGGATGCCGTTGGAATGTGAAAAAGATGTGTTTTTGAAGTATGATGGAATTAAATTACCCGATGCGAGAAACGCTACGGTTGATGAGAAGATTGTGACGCTTTCGGAATGTGAATTGGAGTGTTTGAGGAGGTGTGATTGCGTGGCGTATAGACAGTTGAATTTGAGTGGTGCCGGGAGTGGGTGTTTGTTTTACCATGGGGATTTGGTTGACATTCGGGATTTACCTCAGAGTACGCAGGTTCTTTACATCAGAATGGCTGCTTCAGGTTCGAGTTATATTTTTAATTTGATGTTTCTTCTCGTATATTTATTTGAGTATGCTCATATGTGCAACTTGGGTGCACTTACAAAAGGTATTAGTTGTTTTACTAGAAGGTATTAGTTTGTAAGTATTAAATGTTTGTAGTTGAGCTGCACAACTGGAGTACAAGAGTGTTACTTGATGTGTTGTACTTTGTTTGGTTAGAAAATGTGGCACACTCGCGTGGGAGAAAGGGAGTGATACTAATAGCTAGTTTAACTACCGTGGTGGGGGTTGTTCTCGTGTGCATTATGCTCGTTTTGCTTTGTATTCGGAAGAGGAAGAATTCTAATAGGAGACGAGAAGGTATGAAGGCGAATTTTAGCTGATGAGTGTGTACTTTTTATAGGAAAGTTTGTAAGTAGTTCTCTGTTTCTATTTTCAATTATGCAGGGCAATTTAGGGGAAGTAATGGTAAAGATGCAGAGTTGCCATTCTTTCACTTATCTACTATTCTGAAAGCTACAGAGCAATTTTCTGATTATAACAAACTTGGTGAAGGTGGATTTGGACCGGTTTATCGGGTAAATAATATACTACATACGGATAAAAGAACACACGACACATCTTTTTGTTTCACATTTTTTAGTTTTGGGTGTAGGGCATGCTAGAAGATGGACAAGAAATTGCTGTGAAGCGCTTATCAGAGACTTCGTCTCAAGGAATCGATGAATTGAAGAATGAGGTGATCTTGATCGCCAAACTTCAGCATCGGAATTTGGTGAGGCTTCTAGGATGTTGTATTGAAAGAGACGAGAACATGTTAATCTACGAATTCATGCCTAATAGTAGCCTTGACTTGATTTTATTTGGTGAGCTCTTTGAAAGTGTCATTCATTGGTAGGGCACAAATTTGATCATACAACAATTGACAGTTTGGTTTTGATAGATCATGCAAAAAGTATGTTACTTGATTGGAGAAAACGTTTCCACATTATCAACGGAATAGCAAAGGGACTGTTGTATCTTCATCAAGATTCCCGGCTGAGAATCATCCATCGAGATCTCAAAGCCAGCAACATACTGTTAGATGCTGAATTGAATCCCAAGATATCAGACTTTGGCCTAGCCCGAAGCTTTGGAGGAAATGAAATTGCAGCTAAAACGCGCAGAGTTGTTGGAACATAGTAAGAATTACAAACTAAATCTTCTATATATATCCTATCATTCATATCTTGTAATGTAACATCATTATTTTTTTTCCTAATCTTCTGTTGCAGTGGTTACATGTCTCCAGAATACGCAATAGACGGGTTGTTCTCAATCAAATCCGATGTATTCAGCTTCGGCGTTCTCGTGCTAGAAATAGTAAGCGGAAAGAGAAACCGAGGATTCTCCATCGAAGATCACAATCTCAACCTTCTTGGACACGTAAGTGTTATTTCCTATTTCCTAAGTTCAACATTTGCTATAAAAAGAGTACAATAATATCAACACATTACAAATGTGTCACAGGCATGGACACTCTACAAAGAAGATAACTCGTGCAAACTGGTCGACGCTTCTTTAGGCGACTCGTTCAACTTGTCTGAAGTGGTGCGCGCGATCCATGTAGGGCTGTTGTGCGTGCAAAACTGTCCTGAAGATAGACCAAGCATGTCGTCTGTGGTTTTCATGCTCGGAAATGAAGCTGCATTGCCGCAGGTTAAACCGCCCGGTTTTTTTTCAGAAAGAGATGTTTCTGGTTTGCAGAGTTTTAATGGCTCCAACACAGTAAATTCAGAGAATCAAATCACCATTTCATTGCCCGCGGGTAGATAGGAAACAGAATTGTCATTGGACTATTTTTTGGTTCCATTTTTGCTGATTATTTTGTTGTTATAGAATTATTATGGAACTCAAGAATTTTTTCCCGAGTCAAGAAATTTTGACAATGGAATTGTATGAAAGAATCACTTTAAAGAGTCATAAATAAATTGTGTCCAATTAAATATACTTGTGTTAAAATTTGTTTAAAATGCCATCAAGCTTCGTAATTTATGCTTAAGTTTGTTTGAGACGAAGTTGAACAAGTTTCAATTAAATCATGCTTGAATTGAGCTAAAAAAAATTGAGTGGATATTCTGTGCACCGTGCACTCGGGTATTGGAGTGATCCATTAAAAAAAAAAAGACATTGTCATTAATGAAAAGAAGGATCCAATAAAAAAATGGGTAGAGTCAAAGTGAGTGCACATATATAGAGTCTATGAACCAAGTGCATATGAGACATTGCCCAAAAAATTTGATACTTTTACATTTACTTCGATTTTTTTTTAAAGTTTGTTCAATTTTATTTGGTATGTTGATGAACTAAGTTCAATTAAATTGTGTAGAATTATCTCGAATTAAGTATTTGATTTGATTTTTAGTTGTACTTATAAAACAACGCACATAGATTCTCCAAACAAATCAAGTTCATGGTAGACGGGCCTATGACATGCTCCTACAAGGCCCAAGAGCAGTTTGTGTAGTGATCCAAACATCAATTGGGCCAACATTATTTAGGCCCATAACTTTGGACGAAACCCAACGTTATGATTTGGGCTATTCCGCATCTTGGTCTCGTTGAAAATTAGTTGAACCACACAAACCGGTTAAATAAGACACTTTCCTTTCGAAAAAAAAAGATTAAATAAGACACTTTAGAAAAAAAATATTGTTAATCTAGCATAACAAAAATATTCCAAGATCCAATTACTGTGGCTGGGGTCCAAACATTAGATGGTTCAATCAGTATGTTTGTCAATATTTTGTGTATAAATAAACACAAGCTCTACTGTAACTTGTTCATAATATAAAATTGATATCATTACATAAGCTCTATTGAAATTGATTATAGAGTAGGTTTATTGTACAAATTTGTATAAACACAAATTATTCAATTTAAAAAATTAATTAATTCGCGGGTCTAAAATGACCCGGTTAAGCGGGTCAAGGATGAGTTGAGTAAAGTGAAATTGAGTCTCAATTGGATTTGTATGTATACAAATTTGTATTCACATGTTCATGATATTAATGAAGAACATTCATTTTGTTCTTCATTAAACCCCAACTACCTTAAACTTATCATCAAGTTTGATGCCAACTAAAGCCACATTAATGTCTTAACCCTCTCATCATATATTTGGTATCAACAAAAGTTATAGTGGAACGTACAAAGGAAAGCGAGACAATTATAGACGTAGGGAGTATGATTCTTCTACTTTTAGGCTCATATATAACTTAGGGCGTGTTTTGAAACAACTTAAAAAAATTTTAAGACTTATTTTTAAAAGGCTGTGAGAGGAGAACTTTGAAAAATAAGTCTTACTTCGAAAATTGTTTTAAGTGTTTCTAAACACGCCCTTATACTATTATTAATGTTGACAAATATACACAGTGGTTGTATAAAAAAAAAAAAACATTTTGCAAGAAAACGACTTAGGCACAAAAACACATATAATCAAAACTTCGCATGTCACTACCAACCAGTAAGAAATAATTTACTATAATTAATTAATTAATGGAAAACAAATTAACCTGGAAAGAAACCAATCGTAGTACGTTTGCAGTGGTCAAAGTCCATAAATGTTTGAAACTGTCTCTGATCATAGCTGAATTCATCCTCTTATTTCCAGCAATCAGGAATCCACGATTTATTCCGACTTTCCGAGTGTTGAAAAAAATCATAATATTAAGGCAGATTTTTTTATAATCCAAAAGATTCTATATGTATAGTAACTGAAAGGGTTAATTACGTGTTTGTCCCCATGAAATTTTGTGTTTGCAGTTTTAGTCCCATATTTTTTTTCTCTATGGTCCTTTTTTTTTTGCGAAATGGTCCAATTTTATTTTTATTTAACAGTTTTTGGTCCCAAAAAAATTGTAAAAAAAAAAGTGGTCCCAAAAATTCATTTATTTTTTTTTTCTGTAAAAAACTTATGGGACTATTTTTGTCAAAAAAATACCATTTTTATGAGGGCAAATTCACATGGGACCACTTCTGCAATTTATCCTAACTGAAAGAATTCAATCTCGTTTAAATGTTTGAACTTGTAGAGAGGTGTGTAATTAATTAAATGAGAGAATTTAAATCTCATCTAAAAAGCTCGAGTTTGTAGTGAGGGTCGGGAATAATCTATTTATTTAATTTCCCTCAACACTCCCCTCACAAATGGTAGAATCATTTCTCAACACTCCCCCCTCACTCAAATGGTAGAATCATTCTTCTGCTCTGCGGATAGGAGGCCCAACAGAGGACAATTTAAATGGGTGGAGTGCTTCCCACGAAATCGAACCCACAACCTGGGCTCTAATACCATGAGAGAATTCCGTCTCATCTAAAAGTTCGAGCTTTTAGAGAGGGTCGGGAATAATCTATTTATTTAACTTCCCTCAACAGTTTATATTATTCCCTTAATAGTTCGATTTTATAGAGAGGTCTCTGAAATTAATTCATTTATATTATTCCCTTAACAATCCCCCTCACTTGTGGATTGAATTATCTTACTTCATCATTTAGAGGCTTCATTCGTGAACTAAATTCTCTTACTCCATCATTTACTGGAGACCCATCGAACCCAGGACGTGGGCTTAAGCCTGAAGCTCTAATACCATGAAAGAACTTTATCTCATCTAAAAGTCTGAACTTGTAGAGAGGTGTGAAATTAATTCGTATATATTATTCCCTTAACATCATTTAAAGGAGGCCCATCATCATTTAATTTAATATGGTGAACTTGTAGAGAGGTGTGAAATTAATTCATGGGTATTATTCCCTAACATCATTTAAAGGAGGTTTCAAATGTTTTTAATATGGGTGGAGTTCTTTTTCGGTAAAAATTTGAATCTATTACTCCATCATTTGGATGAGACCCATCAATTTACAATTTAATATGAGAGAAGTTCTTTCAAATTTTAATCAAACCTAGGACGTGGATACCAGAAAAAATTATGTTTCATCTAAATTAAAGTTCAAAACTTGTAAAGAGGTATGAAATTAATTCGTTTATTAAATTTACAAACATAACACTAACAAAACTTTAAATCCCAAGAGATCCAAGAATCAGGAAAAAGTGGGGGATACGTGGACTATTCCAGAATAAAAATGGAGCAAGTTGTACGTCAGAAAAGTCTTTGCTCAACAATAAATGTTGAAAAATTGAACTCAAATTTTACTGTTCTTAGAAAAACTCACTATCACAAAATATTATTCAACAATCAATGTTGAAAAACTGAGTTTAGATTCTAGTTTTCATATTCATTAGTTTCCGTTAAGACAACGCCAAGGACCTATGATAATAAAGAAAAGTAAACGGCAGATGGAATTGGAATTTTGATCTGGAGTTGAGTTTATGGCTAGGCAATTTGTATTTGTTTGACAAGAAATATGAGAAACAGAGAAAAACTCGGTTGGTTAACAACTGCAAACATGGATAAAATTCCAAGAAATTATTTACCCTTTTTTGTTGATCTGCTCTCTCATAATCCAAGCAGTTTCTGCTGCTGCAATTGACACAATCACTTCTTCTCAGAGCATTAAAGACATAATCAATTTGATACTTTTACATTTACTTCGATTTTTTTTTTTAAAGTTTGTTCAATTTTATTTGGTATGTTGATGAACTAAGTTCAATTAAATTGTGTAGAATTATCTCGAATTAAGTATTTGATTTGATTTTTAGTTGTACTTATAAAACAACCCACATAGATTCTCCAAACAAATCAAGTTCATGGTAGACGGGCCTATGACATGCTCCTACAAGGCCCAAGAACAGTTTGTGTAGTGATCCAAACATCAATTGGGCCAACATTATTTAGGCCCATAACCTTGGACGAAACCCAACGTTATGATTTGGGCTATTCCGCATCTTGGTCTCGTTGAAAATTAGTTGAACCACACAAACCGGTTAAATAAGACACTTTCCTTTCGAAAAAAAAAAGATTAAATAAGACACTTTAGAAAAAAATATTGTTAATCTAGCATAACAAAAATATTCCAAGATCCAATTACTGTGGCTGGGGTCCAAACATTAGATGGTTCAATCAGTATGTTTGTCAATATTTTGTGTATAAATAAACACAAGCTCTACCGTAACTTGTTCATAATATAAAATTGATATCATTACACAAACTCTATTGAAATTGATTATAGAGTAGGTCTATTGTACAAATTTGTATAAATACAAATCATTTAATTTAAAAAATTAATTAATTTGCGGGTTTAAAATGACCCGGTTAAGCGGGTCAAAGATGAGTTGAGTAAAGTGAAATTGAGTCTCAATTGAGATTTATATGTATACAAATTTATATTCTAAACTTTGTTTTGATTATAATATGAAATTTTTGTATATTATGATATTAATTAAAAGTGTAATAATGTCAATAAATAAATATTATATAATTTATTTACAAATATAATAATATAAATTTGTACAAATATCAACGAGAACTTATTCATAAATAAAATGTTCGCATGAAAGAATTGAATATCAATGTTTTAATCTAGAAGGCATCCAGTCAAAGTCAACCCCGAATTAATTTCTCACTTTCCCAGTCTTTTGGTCGATCGATAATTAATGTTAAAGTGCCGCAAATTTCCGCTCATAATGTCTATATTCCTATGCAATTTCTTATATGCATTTGGTGCATCGTGCACACATAATGTATTTTAGAAGCGTGTAACTTATTATGTTGAAAATTGCGACTTATTTATACAGAAAAATGTAATTGTTAATATGAAAAAAAAAGACGCTTACGTTTTGGAATAATTCCAGACGTTTACATTTTTGTATAATTATTGCTTAAAAAATCGTTTTGAGTGTATAAGATAATCCGAAAATACAAAGAAATAATCGACTCATATTCCATGCTTAGAGTACTTTTACATTGATAATGATATACACCCTTATCATAATACATATTTCAATGATAATACCAAACTGACTATGTGGGCATTTAGCCAATCAGGGATCTTCACTGTTCAATCTTTAATTTGAAAAAAAACACACATCCCACATATTCCAAACCATAAGTTGACATTAAATTCCGTCCCCTGTTATATGATGGTGTTGTAGAAATCAAATAAAACTTAGGAAAAAAAAAAAAAACACAATTGGTTAAATAAAAACCTGCTCAAAGATTATTGGAGAAATGGAAGAACATGCAAGAAATTCCTCATCCTTTTTCTTCATCATCTCCCTAATAATCCATTCAATTTCTGCTGCCGATACTATGAACACAACTCAAATAATCAGAGACGAAGAAACATTAATTTCATCAGGTTCAAAATTTGAGCTCGGGATTTTCAGCCCCGGAAATTCGACGAATCGGTACGTGGGCATATGGTACAAGAACATATCCGTTCCAACATACGTTTGGGTCGCAAACAGAGAAGTCCCACTCACAACCAAATCCGGCGTCTTACGAGTCACAGAGGCCGGAATCCTAGCCCTGTTCAACGACACAAACGGCACCATTTTATGGTCAACAAAGTCAACAAACTCGACCAAAATCATAAGAAATCCATCGGCACAGCTGCTGGACACAGGGAATCTGGTCCTAAAGGACTCAAACGACGACAGGGCGGAGAATTACATATGGCAAAGCTTCGATTACCCGTCCAACACGTTCCTGCCAGGCATGAGCCTGGGATGGAATTTCGTAACAGGGGTAGAAACGTACATTACGTCGTGGAGAAGCAGCGACGATCCGTACCCAGGGGAGTTCACAATCCACCTCGATCCAGCTGGGTTGCCGCAGATGCTCATGAAACAGGGCGGAGACGTCAGGTTCAGAATCGGGCCCTGGAACGGTCTCTATTTCAGCGGTGCGCCAAATATATACTACAAGAAAACGATATACACGACGCCGATTTACAGGTCCGTCCTGATTAACGAGAATGAGGTGAAGTATAAGGAAGATATTGCGGACGCTTCGATTCTTATGAGGTCGATAGTGGACGTGGACGGCGGTGGACATCGATGGATATGGGATAATCGAACGCAGGATTGGGATATTTACAGGTGGCAAACCCCTTCCTTAACCAACCCTACTTAATAGTTGCATGGTTCAGTGTTAACAAGTTGCGTATTTCAGTATAACAAATTGCGTGTTTTTAAAATGCACTATTAGTGCACGGTGCACCTGAATGCACATGAGATCGACTCAAAAATATTATGTTTGTCACGTTTAGTTTCATTATTTTTTAGCCAAGAGAAATGTTATTTTTCCAACTATACCTTTTTATTTTAGGCTAGGTCTTGTATGCACCCGATTGCACCGTATATTCATAGTGCATTTTAAAGCGTGCAACTTGTTATGCTGAAAAGTGCGACTTATTTACACAGAAAAGTGCAACTGTTAATATGGAAACATAGTTGCACATTTCTATTTTATATAATTTTTAAAATGCCAGAATGAGAAATGTTATTTTTCCCAACTTTATTACCTTTTTCCGACTATATACCATTTTATTTATTGGATAAAGTTCAGGCCATTCTGCAATATAATTAAGGAAGTACCACTATTTAGTTCAGCCAGTGTCGTCATTTTTAAACTTGTGTTACCATCTAATTCACCCTGTACCATTATATATTAAGTCGGTATCACAATTTAATTCAATCTGTATTATCATTTTTAAGCCAGTATAATTATTTTTAAAAAAAACAAAAATTGTTGACTTCATTAAAGATAAAATGATCCCAAAAAAAAAAATCTTTTAGCTAAATATAATTATTTTAAAACGTTGTGACTAAAAAATATTTTTGCTTTCAATATTAGAGTATTTATAAATGCATCCCAATTTACAGTTACTTAGGGGAAGATAACTGTGATGGTTACAATTTG
The DNA here is from genome assembly GCA_037126765.1 of Stenogyne calaminthoides. Classification (NCBI taxonomy): domain Eukaryota; kingdom Viridiplantae; phylum Streptophyta; class Magnoliopsida; order Lamiales; family Lamiaceae; genus Stenogyne; species Stenogyne calaminthoides. The sequence continues at coordinate 28,229,180 of JBBCBC010000026.1, read as the reverse complement.
TGTGGTGCAAATGGAGTTTGTGACATTGATAAGGTACCTCAATGTGGATGTCTTGATAAGTTTGTGTTGAAAGATGGAGAGAGTTGGAATGCGTGTGTTAGGAGGACGGCGTTGATGTGTGGTGAAGATGTGTTTCTGAAGTACCCGGGGATTAAATTGCCAGACGCGCGAAATTCCACGTTGGATGGTCGGAGAATGGCGCTTGCGGATTGTGAAGTGGAGTGCTCGAGGAACTGCTCTTGTATGGCGTACACACAATTGGATATTAGGGAGGAGGCCAGTGGGTGTTTATTCTATTATGGGGATTTGTTTGATATTAGAGTTGTACCTGAACATGGACAGGATATTTATATCAGAATGGCTGCTTCTGAACTAGGTAAGTAATATTGATACGAATAAGTTATCTTATTTCTTTAATTTGATGTTGCATAGTTGGAATTAAAAGATATTTTTAGTTAGGGTTGGGAATAGGACAAACTACTCAATAGGGGTCTACCGCCCAACCTACTAAAACTCGGCTCGGCTCGAGTTTTTTAGCAAACAAAATAAGTCTAGGCTTTTTAATTTTAAAGCCTATTTATTTAAACAGACCAAGTTTAAGCCTTTTCAAAAAAATTCTAAGTTAAACAACCAACTCGTTTAAATCTACATAGCCTATCACATATTATACCAGACTTGAGCCTAAAACTAATATTCTAGGTCCAAGCCTTCCACCGAGAAGCCTAGCTAGGTCTGGACTATCCCGACCCCTATTTTTAGTCCCATAACTTATTTATTATACAATTTTCATCTATATAAGGTAATTTTTTCAATTGTCTCATATTAAATAAATTGTCCAATTTTGGCCATGAATAGCGGTTTTGTTTAATGTAACACAAAAATGTCAGGTGAAGATCTAATTTGAGGGAAAATTAGACAGTAGACAAGTTATAAGACCAAAATTGGATATTCGTTTTACGTATAATATTTTCAATTTTCCAACGATTACGTACCAAAATTTGACAAATTTCTTAATATTGAGGCTAAATCGAGAAAAATGATTTTTTTAACTCAATCTTGTTACACATGTAGAGTTTATAGCCTATATGCATAGACCTGGCATTAGTTTATGATTCCATGTTTCATGCACTTGAAATAGGCAACATAGAATTTTCAAATTTTACCTTCGGACAATTTAAAAGAAAGGTTGATCAGTTGAAGTGCAGATTGAGAATGTGTAATTTATCCTGTTTGCATTCAAAATGTTGCAGATTCTAAAGGTAAAAACAGAGTAATACTCATCGTTACTGTTACATCAGCTACTGGGATTGTTCTTCTGTGCCTGAGCCTCATTCTATTTTTCAGACAGAGGAGGAAGAACGAACCGAATAGGAGGAAAGGTATAAAGAAAAATCCAAAATAGCATCCTTTATTGCTTGTTTCTCCGTCTCATGTTGCAAATTGCAGGACCAGTTGAAGAAGCCGAGTTGCCCTTCTTCAACTTGTCGACAATTTTGCAAGCTACGGACCATTTTTCATTCAACAACAAGCTTGGCGAGGGTGGATTTGGCCCTGTTTACAAGGTAATACATACTAAAATCTATTCACATATTTATGCAGTTATTATGTGAAACTATTATGAATCTGTCAAAATAGGGAATAATGTTTTTTAAGGACAGTAACTTAGGGGGGTTGTGTTTTAAGGACAATAATTTTAAAAACTTGGAAATGTAGGACATTATATTTTAAAATCTTGTAAATATAGGATAATATGTTATAAAATTTATAAATATAGGACAATATATTTTAAAAATATGTAAATGTAGGACAATTGAGCCCGAATCTCTCAGCACAATTTTGGCTTATCCGGGCTCAATTGTCCTACATTTACAGATTTTAAAACATATTGTTCTATTTTTACATATTTTGAAACATAATGTCCTATATTTCCAAATCAGTAAAATTATTATCCTTAAAACACAACCCCCCTAAATTTATTGTCCTAGAAAAATATTTTTCCCGTCAAAATATGCAACTTCACATTTTCAATGTTTTGGCTGTAGGGCATGCTGAAAGGTGAAGAGGAGATTGCTGTCAAGCGCTTGTCAAAGACATCCTTACAAGGAGTCGATGAGTTGAAAAACGAAGTGATTTTGATTGCCAAACTTCAGCATCGTAATTTGGTAAGGACTTTAGGATGTTGCGTTGAAGGAGAGGAGAACATGTTGGTGTACGAATACATGCCTAATCATAGCCTCGACTTGATTTTATTCGGTAAGCACCCGGAATAGGTTTTAGGGGATTGTTTAACCTAGCATAGGATTGTTAGTCCTTTTTTTTTTCCTTTGACAGATAATTCAAAGGGTATGCTACTTGACTGGCAAAAACGTTTCCATATTATCAATGGCATTGCAAAGGGACTGTTGTATCTTCACCAAGATTCCAGGTTGAGAATTATCCATCGAGACCTGAAAGCTAGCAACATATTGCTAGATGCTGACATGAACCCGAAAATATCAGACTTCGGCTTAGCCAAAAGTTTTAAAGGAAACGAAACTGAAGCTCAGACGAGCAGAGTTGTTGGAACATAGTAAGAAGCGAACCAACTTATATATATTACCTAGTTTCTCTGCCTTCTAAATTTAATTCCCCTGTTAATACTCCATTGCAGTGGGTATATGGCCCCAGAATACGCAACAGATGGACTGTTCTCAATCAAATCCGATGTATTCAGCTTCGGTGTTCTTGTGCTAGAAATTGTGAGCGGAAGGAGAAACAGAGGATTCTTCCTTAAAGATCACAATCACAACCTTCTTGGCCACGTAAGTATTGTTGTTTAATCCCTCAGGCCAACATTTGTAGCCTAAAATGGATCATCTCAACAATTAGTAATTTTGGACAGGCATGGAGACTTTATAAAGAAGACAATGCAAACGAACTAGTCGACCCTTGTCTAGGCGGCTCGTTTGACTTGCCTGATGTGATGCGCTCGATCCATGTGGGTTTGTTGTGCGTGCAACAATTTCCTGAAGACCGACCAAACATGTCTTCCGTTGTTTTTATGCTCGGAAATGAAGTTGAAGTGCCTCAGGCTAAGCAACCTGGATTTTTAACAGAAAGAGATGTTGCTGCTGCTGCTCAGAGTTCAAGTAGCTCAAATGCAGCTAATTCGGGCAATCACATTACAATTACGTTGCCTCAGGGCAGATAAGAAGCAATTGCACTAATTTTCTTGTCTCGTTTATACTAACTCATCCATTGGTGAATATTTCCTTTGGTCGTTTTATATGCAAGATTAAGTATAGGGATGGTTGCAGTAAAACCTTTGAAACAAAATATTTGTCCAACTCCGTGTATTATAATGTCCATTTCAATCGAATTTTTATTGTATAAGGGACGTTGGCCACTAGTCACATATTTAGGGATATAATCGAACCAACCTGTTTGCAAACTATTTGACATTGCAACTCCTTTAATAAAGGGATTAAGTTTTTTATAGTCCTGTAACTTTGCATCGTTTTGAAATTGATCTCGTATGTTTTGATTTTTTGATTCTGGTCCTGTAAGTTTTTTAATTTTTTGAAATTGGTCCTTTCATATAGCAGTCACCAATCGTTTCTATGTAATTATTTTATTTTTTATTTTAATTTCGAAATACTGCCTAATTTTTTTTAATCCTAATAATTTGATGTCGGGATTTTTCGCGTGTTTTTTTAAGCAGGAATAGTGATTTTCTGCATTTTTGGTTAATTTTTTATTTTTTTGAAAATAAACCCGACTGTCTTTCAATGTACAAATTATTTTTAAAACCCGATCAAAAAATCTAGCTAAGACTATTATGAAAAGTTCAAGTGACGCTTCGAAATTAAAGGGAATAACAAAAAATTTAGAAACTTACAGACCAATTACAAAATTTTTAAAACTTACTGTGACCAAAATTAAAAAGTCAAAACGTCATTTTACCAATTTCAAAATGAAAAAGTTCACCCTTTATATACTATGTAATTATTTTATTTTTATATTTATTAAGTTGTATGCTTTTAAAATATATTTTTCATTTAATTGCTTTGTATATTTTTTTAATCCTAATAATTTTTATTAAGATATGATGATTTTTTAATGAGGTGTAGGATAGATTTTTTTCATACCTAGCCTTAAAAAATCTCTTTATCATTTTTAATACTAATAAACAATTCATTTAAAAAATAAATAAATTAAAAAAAAAGAATTCACTCAGTAAACTCTAAATTTTATAAGTTTTTTGCATAAGTTTTTTGTCAAACTTTAAAAAAAATTAAAATTCACTGTAAACTCAACTTCACACAAGTTTTTGTCAAACTCTATATAAAAGTCCAAATTAAACTGAAGCATCGTTTGCTTCACGAGATTGAATTGAATTGTTGTGATAGGATTGGATTAAATTGGGTGAGATTAAAATGATTGGACTGAATTATTTGAATTAAGATATATGTTTGAATTGTAGGATTGTATCTTTTAATTATGTTTTAATTTAAAAAATTAATATATTTATTTGGAGTGAAGGATTAGATGAGATACCTATTGAAATGTCCTAAATACCTTTCACATGAGATAAACTTAGTCATTTTAAGTACAAATATGAGGAAAATATTATAATATTGCATTTGAGATAGATTATATCAGGCGTCTTAAAGGTCACAGAGCAGGGCAATTTGGACGAGGCCTTCCCCGAGTGCTGCTGGACTCGGGCAACCTCGTCGTAAAGGATGAAAGCGATGATCGAATCTTCTGACAGAGATTCGATCATCCATCCGACACGTTATTATCCGGCATGAGCTTAGGATGGGATTACGTAACAGGGGTGGAGACTTACATCTCGTGGTGGCAAAACAACGACGATCCAGCTCCAGGCGCGTTTACGTACCACCTGGATCCTGCTGGGTATCCACAATTGGTCCTGAAGAGTGGCGAAAATGTAATTCACAGGATCGGGCAGTGGAACAGGCTCAGGTTCATCGGCGAGCTCAACCCAGGAGCCCATCCCACGTACCGGCCCGTGTTTCAAATGGATGCAAGCAAGGTACAATATCGGGAAGACACGGTTGATCCGGAAGTTATTTCCAAGATTATGGTGAGTTCGAATGGCTTTTAGCAGAGCGTGGTGTGGAATTCGCGCGCCCGTGATTGGACTATCTACGCATTTTCCACATCGAGTAATTGCGACAGTTACAATTTCTGTGGGGCTAATGGGATTTGTGATCTTGTGAAGTCTCCAAACTGTGGATGTCTTGACAGATTCTTGGCGGGGAATTCGTCGGATGGATGCGTTCGGAGGACGCCCCTCAAGTGCCGAGGGGACGTGTTTTTGAAGTACCCAGGGATCAAATTGCCAGACGCACGAAACTCGTCGATCAATGAACAGATGATGAGCCTTGCGGGTTGTGAAGCGGAATGCTCTATTAACTGTACTTGTATGGCGTACACGAAGTTGAATATCGGCGGAGATGGGACTGGATGCCTGTTTTACTATGGGGACTTGGTTGATGTAAACAAAATGCTTGAAGGGGGACAGGATCTTTACATCAGAATGGATTCTACAGAGATGGGTAAGAATTTATTTCTAAAGTAAACATTAGTACATATAATGAAAAGTATTAGTACATCTAAAATAAAGTATTAGTTTGTAGGCTAAACAGTAATAGTCCTATATATAACTAATAATTTTCAGCATGAGCTGATACTTTGCATCACATGAACTAATACTTATTGGGTTGAAATTTTTTGGTCAATTTTTTTTTTTAAATAGTCTTGGTTGAAATTTTTTGGTCAAAAAATAAAGTGTTACTCATATATATATATATATATATATACTTGTATAAGCAATATGCAGAGTGAAGTAGGATACGAAGTAAATATTTTTGCATATTTCTGTCTTTCCAATGTGATTTGAGAATGTAAAATCACGGAATGTTTGTTATATCTTCCTTTTTGGATTGAAAATGTTGCAGAATCTAAAGGAAAGAAAAGAATACTTATAGCAAGTTTTACATCAGGGGCAGGATTTGCTCTACTAGCCTGATCCTCATTTTGGTATGGAAGAAAAAGTATTCAAAAAAAGATAAATGAAGGTATATAGACTGCGTAATTAGGCCGAAGAACATCTGTAATGACTGGAAATATTGTATGATCCTCTGTCTCTTGATTTCCATGTTGCAGGGTCATTTATTGGTGGCGATGGTAAAGAATCAGAGTTGCCATTCTTCACCCTATCAACAATTCTGAAAGCTACAAATAATTTTTCAATTAAGTACAAGCTTGGTGAGGGAGGTTTTGGCCCTGTTTTCTGGGTAAAATACTTTCCTTACACTGTTATTAAGTTACAATAACGTGGTTGCAGCTAGAACTTACATAGTCTAATATGATACAATTACACTGTAGGGCATGCTGGAAGACGGACAGGAAATTGCTGTAAAACGCTTGTCGAAAAGCTCGTTACAAGGAGTCGATGAATTGAAGAATGAAGTACTCTTAATTGCCAAACTTCAGCATCAGAACTTGGTGAAACTTCTAGGATGCTGCATTCAAGGAGAGGAGAACGCGTTGATCTACGAATACATGCCAAACAATAGCCTCGACTTGATATTATTTGGTGCGTTAATCTCTGTAATTGGCATCGGAGTATGATCATACAACACGAGAGCACTAACTCCACCATAAATTTTATAACAGATGAAACAAAAAGAATGTTGCTTGACTGGGCAAAACGTTTCAATATCATAAACGGAATTGCTAGGGGACTGTTGTATCTTCATCAAGATTCCAGATTGAGAATCATTCATCGAGACCTCAAAGCTAGTAACATATTGCTAGATGCTGACATGAACCTCAAGATATCAGACTTCGGCTTAGCCAAAAGTTTCAAAGGAAACGAAACTGAAGCTCGAACTAAGAGAGTTGTTGGGACATAGTAAGAATCTCACAAACTCACATTATGGGGTCCGGCTATTAACACCCACAAATAACTTTATACATGCACTTTATAACTGTGTTTGATTGTAGAAGTAGCTAAAAAATATTGTACATTCTTATATATAAATCAATTTAGTGGATGTTAATTGTTAATAGTCATCCTCATATTCATCTTACTAACACTATTGCAGTGGATACATGTCACCAGAATACGCAATAGACGGATTGTTCTCAATCAAATCAGATGTGTTTAGCTTCGGTGTTCTGGTACTTGAAATTGTGAGTGGAAAGAGAAACAGAGGATTTTGCCTCAAAGATCTTTTAGTCTAAACCTTCTCGGACATGTAAGTATTATTTTTCCCGGTTTATAAAATTATAGTGACAAAAAAGTATCATTGAACTCATTTCAAATTTTCTACAGGCATGGACACTTTACAAAGAAGACAGATCATGTGAACTAGTCGACGCTTCTTTAATAGGCACATTCGACTTATCTCAAGCACTACCCTACATTCATGTCGGATTATTATGCGTACAAAAACGTCCTGAGAATCGACCAAGCATGTCTACAGTAATTTTTATGTTGGAAAATGAAGTGGAACTTCCGCAGGCTAAACAACCTGGTTTTTTCACAGAAAGAGATGTTTCTTCAGCTCAAATTTCGAATCGAATAAGTGCTGCAGATTCCGTGAATCAAGTTACGATAACGTTGCCCGAGGGTAGATAGAGAACAATTACAATCTTATCCTTATCTTATATTATGAAAGGAGAATTTATGTATTTTTTGAAATTTTATCTTTCTTGAATTCATCCTCTTATTTCCTGCAATCAGTGATGAATCCAGGATTTAGTCTCCGGCGCGAAAAAATTCATAATGTAAAGAGAGGAATTTTTTTATAACCAACTGAGACGAAATGACAAAATTTTACGAATTTAAGACACAAATACAAAATTTTCTAAGCATATAGTAACAAAATTTTAAATCCCAAGAGATCCAGATGACTTTGGAATAAGGGAGGAAATTGGGTGGATACGTGGGTGATTTTATAAATTGGAGCAACTAAATGGGTATTTTCGTGTCAGAAAAGTCTTTGCCCAACAAATAAATGTTGAAAAATTGAACTCAAATTTTACTTTTCTTAGAAAAACAATGTTGAAAAACTGAGTTTAGAAAAGTAAACGACAGAAGGGTTTGGAAATTATGATCTGGAGTTGAGTTTGACTTTAAATATCAGAAACAGAGAAACACTCGGTTAACAACTGCAAACATGGATAGAATTCCAAGAAATTATTTACCCTTTTTGTTGATCTCTCTAATAATCCATGCAGTTTCTGCTGCTGCAATTGATACAATCACTTCTTTACAGAGCATTAGAGATGGAGAAACTCTGGTTTCATCAGGTGGGACGTTCGAATTCGGGTTTTTCAGCCCTGGAAATTCCACGAATCGATACGTAGGCATATGGTACAACAACATAACAGTCCCGACGTACGTTTGGGTTGCCAACAGAGAAGCCCCGCTCACAACTAAATCAGGTGTGTTAAGTGTCACAGAGGATGGTATGTTGGCTCTTTTCAATGAGACTAATGCCACCATCATATGGTCATCTAATGCCTCCGTGGGAAATCCAGCTGCACAGTTACTGGAAACAGGGAACCTGGTAGTGAAGGATGCTGCAGAGAATTTGATCATTTGGCAGAGTTTCGATTTTCCAACGGATACGTCTTTACCAGGCATGATGAGCTTAGGATGGAATTTGGAAACAGGGGAAGAGACTTACATCTCGTCGTGGAGATGCAAAGATGATCCGTCTCCTGGAAATTTTACACTTCATCTGGATCCTACTGGATATCCACAACTTTTATTCAAAAGAGGTAAAAGTATCCGGCATAGGGTTGGACCCTGGAATGGGGAGATATTCAGCGGGACGGCAATTGGGACGATATATATTGAGATGTTAGTGATGAACAAGAACAGGAGTGTGGGAAAATATAGAAATGCTATTGTTAGTGATGTTGTAACCATGCTTACATTGAGGCCGGATGGCGTTTCACAGCATCAGATATTGAATAATCGGACGAAATCGTGGACCACTTACTGGAACATGCCATCGGATAGTTGTGATAATTACAATTCGTGTGGTGCGTATGGAAGTTGCATAGTTGGGAACTCTCCACACTGTGGATGCCTGGAGAGATTCGGGCCTAAAAATGTCGAAAGTTGGGAAGGAGGGGATTGGTCGGATGGATGCGTTAGAAGGATACCATTGAACTGTTCGGATGATGTGTTTTTGAAATACACTGGAATTAAACTGCCGGATGCAAGAAACTCGTATATTGATGAGCAGGCGACGAGCCTTGAAGAATGCGAAGTGGAATGCTCGAGAAACTGTACTTTGTGGCGTATGCACGGTTGAATGCAAGTGGATCGGGAAGTGGATGCTTGTTTTATCACGGGGGTTTGATTGACATCAGAGCTCTCTTTTCAGGAGGTCTAGATCTTTACATCAGAATGGCTTATGCAGAGAATGGTAACTCTGATTCTTTACCATTGCCTCCAATAAATGATCCTGCAACAGGGAAATATAAATATTCTTAGACCTAATCGTGCAGTCTACATACCTTCATTTATCTTATTTGAATGCTTTTTCTTCCATACCAAAATTAGGATCAGGCCTAGTAGAACCAATCCTGCCCCTGATGTAAAACTTGCTATAAGTATTACTCTTTTCTTTCCTTTAGGTTCTGCAACATTTTCAATCCAAGAACGAAGATATATCAAACAATCCGTGATTTTATATTCTTAAATTACACTGGAAAGATAGAAATATGCAAAAATATTTACTAGTATCCTACTTCACTTAGTGCACATTAAAAATACATATGATCATGAGTAAAGCTAGTGGTGCAAAATGAAACTATTTTATAATATTTTTTAGCGAATCATAGAAAAAGCAGTAAAAAAAAGTACTAGTTCATTACATGAAAAGTATCGGCTCATTTGATAAAAAAAATTAGCTGTATATTGAAAAGACACTAGTATTGTTTAGCTTAAAAACTAATACTCCATCTGTCTACTAAATTTATTCTCGCTCACCTCATTTGTTCGTCCACCAAAACTATCAAAATGGAAACAATCAGTCACTTTATTTTCACCTTCCAACCACCATTTAATTACTATTCACAAATAATCACTTTATGTACAAATGGAACCTATAATATCCCATGATACCCTACTGTATCTATTATATATATCTACCGTAAAACTGGTGCCCGAAAGTATGGAATAAAGTTGATGGTATACATTACAGTTTTTCTTTCTTTTAAAAAAAAAAAAAAGAGTCAAAATTCGGTCTTTAATTGAGTTTAAATTGCACAAATTACATGGTACAATTGATGCGTAGAAGTTTTTTGTCATAACACAAAATTTTATGTGAAACTTGTTCATATTATGAAATTGATACTATTACACTTATAAATTGATACCACTACTTTTATAAACTAATATCAATAGCATTAATGCTATGATATTAGTTTATTAGTGTAGTGGTATCAGTTAATAAGTGTAGTGGTATAAATTTAATGTCATGAACAAGTTTAATAGGAGACGTACTCCTTACCCAACTCTGTAGAATCCATTATGATGTAAAGATCTTGTCTGTCATCAATCATAGTTACTGCATCATTAAAGTCGCCGTGGTAAAACAGGCATCCAGTTCCATCGCCGCTGATATTCAACTGCGTGTACGCCATACAAGTACAGTTACTCGATCATTCTGCTTCGCAATCTTCCAGGCTCGTCGCCTGTTCATTGATCGACGAATTTCACGAATCTGGCAATTTAATCCCCGAGTACTTCAAAAAAACACGTCCCCTCGACACTTGAGGGCGTCCTTCGAACTCATCCGTTCGACGAATTCCCCTCCACGAATCTTTCAAGACATCCACAGTTTGGAGACTTTAAAAGATTGCAAACAGTGTTAGCACCACAAAAATTGTATCTGTCACAATTATTCCCTGTGGAGGATCCATAGATTGTCCACTCATTGAAGCGAGAATTCCACTTGACTGGCTGCGCAAAACAATTCGAACTTACTATAATCTTGGAAATAACCGACGGATCAACCGTGTCCTCCCCGTAACGTGCCTCGTTTGCATTCAAACGAAACATGGGCCGGTAGGTGGGATGAGTTCACCACTGAAGCAGAGCCCGATCCTGTGTAATACTACTTAGCCACTCTTTAGTAACAACTGTGGATATCCGGCAGGATCCAGGTGATATGAAAACACTCCTGGAGCTGGATCATCATCGCTTCGCCACGATGAGATGTATGTCTCCACCCCTGTTACGTAATCCCATCCTAAGCTCATGCTGGATAATAATGTGTCCGAAGGATGATCGAATCTCTGCCAGAAGAAATTCTCGATCCGATCATCCTTTGCATCCTTTACGACGAGGTTACCCGAGTCCAGCAGCTGTGCGGTTGGACTCAGGGAAGGCCTCGTCGTATTGGATGACCATATGATGGTGCCGTTAGTGTCGTTTAAAAGGACCAAATTGCCCTGCTCTGTGAACTTTAAGACGCCTGATTTTGTTGTGAGTGGGACTTCTCTGTTTGCAACCCAAACAACTGGTTTAACTGTGATGTTTGTTGTACCAGATGCCCAAATACCGCAGATTTGAAGAGTTTCTTGTGCTGAAAAATCCGAGCTCGAACATTCCACCTGATGAAACCAAGGTTTCTCCATCTTTAATGTTCTCAGAAGTATGTGTGGTGTCGTTTGCTGCAGAAATTGTATGGATTGTTAAGGTGAAGATGAACAATAAGGGTAAGTAAATTATCCGAAATTCATCCATGCCTAAAATTATATTTCAGCCCTTTATTTTACAAGTTAATTTTCTCTGTCTTCTGCACGACTTTATATAGCAGACAAGTGGACTAATTAACAAGAATACTTCTGGTTTGAAAACTATGGTATATTTTTCTTTACTTTATTATTATTTTATATTGAACGGAATTTTTTTTTTTTTAAAATTAACCCACGTATAGTTTGTTATTTCGTAAGACTATCTCAAGTAAGCGTGTTAATAGTTTTTTTATAAGTAATCTTTATTCACATTATGTGAAAACTAATAAATGTGTTGCTTGAAATCTCAGGTTCTAATTTCACCAGACACGTATTAGTTTTCTCAATAACATGATTCAAGAATAAATATTTTGTGAGCAAATTAGTCTTTCCATACTTGGGGGTCGTTTGGCTAAGCTTTTTATTTTTTTTATTTTTTTAAAGACGGTTAAACTTATTTTAAACATCTTATAAACTCTAATATCTTATAATTTGTTTTAAGAGTTTAAGATATGAATTTTTGGCAAATACATGTGTCCACCTTTTGCACCAATTTATAATTCGTACAATTGAATTTTAAGGGTTTTTTTTTTACTATATTTCAACTTTCGAACAAGACTCAGACCCAAGTCGACCCGAACCCGGCCAGAATGGTTCATGGTTTAGGGTTTGGATTCATAGTTCATGGTTCAGGGTTTAGGGTTTGAGTTTGGGTGTGGGTTCAGGGTTCATGGTTTAGGGTTCAGGGTTCAGGGTTCGGGTTCGTGATTTATGGTTCAGGGTTCATGGTTTGGGAATGGAAAAAGAAATGGAGGGTGAAATCACCCAAGTTCTATTGTGTGATATAATTAATTTTTTTTCATAAAAAAAAAATTAAAAAGAATATTAAAATCAATTTTTTTTTATATATGTGTTTTTTTCGGAAGCAAAAAAATCGAAAATAAATTTTTTTTTTTCGAAAATACTTATTTTTTCTAAAATAAATTATTTTTTTGATTTTTTTCGAAAATGTTTTTTTTTCAAAATAAAAAAAATCCAATATAATTATTTTTTTTTTAAATATTTTTTTTTTATGTTTTTTTTTATGCTCAAACCGGGTTCGAGCTAGGTCCGAGTCGGGGGTTTGGGCTAGGCTTATGTCGGATCGGGTTTGTGCCTGGAAGGGTTGGGATAGGGTAGAGCTTATATAATTTTTGTAAAATAAATTGGGATATCCAAACTTTTTTTTTCGGAGCTTATAATCTCTAAATATTTTATTTTGCCCAACAATATTAAGGACCTTTTGAATTTCTAAACAACTTATAAACTGTTTTAAAGAGCTTATAAGTTGGGCCAAACGGACCCTTAATCAATTCGAGAGAGGGCATAAATCCAAAAGTCTTTGCGCAAAGTGTTTTGGGATTAAAGTGTGCGGGGAAAGTCATGACTTCGAAATCCTATAGATTTGAAAATTCTGATGAATAGTAAAAGTATGTGTTTGTTTTGAGATTTTTGTTTTATGTCAAATTAATATGTAATAGTGATTGATGTTGTATTATTATATTGTATTGGGTGAGAGAGAATAAGTGGGTGACAAAAAAGTGGTGGTATGATTGTATTTAATTTTGTGAAAATATGTGTATAAATATATTTTATATATAGGAATTAATTTAAAAGCTAGATGTGGAAATTCTCAACTAATATATGACTTGAATTACAAACTCCTAAGTTCATTCGACTATAGCCAGAGTTTAATTCACGGAAACTATATCTAGAGTTTAATTCCTATAAAACTCTTTCTTTCCCTTACTTTAAGTTGATGTATTCTCATTTTAATTAGGACTTTTATATATAGAGTTAATATTAGAGTATAGCCACTTATATTTTTTTATTATTAAATTTACGTGCACATAGAAAATAACAAATAAGACGAGGACAAAGAAAGATGCAATTATGCAAAAGGATGGTCTCTACAAAATTACAAACACATGTATATATGTACATAACAAACACTAGTGCCCTTAGTATTCTGGCAAGAACAGTCCATGAGACCATAAGATCAATCGCAGGTGCAGTTGTCTCAATTAGTGTCCTACAAATTACAGTAAACTCCCGTGCATAATTCCAAGTATTTTGGTCCTATGGCGTAGTCTTGACGGAAACTGTTGCAGTCTTTCGAATTTTAAATGAGGGTGAAATGATTGAGAAAGAAATGACTCAAAAATAAATGAATGGTTATCAAAATCTTTCAATCTAGCCACGTCAATTAAAAGAAAGAGATGTTTTTTTCCGCTGAGAGTTTTACTGGAAAGAACGCTGCGTGTTCAGCTAATCAAGTTACCGTTACGTTGCTTGATGGAAGGTAGAAAACATATATATTGCACTACTTTCTAGCATTCCCAGTTATTTATCATCGATTTCTTTTATATGCTCTAAAAAAGTAGACAACTACCAAAAGACTTGGAATTATGCTCTGGCCAATGAACTACTCGACTAAAATAAAAAGAAAGAAAAAAACCTAAAATCATAAGACTACATGTCGATCCAGAGGTCGAGGCCCCACTAAAAAGCTCTCCAAGGTAAAACCCTCCTTAGGGCAAAAGCCCTGGATAAAGGAAAAAGGGAAACCCCTCTAAAAATGAATTATTCCGCATCACGGAGATAACCCTTAAGAATCAATTTACAATATGAAAATATTCAGTGTTCATATTAGAGAACAAAATATCAGTAAGCAAATCAGGACAATTTCCCGTCCATTCCCTATCCATGTGTAACTTCGCAATTCGATCGGCCCCTTGTTCCCTTCACGATATATATGAGTAATTCGGAGATCGAGGACATGCCGAAAGTCACCAACTGAGCTCCACAGAGCATGTAAATGCCAAGGTACCGAAGTAGGTCCATTTGTGAATGCTTGGACTGCAAGAGATGAGTCAGTTTCGATCCATAAGTTATACCATCCTTTGAAAGCCGTCGTTCGAATGGCCAGAAAACAAGCGGCGAGCTCCGCTTCCAAAGGAGTGTTCGCCCCAGTGCGGATGCAAGCTGCTGTAACAAAAAAACCACACGCGAGTTACGAAAGAGCAAGCCCGCGTAGCCCTGACCCGTAGCGGACATACTAGCGTCCACATTCGCCTTATACCATCCCGCACGCACGAGGAGGATCGATGAAGGATCGCCAGATCATGCATTGAGTTTTGCATGTATCCAATCGACGCACCCTCAACATCCCGGACCATGCTAAGAACCATGATCAAGCAATTTTGGTATGAAATACGTATCTCGTCAAAGATCCACCTGTTACGTGCATTCCATATCGCCCAGACCAATGTGATGAATGTCAACCGCCAAAGGGCATTAATCTGGGAACTAAAGTGCATACGTGTAGCCTGAAGAAATAAGTCAAGAAAGCTATCACCAAGATGAAACGCACACACTAAAGATGCGAGCAATTTCGTCGTAAAGGCAACGAATGAAGGAGCATCCAGCAAGAATATGATCAAGCTCCTCCGGACCATTGTAGCAAAAAAAAGCAGGGACGGATCCAGAAATTGGGGGCACAAAAAAATTATTTAAAGAGACATACTTTAGAAAAACACTATTTATTAATATTACCCGTCCAGAAGAAATTCCGAATTGCGCTCTCAAGTTTATTCAGAAGAGAACGAGGCCATCTGTAAATCATCATTGAGTGAACCAAGGTGCCGGCAATGACACTATTGATTAGGCAACGGCGGCCCGCCCGTGAGAGGGAGGAGCCCGTCCAATGATCAAATCGACTGAGGACCGAATCCGCCATATCCGCTAGATGATGTGCCCGGGGAGAACCTCAGAAGATAGGGACTCCGAGATAAACAAAAGGCAGAGTGCCCGTTGTAACCCCCGTGATGCGTCCAACCGCCCGACGAACCCTAGTAGGGACTTTATCACTGAAATAAACCCTAGATTTCGCCAGGTTAAATATTTGACCGGATAGGAGCCCATACTCATGAAGAATGCCATGGAAAGCATGCACATTAGACGTCATACCCCTGAGGAAAAGAATAACATCGTCCGCATATAGTAATAGACGCGGAATCGCCGGTGCAGCTGCAAATGACCAGAAGAGACTCTCCAATCAATCCATCTAGCGAAAGCATCCTCCGCAATGCAGAAAAGAAGGGGAGAAAGCGGGTCTCCTTGCCGAACCCCACGCGAGCACCCAAAATACCCATGAGGTGACCCATTGATCAGAACCGATAACTTGGCCTATATGAGGATATTTGAAACCAGAGTCCGAAATCGGGCAGAGAACCCAAGCTTAGATAACACCGTGTCCAGGAAAGCCCAACTCAAAGTATCAAAGGCTTTGGATATGTCGATTTTAAAAGACATATTGTCATCACGCCCCATGTCGAGACAGTTAATGGCATCAAATGCTAATGCAATGCAAGAATGTGTATGACAACCCGGAATAAACCCAAATTGATTAGTGTGCAAGCAAACGTGAGCAATCTTCCCCAAACGAGAAGCCACAATCTTCGTGAAGATCTTGAAGATAAAATTGCCCAAGACAATTGGCCTGTAGTCCTCAACTCGTACGGCATTAGTAACTTTTGGTATGAGAGTTAAGAAGCTTGAATTCAGACCACTAGGAATATATAACGTGGAAAAGAAGTGTTGAGCAGCCTCCAAACATCCTGCATAATAGTAAGCCAACATGAATGATAAAAAAGACCTCCGAAACCGTCCGGGCCCGGAGCACTAGAGGCATCCATACCGAAAACCGCTTTCTTCACCTCGTCCATAGTAGGAATAGCCAAGAGATCCTCATTATCCGCATCCGTGACAAGCTGAGTGAGGAAAGCATCAAGACGAGTGAAGTCCATATCCTGAGCAGTGGTGGAAGTAAAAAGGCATTGAAAATAATGAACAATATGATCCCCCACAGTTCTTAGGTCCGAAACCATATCATCACCGATGCGAATCGTCGTGATGACACTAATTGAGACGACTGCACCTATGATTGATCGTGTGGTCCTAACTATCCTATGGACTTTTCGTGCCAAAATACTCTGGGCACTAGTGTTTGTTATGTACATATATATTTGTAATTTTGTAGAGACCATCTTTTTACACAAAAGAATGGTCTCATGTGCATTATGTGCACCGTGCTCTCCATAATATATATTTAAAATATGTAATTTGTTTATATTGAATTGTGCAATATGTGTTCTTGAAACAAACTATACATTTTAATATAAAAAAATTGATATTTCAATGGACCAAATTATGTATTTCAAAAATAAATTATAAAGTGCACGGTGGTGCACTTGGTGCATACAACCCTAAACCCTGTGTAATTGCATCTTTCTTTGAGTTCATCTTATTTCTTTCTTTTCTATGTGCTTTACATCAATAATTGACATAATTTAATAATAAAAATGTAAGTTCATTTTATACTCTAACCATAATCTCAACAACTGGAAGCACAAACTTACAAACAACGTAAGGAGTTGAAACTCTTTTCGAACATTGTGGAAACTCGAAAGAGAAATTATAGTGGTGTGACGAAGCTTCAAAATTTTCCAGCCCACCCCATAGTTAAATTTAAGATTCTTCCTAAACTTAACAACCAAAATGATCATCACCTAAAAATATATTACTCCCTCCGTCCTGGTGTAATTATCTTGTTTCTTTTTATTATTTTGTTTAAGGAATAATAATAAAATAATAAAAATGAAGGGTAATTTTAGGTATTGGGAGAGTGGAAAAAGGTATGTGGAGTACTGAGTGACATTTTTTGTAATACTGTGTGAAAATTGAGAATAAAAGATCCCATTTCTTTTTATTGTTTTGTTTCATTTTATTTCAGGAATAATAATAAAAATGAAGGGTAATGTTAGGTGTTGGGAGAGAGGAAAAATGTATGTGGAGTAGTGAATAATATCTTTTGTAATATTGTGTGAAAAGTGAGGATAAAAGTTATGGATAGTGGAGTTACTTTTTCTTTTTATGGAATGAGAAAGTTGTTGTGATGGAATAATTAAGGTGAACGCTGAGTCTAACTATTAGGATTATTTCCCTATGTCATATCGCGCGAGCTATTAATTAGGACCGTCGGCGACCTCATTAGGTCGCTGACGGAAGACCAACCCGGCCATGTCGAGATAGGGTGAGATCTCGTCAGTCGAGGGCCGCATGGTCGCGATCTGGCGAGATCCCGAGGATACGACCTCTGGAAGGCGCAATTCCCCAACAGCGGCGCCTGCATGTCTGAACCCCGGGATATAAGCTACGACAGAGAAGACTTTCCCTTTAAGGAGCCTGCTCTCAGGCCTCCCAAGAGCCGCTGAAACAAGATATCCGAATAAGGAAGGGTCAAATGGGCGACCTCGAAGTTCGAGTCAGCGACCTCAAATACCACCCTAGCGACCTCGGTTACAGCGCCAGCGACCTCCGGTGAGCAACCCAAGGCCAGGGACTCGATCAACAGATCCCCTGGAACACTCCATCCAACGATCAGAGCCGGCTTCATTTAATGTGCCCTCCGGGTCATTAAATGCCTAGGTCCTAGACCCCTAGGAGGGCTATACCCATTAATTGGTAGTATAAATAAATGTAATGAAGGCTCATTAAAAGGTTCCAACTTTCACATTCAATACTAAGGCTTTACTAGCCAAAAAAAGAGGTCTTTGGTCCAAACACTCTTGCAATTTACTGCTTTCACATCTTTAAACAACCAAGCATCAATTCACATGTTCATGACATTAATGAAGAACATTCCTTTTGTTCTTCATTAAACCTCAAATACCTTAAACTTATCATCAAGTTTGATGCCAACTAAAGCCACATTAATGTCTTAACCCTCTCATCATATTTTTGGTATCAACAATTGGCGCTAGAGGAAGGGGAAATCACTAGAATCTTTCTAGATTTTCCATTGGTTTATCCTTTCGAATCTTCATATCTCAAAGACCCCTCTCAAATCTCCCTAACTCCGTCCCAAACCGGGATTTCCGGTATGGTTTCCGCTGGGAGACAGTCCTCCGGTCGACAGGAGGCCACCTCCAGCAACGAGGGCCCCCTCAAGAACCTGGATGACATCAAAACTCCAGAGGATCTCCGAGAGGCAATGAGAATCCTCCGACAATGTCAACGCGACCTCGCGGGGGAGCGCAGCGGCCCGCAACGGCGAGCTGAATCCCATCGTCCCTCGGGCTTCAGGGGGAAAAGAAAGATGGACGCAGGGCCCCGGTTCGGGAATGGACCTGCAAAGACGAGCCACACGGCAAGGGAATCCGGTGGGGCAAGCCATGCTCGGAATCGCCGAGAGGAAACCCCTTCCCCCGCCGAGATGGTTTCCAAACTCCTCAGCAATCAGAATTCGTCTTTGAACGATTAGGCAGCTACGCACCACGGAGACCTCGAGGTCCCCAATACGAGTCCAGAGCCGACTCTTTCGAGGTCGAGAAAAACTTCCAAGCTCGAGGGGACGAGCGGCCCAAAGCATTGATACTTACCCAGCTAGGCCCGCAAGGAGCTCTCCGACGCCCCAACCCCGGGGATGAACAGCTCGCGGCCATCAAGGAAACCCTGAAAAAACTACAAGACAGATTGGACCTGTAGGGGGGATCGTCGACATCGACTCTCGTCCCGATCTCGCCCCTAGTCCCCGCTATTGTCTACGCCCCCGCTCAAGTCAAGATTAACACTACCTCAATCAGCCAGTACAACTGGGATTCGGACCCTACAATCCATTTGGGAAAGTTCTCCGACCACATGGCCTCGATGGGGGCGACCGACGCAACTCAATGCCGGCTTTTTCCACTCACTTTGGGCGACCAAGCCTATAGATGGTTCAAGTCCCTAACGCCTAATTCCATCGAGTCTTTCCATCAACTCGCTGGCCTTTTCCTAAACCATTTTGTCACCTTGGCCCCAAGGCAGCCGACGAAGCAACTGTTTGCGACCATCCAACAGGGACCGACCGAATCGGATAGAGACAACGTCGAAAGGGTCGACAATTTCCTTTTGGGCTGCGAGCTCATGGGAGACGAAGTAGGTAATGGGTGCTGTCCGAGGACTAAGGTTCAACACTAAGCTATGGAAACTCATGTACAAGGAATATTCGAGCTCATACGCCGAGTTCCTATTCAAAGCGGGGAACCACATCAGCCGAGCTAAAATGATGGCCATGCGTTTGGGAGAGCAGGTCCCGGAGGACGAGGGAAAGAAGCTGGAGGTCGCGGCGCCAAGTTTGCATAAGAAGGGGGGATCTCAACGCAAGGCTAACAACTTCAAACCTTTTAACAACGAAATCGAGGTCAAGTTGTTGGAAGTGCTGACTACCACCCCGAACGAGGTCTACGATAAGATCAAAGACAAGCAACTCCTGGATCAGCCCCGGAAGATCACGAAGGAAAATGGGAAGATGAATCCCAACAAGTATTGCCACTACCATGAAAGCATCGGGCACAACACCAGCTAATGTCGTGACCTCCTCCGGCAACTGTGGAAGCTCTACGAGGATGAAAAACTGG
Source organism: Stenogyne calaminthoides (assembly GCA_037126765.1). Taxonomy (NCBI): domain Eukaryota; kingdom Viridiplantae; phylum Streptophyta; class Magnoliopsida; order Lamiales; family Lamiaceae; genus Stenogyne; species Stenogyne calaminthoides. The sequence continues at coordinate 28,208,904 of JBBCBC010000026.1, read as the reverse complement.
ATGACTATGTGAAGAAGCGTCAGAACAATCAACAACGCCCCCAAGCTAATCCAGGGCCAGCCGACCAGCGACCTCTTCCACCATTTTTGGAAAATGTCATGGGAAGGGCTGTGCAAATGATCTCTCCTCTGGGAGGTAGCATCGGTGGGATCCTCCCATCGATGGTTATGTCAAGACGAAGACGAAAAGCCAAGATACGGGCTCTAAATCACGTACACTAGCCTTTTTCTAGGTCAACCACGCGACTGAGAAAACCAGCTCGCTCTCTTTCTCGGACGAACACAAACACAGGGTGCAATACCCGAACAATGACCCTATCGTAATCTCGACCAAGATCATGGGGGTGATGGTCCATCGCTTATTGATTGATAATGGCTCTTTCTATAACATCTTATTCAAAAGGGCCCTTGACCAAATCGGAGATTTTTTCGATTATGTCGAACCTTGCGACCTCACCATCAAAGGCTTCAGGGATTCGTCTGTAAAGCCTTCTGGGGAAATCCGCCTGGCAGTCGAGCTGATTTCGGGTCGCGACCAGGAGGTAAGGGCGACTAGGCAGCTCGATTTCATCATCGTTGACCTCCCTTCCACGTATAACGGGTTTTTGGGGAGACCGTTCGAGCATGAATTCGGAACTGCGACCTCGGCCCATTACTACTGCATCAAATTCCCTACCCCAGGAGGGGTTGTAGGCACGATCAGGGGAAATCAGGTGATGTCGAGAGAATGTATGTTACAGGTCGATGGCAAAACAGATACGACTATGGAAAACCTCGGAGCGGGGTCAATATTGGCAACGTCTCAAGACCACCTCGGCGATCAAATGACGAAACTAGAAATGGAGTCCAACAAGAGGCTCAAGGCCATAGGCATCAAGGGGCACACCAACCTCGATCCCAGGATCAGTTTTAAACCTATTGAAGATCCACGATGGTCGAGGGAACAGCGAGCTACGCCGGTCGAAGAACTCGAGAGGGTCCCCATCAGCGAAACCAAACCCGAGATGGAGGTGATCATCGAAACTTCCTTAAGCCCTGAAATGCGGGATCAAGTGATCGGATTTCTGAAGGCAAATTTGGATTTTTTGCTTGGTCCCATCGAGACATGGTCGGGATAGATCCTGATATAGCCTATCATCGACTCAATATTGACTCCTCCAGAAAACCAGTCTCGCAGAAGAGGAGAAAATTCGGCCACGAGAAGTATGCGGCTCTGGCCGAGGAGGTCAAGAAGCTCCTGGACAACCGGCTCATTGAGCAGGCCGATAAACCGCAATGGGTAGCGAACGCCGTTCTGGTGAAGAAAACAAACAACTCGTGGAGGTTATATATCGACTTCACGACTTAAACGAGGCCTGCCCCAAAGATCATTTCCCCATGCCGCACATCGACCATCTAATCGACAACACGGCGGGCCACGAGGTGATGTCCTTTATGGACCCGTTTGCAGGCTACCATCAAATAGCGATGCACCCACGCGACCAACAACATACTTCTTTTCTGACAGAAAATAACATCTATTGCTGGAGGCATATGCCTTTTGGTTTAAAAAACACCGGGACAACGTATCAAAGGTTGGTTAACCGCATGTTCGCGGATCAGATAGAAAAACCATGGAGGTCTACATCGATGATTTAGTAGTTAAGAGCGAGAAAAGTGGAGGATCATCTGGGATACCTCACCCAGGATTTCGACATTCTGAGGCAGTACAAGATGAAGCTAAACCCGAAAAAGTGTAATTTTGGGGTGGAATTCGGAAAGTTCCTGGGGCATATGGTGAGCCAGCACGGGATTGAGGCCAATCCGACCAAGATCAAGGCAGTGCTCGACATGAGGGCACCGCAGAATATTAAAGAAGTCCAGAGGTTGACGGGACAATTGGCCGCCTTGAATCATTTTATCTCGCGAATGGGCGACAAGTGCAAGCCTTTTTTCGACACGATCAGAAAGGGGAAATTCAAATGAACGGCTCAAAGCCAGCTTGCATTAGAAAACATGAAGGATTATCTCTCAAACACACAAATACTCGCAAAGCCTATCCCGGGGGAGAAGCTTTATCTTTCCTTAGCGGCCTCCGAAACCGCTTTAAGTGCAGTATTGGTCCGGGCTGAGGGGCAGGACCACCTACCGATCTACTTCGTAAGCCAGACCTTGAGCGACGCGAGCTAAGATAACCCCCTCTGGAAAAATTTGCCTAAGCTCTCGTAATGAGCATCCGCAAGCTCCAACCTTACTTCTTCGACCACCATGTCGAAGTCCTGACCTCACTTCCATTACGACGGATACTCCATCGACCAGACATCGCGGGAAGATGCTTCAAGTTGTCGGTAGAGATCGGACAGTTTGGCATAACATATGCACCCCGGACGACAATAAAGGCACAAACACTGGCAGACTTCCTCGTGGAGTTAACTTTCCCACCCGAGCTAGAGAGGGTGGTGGGGCAACCATGGGAATTATACGTCGACGGGTCATCGACCAGCGAATGAGCTGGGGTAGGCATAGTGTTAATTAGCCCGGAAGGAAGGTCTTTCACAATGGCAATCTGTTTCGGTTTCCAAGCAACAAACAACGAGGCCAAATACGAAGTCTTAATCAATGGTCTGGAAATGGCGATGGCAATGGGAGTTTAGCGCGTCAAGATTTTTTCCAAATGACGGGCGAATACGAAGCAAGGAGCGAGCAGATGGTCGCCTACCACAAGATAGCCCGGAATCTAATCGAGAAGTTCGAACAAGTGGAGATATCCCAGATCCCCAGAAAGGAGAACACCTAAGCAGATGCCCTTGCTCGGTTAGCGACATCCGAAGGAGCAGCCGACATGTCCAATATAACGATCATCAAGCTCGCGATCCCCTCAGGAAGCCCGACCGTGGTCGCACACCTAGCAACTGAGGAAGTTACCTGGATGAGTCCGATCATCAAGTACATCAAAGAAGGCGAACTCCCGGCTGACAAAGTCGAGGCACGGCGGCTCCAACTAAGGGCAGGAAGGTATACGATCATCGACGACCAACTATACGAGCGAGGTTTTGCCCTCCCTTTACTAAAGTGCGTGACCCCCGAGGTCAGGAAGGAGATCCTGAAGGAGATACATGAAGGGGCATGCGGCAATCACGCTGGGGGGCACTCTCTAGCCCACAAGGCTCTACGACAGGGCTATTTCTGGATAACACTAAGGAAGGACGCGTTTGACTTCACCAAGGCTTGTAAGCGATGTCAGGTTTTTGCCCCTAGCATCAAGGTCACCCCTGAGGAGCTCGCTTCGATCTATAATCCTTGGCCTTTTGCCAAGTGGGGCATCAATCTCATCGGACCACTACCCACCGCACCTGGAACGGTCAAATTTGCGGTGGTCGCGGTCAATTATTTCACCAAGTGGGCGGAAGCAGAGGCTCTCGGAAGCACGAATCAATCGGCGATCATCCAATTCATCTGGAAGAGCATCGTGTGCAGGTTCGGCCTACCTCAAGCGATCTTGTTGGACAATGGACCGCAGTTCAACGGAGCAGAGATCGGGGCATTTTTTGAAAAGTGGAAAATAACCAAGCTTTTTTCCACCCCGTATCACCCCCAGTCAAACGGTCAGGTCGAGGAAGTCAACAAGATTATCAAGCGTACACTCAAGACCAGGATAGAGGGCGCCAAAGGCATTTGGGCGAGTAAACTCCCCGAAATACTCTGGTCATATCGGACCACCTGCTAAAATGCAACGGGAGGAACACTTTTTTCTCTCGCCTTCGGGTCAGAAGCGGTCATCCCGGCAGAGGTGCATTACCTGACATACCGGACATCTCAAGCCATCGATGAAACCAATGATCGAGCTCAGGAGTTCAGCCTCGATCTCCTCGAGGAAAGGCACATAAGCTCAAATATTCGCAACGAGATCTATAAGCAGAGGTCGGAGAGGTATTACAATTCAAAAGTCCGAGTTTGTCAGTTCCGTAAAGGAGACCTCGTGTTAAAAAAGATACAAGGAGTCAGTCAAGGGTCTTTCAGTCCGACGTGGGAGGGACCTTTCAAGATCACGAAGGTACTGCCTAATGGGGCGTACGAGCTCGAGGATTTCAACGGCGTTCCAGCCCAATATCCGTGGAACGCGACCTTCTTGAAGAAATACTATCAATAGAAGGGAGGCACTGACCCAAGATAAACTATCAACATAGAATATAGGAACCTATTTCGGTTATAAGTGTAGCAGTTATTACTACATAAATACAAAGTTTCAATTTTCCCACTTTATCTTTTGACAAAGCTGAAAATAGGGGCAGGTCTACAGACCTCTTGCGAGGTCAGGATGTCCCAAAAAAGGAATTAATCGAAGTCGCTAAGTCGCAATTTCTTAAGACGACAATAGGCGAGCACTTTTCTAACTCAAAAAAAAAAAAAAAAAAAGCAAACATAAAAGTTAGTGGAAATCGTTAAGTTGCAATTTATTAAGACGACATGGGTGAATTTCTCCAAAACAAACTAAATGAAAAGCCACGATCAATCGAAGTCTTGAAGTCGCAATCCGTTAAGAGGACATAGACAAATTCGTTAAACAAACTAAGCGCAAAATTACAAACCCCTAGCGAGGTCGGGGTGTCAATATTAGAGAACCGAAATCGCTAAGTCGCAATCTCTTAAGACTACAATAGGCGACCTCGTTTCTAACTCAAAGATAAAAGGCGAAATTAAGAGAGTTGAAATCGTTAAGTCGCAATTTATTAAAACGATATATGGCGATTTCTTTCAAATGAACCAAGGGCAAAGTCGCGATTAACCGAGATTGTTAAGTCGCAACCCATTAAGATGACAAAGGCGAGCTCGTGTAATAGCGACAACGTACAAAATTACGGTTGATCAAAGTCGCCGAGTCGCATTTTAAAGATGACATAAAATTAGATGAACCCTAATAAATTGCGACCGAGATAGCAGGGTAAAACAAAATCAATGATAGAAAGGGCCCAAAGGACATTCCATTAATTTAAAAGTTACGTACATAGGGGGCCTTCTAGGGCGATAACAAAAATATGTACAAGCAAAAAATCGACCTGCAAAGGTCGGGAACAACTGGTCTCAGGCTTGGGCTCCCTGACCCAAGAACTCATCATCCACCGCCGCAGGTGGGGAACTAGGAGCGAAATCTCCCTCAGCCGTTGTGGACTGGGGATCGGAGGGAGGATTTCCCTCGGCCGCTGCAAGGTGGGGCTCGGAAACATGGTCGCTCTCCACAAACTCCGTTGGGCCCGACGTTGAAGTAGTTGAGGTCGGATCGTAAAGATCTAGGTCCTCTACGCCCTCGAAATGGCTCAGGTCGAGCCCATCCGGACCGAGGTCAGCAATTGGGAAGGAGTCGAAGGGCTTTGGCGGGTTAAATCGAAAATGTCATTAGCGCGGCCACCATAGCCTCCTTGAGGGCCACCGCCTTGGGGAAAAAGCGGGCAAGGCGGACACACCTCGCCATGGCCTCCACCTAGGCAAAATTTCCCAAACCCTCAAGGGTCGCATACTCCTCCTTCAGGGCCTCGACCTCGGCTTCTTTGCCCTTAAGCTCCTCCCTCACTAGGCGGAGGGTCTCGGCTTTTTCCTGGAGGGCATTTTCCTTGAGATCAAGGTCAGCCCTCAAGATCCCAACCTCCGAGCGGCTCACTTTCACCTCAACGTCCAACCCTGCCACCGAGGTCTCCAGTTCCGCAGCCTTCTTCTCGGCATGCCCCACTTGGATTTTGGCTTCCTCCACCAGGCCCAGGGCCACGTTCTTTTGGTCCACGGCCTCCCTCCGAGCGGCCTCCTTGAGGTTCTTCTCCTCGACGGCTTTTTGGACCCTCTCGTCCACCGTGGTGAAGTCCTCAATGGCCTTGGACATGGCCGCCATCATCCGACAACCATATACCATGGCCAGCCGGATGTTGCCCACCGGGCCTGCATCCTCGACCGATTAGTCCAAACCGAGAGTCCACGACCTAGCCGGGAGCTTGCAGGCTCGGCGGAGATAGTCCGGGAGGTCATGGAGGGCACCCGGAGACTGGCTGTGAAGATAGTTGGAGACAAGAATGGGGTGGGAAGACCCTTCTCTGCGAAAAATAGGAAATTAAAACAAAGTTAGACAAGTCAACACATGATGAGATGGAAACATACAGAAAGCTGGGGCGACACTTACTTGATAGGTCGGCACCAGCCTAAATAAGACTTGTCATCTTTCTCGGGCTCGCTGTTGGGGACGTGGCCAGTGCGGGAGCTCCGGGCTCTTGTAGGGCGCTCGGTCGAGGCCTCGTGGCAGCTCCTCTTTGAGCAATCCCCCGAAGATGGGAGATCGCGTTCCCGCCTCTTATGCGATCCTTCCGCTTTTTTCCCTTTGTCGCGGGATCTAACTCCTATCCCAGGTGAGGGAGTGGCACCCTCCGAGCAAACTTCAGCCATGGCCGTGGGCCCCTCAGACGTCGGGGCCGCGACCTCTTTGGTCACGATTCCTTGAGCCCGCTCTTGGGTCTCTTTCTCGTGCGCTTTCTGGGCGGCCCGGATGTCCGCTAGGATCTTCATCCTCTCTTTCCTCAAGGCGGTGGGGTTTTGGGCCTCCATCAGCTCGACCTCTGCGGGAGTGGGGATGAAAGGCAAAGAAAAACGAGGCGTAACTAGCACAAAAGGAAGATTGAGTCAATACCGGAAGAATAGGGGATGATCGATTTAAAAGGAAGTAGCATAGTCACCTCGCGGAAATTGAGACCGTAGGTGATTGGATCCGATCAATAAGCCGGACTCGCGCCGAACCTCGCTCGCAGCTAAAGTCTTCAAAGAATGGTCGGTGAGGCTCTTTTGACACACAATCACAGCTCGGGCGGAGAAGGACGACAAGGGAAACTCCTCTTGGCTCTTATCTGCAAAAAGAAGAAGGAGTCAAATCAGTAATTAGGAAATGCAAAGTAACGCGCGAACTTAATTTGAGCAATGCCGAATTCGGTCCGGATGTTGATCCGACCACCCCGATCCGACTCATTCACTAGGCTCCGCCAATCCCCGGACACCCACCAAAATTGGGACTTCCATCCCTCCACTTTGGCCGGGACATCCTCGACAATCTTATGGCCGGGACGAGCCCGCACATAATACCAACCGCTCTCCTCGGCATGAGCCCCCATGAGGTTGGTCAGTGAGATGATCTCGTCAACGGCTGGGAGATGGTCGGGTTGGATAGACCCAAACAAAGTTAACAAACCGATCAAGGTGCTCCATCCGTTGGGCGTGATTTGGGTTGGAGCGAGGTCCCACCGATTGAGAATCTCACTGATCCTCAGGTGTAAGGGGAACTGCAGACCCTTCTCCACGGTGCCCTCGTTGATGGCAACGCAACCCTCGGGAGGTTGGTTGGCCATCTCATCAGGGGTCGAGGCCCAGAAATGGACATCTTGAGGAACTTCGTACCATTCTCGGAAGAACTCAAGCTCGGCTTCCTGCACCGAGGTAGCAATACCAGCCATGAAGCGGGCAAGCTCCTCCCTCACCCCTTGTCTCTCAACAGGTCGCATCGAGAGATGGCGGTAGGGGAAATTCTTACGGTATTTCGAGAAAGAAAGCTCGAAGGGCGAGGCCGCAGCCCGCTTTTCAGGGACCACCGATACCAGGGGGACCTCGGTCTCTATTCCAATTGACGAGCCAGCCTGAGAAGGGCCAACCCGACCCGAATCAGATCGATTCCCTAGCCGGCCCGCCCCTTCGGCGGTCAAAAGATGAAAATTCGAGCCGTATTCCCCCATCGCCTCAAACTGGTCCTCCTCGTGTCCATCCATCGCGCGTCCTCCCGTAAGAAATCGGAGCGGTGGGAACTGAAACCCGAATCCTCGGCGCTCATCTCATCACGAGTGGCGAAGCCGGAGGAGACATCAAAGACTAGGACACCCTCTCTAGTGCAATGGCGTGAATCCATGGAGAATGAAAAGGTTGAGAAGATTTTTTACCTGAATTTCTGAATCCGGAGACGATGCTTCAGGCGCGGCGGAGGCGGAGCAGAGCAGAGGAAGGATGTTTGCAATTGGAAAAGTGAGAAATGAGGAGAGGACCTCATATATGTAGAGGCGGATTAGGGCACGTGGGGCACGCGAACCGAGGACACCCGCGCGTCGCGACTCTTGAAGTCAGGCGCCTGCAGTGCGCGCACCATCATCACGCCTGCAAAAGCAACCGCAAACGTCACAACAGTGATGCCTCGAGACACGAAACATCACGTTGAATCTCTCAAAAGCACGGAAATTAAAGCAGAGACCAAGACATTTGTCGTATGCCAGGTCCCCCGCGAGATCGAAAGCTCGACGAGCGACCTGGGGGGCAATTGTTGTGATGGAATAATTAAGGTGAACGCAGAGTCTAACATTTAGGATTATTTCCCTATGTCATATCGCGCGAGCTATTAATTAGGACCGTCGGCGACCTCATTAGGTCGCTGACGGAAGACCAACCCGGCCATGTCGAGATAGGGCAAGATCTCGTCAGTCGCGGGCCGCATGGTCGCGATCTGGCGAGATCCCGGTGATACGACCTCTGGAAGGCGCAATTCCCCAACAGCGGCGCCTGCATGTCTGAACCCCGGGATATAAGCTACGACAGAGAAGACTTTCCCTTTGAGGAGCCTGCTCTCAGGCCTCCCAAGAGCCGTTGAAACAGGATATCCGAATAAGGAAGGGTCAAATTGGCGACCTCGAAGTTCGAGTCAGCGACCTCAAATACCACCCTAGCGACCTCGGTTACAGCGCCAGTGACCTCCGGTGGGCAACCCGAGGCCAGGGACTCGATCAACAAATCCCCTGGAACACTCCATCCAGCGATCAGAGCCGGCTTCATTTAATGTGTCTTGCGGGTCATTAAATGCCTAGGTCCTTGACCCCTAGGAGGGCTATACCCATTAATTGGTAGTATAAATACATGTAATGAAGGCTCATTAAAAGGTTCCAACTTTCACATTCAATACTAAGGCTTTACTAGCCAAAAAAAGAGGTCTTTGGCCCAAACACTCTTGCAATTTATTGCTTTTACATCTTTAAACAACCAAGCATCAATTCACATGTTCATGACATTAATGAAGAACATTCCTTTTGTTCTTCATTAAACCCCAACTACCTTAAACTTATCATCAAGTTTGATGCCAACTAAAGCCACATTAATGTCTTAACCCTCTCATCATATATTTGGTATCAGCAAAAGTTATAGTGGAACGTAAAAAGGAAAGCGAGACAATTATAGACGTAGGGAGTATGATTCTTCTACTTTTAGGCTCATATATAAAGTAGGACGTTTTTTGAAACACTTAAAATAGCTTTCAGAAGCACTTATTTTTAAAGCTGTGAGAGGGAGCTTTGAAAATAAGTGCTTCTGAAAGTTGTTTTAAGTGTTTCTAAACACGCCCTTATACTATTATTAATGTTGACAAATATACACAGTGGTTGTATAAAATAAATAAAAAAATACATTTTGCAAGAAAATGACTTAGGCACAAAAACACATATAATCAAAACTTCGCATGTCACTACCAACCAGTAAGAAATAATTTACTAGAATTAATTAATTAATGGAAAACAAATTAACCTGGAAAGTTACCAATCGTAGTACGTTTGCAGTGGTCAAAGTCCATAAATGTTTGAAACTGTCTCTGATCATAGCTGAATTCATCCTCTTATTTCCAGCAATCAGGAATCCACGATTTATTCCGACTTTCCGAGTGTTGAAAAAAATCATAATATTAAGGCAGATTTTTTTATAATCCAAAAGATTCTATATGTATAGTAACTGAAATGGTTAATTGCAGAAGTGGTCCCCTGTGAATTTTGTGTTTGCAGTTTTAGTCCCATATTTTTTTTCTCTGGTCCTTTTTTTTGCAGAAATGGTCCAATTTTATTTTTATTTAACAGTTTTGGTCCCAAGAAAAATGTAAAAAAATGTGGTCCCAAAAATTCATTTATTTTTTGCCTGTAAAATCCTATGAGACTATTTTTGTCAAAAAAATGACCATTTTCATGAGGGCAAATTCACATGGGACCATTTCTGCAATTTATCCTAACTGAAAGAATTCAATCTCGTCTAAATATTTGAACTTGTAGAGAGGTGTGTAATTAATTCGTGAGAAAATTCCGTCTCATCTAAAAGCTCGAGCTTGTAGTGAGGGTCGGGAATAATCTATTTATTTAATTTCCCTCAACACTCCCCCTCACTCGTGGGTCGAATCATTGCCTCTGCTCTCTGGAGAGGAGGCCCAATAGAATGGACAATTTAAATGGGTGAAGTGCTTCCACGGGAATCGAACTCACAACCTGGGCTCTAATACCATGAGAGAATTCAGTCTCATCTAAAAGTTCGAGCTTGTAGAGAGGGTCATGAATAATCTATTTATTTATTTCCTTCAAAAGTTTATATTATTCCCTTAATAGTTCGATTTTATAGAGAGGTGCGAAATTAATTCGTTTATATTATTCCCTTAACAATCCCCCTCACTTGTGGATTGAATTCTCTTACTTCATCATTTAGAGGCTTCATTCGTGAACTAAATTCTCTTACTCCATCATTTACAGGAGACCCATCGAACCCAGGACGTGGGCGTAAGCCTGAAGGCTCTAATACCATGAAAGAATTTTATCTCATCTAAAAGTCTGAACTTGTAGAGAGGTGTGAAATTAATTCGTATATATTATTCCGTTAACATCATTTAAAGGAGGCCCATCAAGTGGACAATTTAATATGGTGAACTTGTAGAGAGGTGTGAAATTAATTCGTATATATTATTCCCTTAACATCATTTAAAGGAGGCCCATCAAGTGGACAATTCAATATGGGTGGAGTTGCTTTAAGCGGCTCGGGGGCTGAATTCTATTACTCCATCATTTGGATGAGACCCATCGGGTGGCCAATTTAATATGAGAGAAGTTGCTTTCAGCGGGAATCAAACCTAGGACGTGGATACCAGAAAAAATTATGTTTCATCTAAAAGTCCAAACTTGTAAAGAGATATGAAATTAATTCGTTTATTAAATTTCCCAACATAACACTAACAAAACTTTAAATCCCAAGAGATCCAAGAATCAGGAAAAAGTGGGGGATACGTGGACTATTCCAGAATAAAATTGGAGCAAGTTGTACGTCAGAAAAGTCTTTGCTCAACAATAAATGTTGAAAAATTGAACTCAAATTTTACTGTTCTTAGAAAAACTCACTATCACAAAATATTATTCAACAATCAATGTTGAAAAACTGAGTTTAGATTCTAGTTTTCATATTCATTTGTTTCCGTTAAGACAACGCCAAGGACCTATGATAATAAAGAAAAGTAAACGGCAGATGGAATTGGAATTTTGATCTGGAGTTGAGTTTATGGCTAGGCAATTTGTATTTGTTTGACAAGAAATATGAGAAACAGAGAAAAACTCGGTTGGTTAACAACTGCGAACATGGATAAAATTCCAAGAAATTATTTACCCTTTTTGTTGATCTGCTCTCTCATAATCCAAGCAGTTTCTGCTGCTGCAATTGACACAATCACTTCTTCTCAGAGCATTAAAGATGGAGAAACTCTGGTTTCATCAGTCCTGGAAATTCCACGAATCGATACGTAGGCATATGGTACAACAACATCACAGTCCCGACGTACGTTTGGGTTGCCAACAGAGAAGCCCCGCTCACAACTAAATCAAGTGTGTTAAGTGTCACAGAGGATGGTATGTTGGCTCTTTTCAATGAGACTAATGGCATCATCATATGGTCATCTAATGCCTCCATGGCAAATCCAGCTGTACAGTTACTGGAAACAGGGAACCTGGTTGTGAAGGATGCTGCAGAGAATTTGATCATTTGGCAGAGTTTCGATTATCCAACGGATACGTATTTACGAGACATGATGAGCGTCGGATGGAATTTGGTAACAGGGGTGGAGACTTATGTGTAGTCGTGGAGGAGCCACGATGATCCTGCTCCCGGAAATTTTACTATTCATGTGGATCCTACTGGATATCCACAACTTTTATTCAAAAGAAGTAAAAGTATCCTGCATAGGCTTGAACCCTGGAATGGGGAAAGATTCAGTGGGACGGCTGTTGGGACGATATATCTTCCGATTTTAGTGATGAACAAGAACAAGAGTGTGGGGAAGTATAAAGATATTGTAGACCCGTCAGTTGTTAGCATGGTTATATTGAGGCCGGATGGTGTTTCACAGCAGCGGATATTGAATAATCGGATGAAATCCTGGACTACTTACTGGAACATGCCAATGGATAGTTGTGATAATTACAATTCGTGCGGTGGATATGGGAGTTGCAACGTTGGAAACTCTCCAAGCTGTGGGTGTCTCGAGAGATTCGTGCCTAAAGATGTCGAGAGTTGGAAAGGAGGAGATTGGTTGGATAGATGCGTTAGAAGGATACCATTGAACTGTAAAGAAGACGTGTTTTTGAAATACTCTGGGATTAAGCTGCCATACGCAGAAAACTCGTCTTTTGATGATCAGAGGGCGAGCCTTGAAGAATGTGAAGAGGAATGCTCGAGAAACTGTACTTGTGTGGCGTACGCACGGTTGAATATCAGTGGAGCGGGAAGTGGATGCTTGTTTTATCACGGGAGTTGATTGACATCAGAACTATACCTTCAGGAGGTCAAGATCTTTATATCAGAATGGCTTTTGCAGAGAGAGGTAAGAATCTTGATACATGATTATTACTTCAGAATGTGTGAGCCTTTAGATGTTTTGGTCCTATTTAATTTGAGAATAATTTATGCATTATATTTTGTTTTGATAGAAAAAGTTGCACGCTCTAAAGGGAGAAAAAGAGTAAAACTCATAGTGAGTTCATCAGTGGTAGGAACAGTTGTTCTGTTCCTGAGCCTGATTTACGTTTAAGCGAAAAAAAGGAATGGAATCAAAGTTGCAGGGCTATTTAGCGAAAGTCGTGGCGAAGAAGCAGAGATTCCATTCTTTAGCTTATCTTCAATTTTGGAAGCTACAAGTCATTTTTCAGACACTAACAAACTTGGTGAGGGTGGATTTGGACTTGTTTACAAGGTATAGTGTTAAAGTTTCTCTACATTTGTATGTAGCTATTATGTATGTATTGAGAAAACATGACATAAATACATGTATGAAAATTGTCATGGTTAGCAACCACAAATTTACATTCGTACAAGTTGTGTTGTTAGGGAATGCTGAAAGACGGGCAGGAAATTGCTGTGAAACGCTTGTCGAAAAGCTCGTTACAAGGAGTCGATGAATTGAAGAATGAAGTAATCTTAATTGCTAAACTTCAGCATCGGAACTTGGTGAAACTTCTAGGATGTTGCATTCAAGGAGAGGAGAACGCGTTGATCTACGAATACATGCCAAACAATAGCCTCGACTTGATATTATTTGGTGGGTTAATTCTCTGAGATTGGCATCAGATTATGGGATTCCAATGCACTCCCACAACCATTGGATTTGATAATGGTTGTACTAATTACAATCAAATCTAACGATTGTGAGAATGCATTTGACTGTCATGTACATGATGAGATCCAAAAACCAGATTATGATATTACATAAACAGAACACTAACACCACAGTATGTTTTTAACAGATGAAACAAAAGGCATGTTACTTGACTGGGCAAAACGTATCAATATTATAAACGGAATCGCTAGGGGACTGTTGTATCTTCATCAAGATTCCAGGTTGAGAATCATTCATCGAGACCTCAAAGCTAGTAACGTCTTGCTAGATGCTGACATGAACCCGAAGATATCAGACTTCGGCTTAGCCAAAAGTTTCAAAGGAAACGAAACTGAAGCTCGGACCAAGAGAGTTGTTGGGACATAGTAAGAATCTCAACAAGCTCACATCAAATTCTTTGTAACATTATTGATCCAACTATTAATAACCATTAAACTACTCTACATATGAGTGTATAAAAATCAACTTAGTGGATGTTAAAAATTGTCCTTATATTCTTTTTACTAACACTATTGCAGTGGATACATGTCACCAGAATACGTTATAGACGGGCTGTTCTCAATCAAATCAGATGTGTTTAGCTTCGGTGTTCTTGTGCTAGAAATTGTGAGTGGGAAGAGAAATTGAGGATTTTGCCTTAAAGATCATAGTCTAAACCTTCTTGGGCATGTAAGTATTATTTTTCCCAGTGTATAAAATTATAGTGACCTAAAAAGCATCACTTCACTCATTTCAAATTTTCTACAGGCATGGACACTTTACGAAGAAGAAAGATCATGCGAACTAGTCGACGCTTCTTAATAGGCACATTCGACTTATCTCAAGCACTGCGCTACATTCATGTCGGGTTATTTGTGCGTACAGAAACGTCCTGATAATCGACCAAGCATGTCTACTGTAGTTTTTATGCTGGAAAATAATGTGGAACTTCCTCAGGCTAAGCAACCTGGTTTTTTCACCGAAAGAGATGTTTCTGTAGCTCAAATTTCAACTGGGATATGTGCTGTAGATTCGGTGAATCAAGTTACAATAACGTTACACCAGGGTAGATAGAAAACAATTACAATCTTATATTATAAAAGGAGAATTATTTTCTTCTGTTTCTGCCAAGTGTTTCTGTCAACGTTTTCCCTTCCATCATTAAGATAAAGGCCTGAAATGCTCATTTACAACATTTTTTATGGTCCTTGCCATCTACTTTCTGTTTGACACTGAAGAAGAGCAGCAACGTCATTTTTTTTTCCATTACAGAAACTTTTCACGACCAACTTTAAATGAGCAACTTTTTTGACGAAGTCTTTCATTGCAAAACGTTGCCGTAAATTGTAATCAATTTTATGGTTACGAGAAGTGTCGGTTTCTTGTATGGTATTTTAATCCCCATTGCATAACTTTCCAGCCTTCATCCGAACACAGAAGCGAATATTACATTAACGTCAATAATATTGGAGGCACACTTGAGTGAGACGGTCTAACATGAGACGGAGCATAATTTAGGCATTGATGGTGGGTGTTGATTTGTGCTAAATTGTACCCTGTCTCATGTATGAGACCGTCTCATACGAATTTTTGTCATAGTTTATTGGCATCTCACGTCCCAAACAAATTTTGCTTACAAACTGGCATATCAAGCTAAAGCATTCAATATTTGGAGATGAGAGTATATATAAATATGCCAACTATAAGTGCGTGTAAATAAACATGGCAATATTCACCACATAGTGCTAGAAGGAATATTGCGCTTGGAGAAGATAAATATTAAAAAGTGATAGCACATTTTTGGAGTAATCCAGATTATAGAAGAATATTGTAGATTGACTAATTTCTAGATTACTCTAGAAAGAATTAGAGTTTAGTAGGAGATGTAGAAAGAAGATTGTAGAAATCAAATAACAAACCCAACTTCTTACATTAACTAAAATAGCCTCTGTTTTTACTCTCCTGTTTTCCTTCTTCATCAACTAATCTATCTTAACACTAACATCATCAAATATAAATATTAACTACTCTAAATACCATCAGTGGTACCGTTAGATTTTTAACTGGGTGTAAACTAGCTTCCGCAATATCATCAAAATATTATACCCAATAATTATTATTGTCATTTTAAGCCTACAAAAATGTCCCTATCAAATAACTCTCAAATTCCAATTCCAACTTTTTCAGAAGAAAACTATAACTATCGGGGCATTAAAATGAAGACATATTTTATATCCCAAGGTCTATGGAAAATCGTTGAGAAGAGACACACTATCCCCGAAGACATGTCTTCTTTGTTTACGGCAAACAAAAAAAAACTAGACAAAAATATGGAGAAGGACAGTCTGGCTCTCTACGTATTAAAAATGGCTATGGCGGAGTCTCTATTTCCAAGGATTAGTGGAGCTACGTCGTTGAAAGAAGCTTGGGATACTCTGAAAGAGGAATATCAAGGCAGTGATAAGGTACGCAACCAAACACTTAGAAGAGATTTGGAGAATTTGAAGATGAAAGAATCTGAGATCGTAAAAGATTACTACACTCAATTAAGAGAAGTAATCAATCAAATGAAAGCATATGGAGAAAATATTACTGAGAAGAGAATAGTAGAAAAGATACTAATTACTCTTCCAGCTAAATATAATTCAATCGTCACTACAACAGAAGAGACTAAAGACATAGATAAATTGTCGGTTAAAGAATTAATAGGCTCACTTGAAGCTTATGAGAAAAGATTGAGTATGCGTGAAAATGAATCTATAGAAAGCGCATTTCAATCTAAAATCAATATACGGTCTCAGAACTCTAGAAATGGTGGAAGAAAATTTGGAGAATACAATAAAAATAAAAATCAAGGTGGTAATAATTATAAAAAAAGGACAAATATCTACCATGTGGAATTTGTTGGAACCGAGATAAACTACAATGTAAAAGTTGTGGGAAATTTGGTCATCTGGAGAAAGATTGCCGCACCAAACACAAGAACCAAGCCAACTACATCGAGGAGGAGAAAAGCAAAAACAATCTATTCTACGCATGCCATACTGCATCAGAAGTAAAGAACGATACTTGGTTCCTGGGTAGCGGCTGCGGTAGCCATATGACAGGAGATGAGAAATTTTTTCAGAACATCGACAGATCAATCAAAACCCAAGTGAAGCTCGGGAATGGAGCTTTAGTAGGCATCGAAGGAAAGGGCACGATTGTTGTCAATACCAAGAAAGGTATGCGACTCATCCACGATGTATTGCTGGTTCATAAGCTCGACACGAATCTTCTCAGTGTGGGTCAGATGATGGAGAGAGGATATTCTCTGCTATTCAAAGGAGACTCATGCACGATATATGACGACGAAAATAAACATTCATAAATTGTTGTAGTAAAAATGCAGCAACAAAGAAATTTTATATCTGCTGGCAATTTGTCGAGGCAGCACTAAAAGCCCACGAAGATCAATCCTGGCTATGGCACGTTAGGTTCGGTCATTTCAATTTCCACGGAATAAAGATTCTCCACCAGAAGAATATAATGAAAGATCTTCCAGTCATCCAAGTAAGCGATGACGTCTGCGATAAATGTATGGAAGGAAAGCAACATCGGAAGCCATTCCCTTCAGGACAAACATGGAGAGCCAAGCAAATTCTGGAGCTGGTCCATACAGATGTTTGCGGCCCAATGAGGACACCAACATTCAGAAAAATAGGTAGTTCATCATTTTCATTGATGATTATACAAGAATGACTTGGGTGTACTTTATGAAAGAAAGATCAAAAGTCTTCAATATATTCAAGAAATTCAAGAATCTGGTCGAGAACCAAAGTGGTCGCCGAATCAAAGTCGTCCGAAGCGATAAAGGGACAGAATATACCTCTAACGCATTCAACAAATTTTGCAAAGAGGAAGAAGTCAATCATCAATTGATAGTCGGCTACGCTCCAGAGCAAAACGACGTGTCAGAAAGAAAGAATAGGACTGTGATGGAGATGGCCAGAACAATGCTAGATGAAAAAAATATGCCTAAGGAGTTTTGGGCAGTTGTATACATGGCGGTCTACCTACTAAACAAGTGTCCAACCAAGGAGGTTCAGAACAAAACATGCACCAATTGAAGCGTGGAGTGGACGAAAGATGTCAGCTCAACATCTCAAGATCTTTGGTAGTATCTGCTACGTGCACATCCCAAAAGTGAAGAGACACAAACTAGAGGAGAAGACGGAGAAAGGTATTTTTATCGGCTACAACTCTCAGTCTAAAGGCAATCGATTCTATAGTCTCAAAAAATAAGAAGCTAATCATCAGTCGAGACGTTGAATTTGATGAGAATGCAATATGGAACTAGGAGGAAGAAAAAATTGAAAGAAAATATATCGCGCTACCACAACTACGAAGTCCTACCGAACCACGAGAAGAAGAGGAAGAAGAAGCTGAAGGAACACAAGAAGCTCCATAACCTTCTAGTCCGAGGACACCTACCCCATCACCAGTCTCAATTGAAGAAGAATCATCTCCAGAATCACCACCAAGAAAAATAAGGCAACTTAGAGAAATTTACAAGACTTGTAACTTTGTGACCCTAGAGCCCAAAAGCTTCGAAGTTGCCATCAAAGAAAAAGAATGGATAAAAGCTATGGAAGAAGAAATCAAGATGATCAAGAAAAATGGAACATGGGAGTTGGTGGATCTACCAAGCAACAAAGAAGTCATTGGAGTTAAGTAGGTGTATAAGACAAAGCTCAACCCAGTTGGCTCAATTCAGAAACACATAGCAAGACTGGTAACTAAAGGTTACTTGAAAAAATAAGGAATTGACTACGATGAGACTTAAGCTCCAGTGACCCGGCTCGACATCATTTGAGCACTCATCGTACTAGCTGCACAAAAAAGATGAAAGATCTACTAGCTTGTGCGAAATCAGCATTTCTTAATGGATATCTTGAAAAAGAGATATATGTGGAACAACCTCAAGGGTTCGTGATACATGGACAGAAAGACAAAGTCCTCCGGTTGAAGAAAGCACTCTACGGTCTAAAACAAACCCCACGAGCCTGGTATAGTAGAATCGACAACTACTTCACAAACTTTGGATTAAGAAGGAGCCTGAGTGAGCATACACTATACATCAAGACCCAAGGTACGGACGATATATTCATTGTCTCTCTATATTTTGATGATCTTATAGCCACGGGAAACAATGAGACAATGATTAAGAAGTTTAAAGAAGACATGATGAATACGTTCGAGATGACCGATTTGGGCTTGATGCAATATTTTCTTAGTATTTAAATAAATCAAAGAGAAGATGGTTTATTTATCTCACAGAAGAAATATACAGACAATTTACTAAAAAGGTTCAAGATGGAAGGGTGCAAGATAGTAGCCACTCCACTTGACAACTCTAAAGCATTACAAAAAGACGATGACTCACCAAAGGCAGATATCTCAACATTTCGAAGCCCGATCGGAAGCCTACTCTATCTCACAGCGATCCGACTTGGCATATTGTACGCGACGAGCTTCCTATCAAGATTTATGCAGAATCAAAGTCAGATTCACTATGTAGCAGCAAAACGAGTACTCCGATATCTTCAAGGAACTAAGAACTTCGACATCTGATATGAAACAACAAATGACTCAATGTTAATTGGCTATACTGACAGTGATTGGGCAGGTTCAGTTGACGATATGAAAAGCACATCAGGCTATGCATTCACAATGGGTTCAGGAATATTTTCTTGAGCATCAAAAAAACAAGCAACAGTTGCACAATCATTAGCCGAAGCGGAGTATATAGCAGCAGCAATGACTACAAGTCATGCAAAGTGGTTGAATATATACTTGAAGATATGGGGGAGCCACAATACAATCCCACAAAAATCTACTGTGGCAGTAAATCGGCGATAGCAATGGCAAAAAATCTAGTGTTCCACAGCAGAACTAAACATATCAAGATCAAGTACCACTTTATACGAGAGGCATAAGCAAATAAAGAAATCGAGTTAGAATGTTGCAAGACCGAAGAACAACTAGCAGATATTTTTATAAAAGTGCTACCTCGTGGAAAGTTCGAGACACTACGAGAAAAGATTGGAGTTACTGAAATATGCATCAAAGAGGAGTATTAGAAAGTGATGCACATTTCTGGAATAATCCAGATTATAGAAGAATCTTGTAGATTCACTAATTTCTAGATTACACTGCGTTTGTTTTGGGATTTAAGTGTGCGGAGCAAGTCAATGTTTTAAAATTCAGGGATTTAGAATCCTTGATAGATAGTAAATGCATGTGTTTGTTTTGGAATTTGAATAGGGTGATATTTAACTTTATGTCAAATTAATGTTTAATAACGATTTATATTGTATATATTATTATATTATATTGAAAAAAGTAATAAAGTGTGATGTATTGAGAAGAATAATAATAGATTTTATAGGTATTTGTAGGTGTGGATTGAATATAAGATTTGAAAACCAAACTCTAAATTTCAAACCCGTATGAGACGGGGAGCGCAAAGTCCCAAGTCTATCTATGTGAGTCCCAAAACAAACGCAGAGTTTAGTTGGAGATGTAGAAAGAAGATGGTAGAAATCAAATAACAAACCGAACTTCTTACATTAACTAAAATTGCCTATGTTTCTACTCCCCTGTTTTCCTTCTTCATCAACTAATCTATTTTAACACTACATGGCCAAATAGAAATACTAACTACTCTAAATACCATCAATAAAAAAAAGAGGCGATCGTCATATTTAATTAATAATGAAATGAGAAAAGATCACCAAAACTTCACCTCATATAACATTCAACACACTAGAAAGGAAGATATATAAACAAAAAAGAGAGGAAATTAAGGCCAACCCTATTTGTATCTTTATAAGAGTTTCTCCGTTTGAGCATTCTTGTAAGCACTGCAAGCTACGACGTAAAGAAATATGAGAACCACAACCGTGACGATGAGTATTATGTTTGCTTTCCTCCATTCCTGCCTCAAGTTTCCGAGCAGCCCCGCTTTGCAAGAATCGCAGTTATAGCAGAGCTGCCTCGGTTCGTTGTTCCAAATGGCGCAGTCGGCATCTGCTCCCACATTCGACGGCCCATTCCACATCGTCGGGTTGCCGTACTGGAATCCACATATCATTGGAGGCTTACAGCACCCTGACTGTAATTCCACATCAAATAATATTATTATATAAATAATGAGTAGGTCTTGCATGAGACGTAATTTGAGAGTCACATTTTAATACTTTGAGGGGTGGGGGTTAATAAGTGGTAACTGATATAAGATCGAGGAGACAACGAATACATTCCACGTGACATCATAAAGTTGGGAGTGATAAAGGGACCACCATTAGGTAAGACGAGTCTAGAAATAATAATAGTCTAAAATTAAGCATAATTAAGGCTTTTGACTATGTATCTAAATTAGCTATAAAATATTAATAAGAGTTGATCTCTTGGATTGGTCTGACACCTGTAGCAAATTATATACTCTCTGTCCCACCAACACATTGGCCAGCTTTTGAACACGTAATTTAAGAAAGTATACGTGTTGGCCAGCTTTTGAACACGTAATTTAAGAAAGTATATAATTGAGTGTTGAAGGATAATTTCATAAATATTTATATGTATAAAATAAATAAAGTATTTGATTGAGTGTATGTGTGAATTTTAAATAATAATATATTGTGTAAATATGTGAATATTTTAAGGGTGAAATTTTTTTTTATAAATATATAAAGTATTGTGAGACGTTCCAATAAAAAGAATTATGTAATGTATTGTGAGATGGTGGGATTATAATAGATAATTTGAAGTGAATTTTAATATATTTTTCCTCTCAACAATATAGCAAATCACCATTATTGTAACTCCAGCAAATTCTATTTGTGGGGCCAAAGCCATTATTAATGCTATTATGCAAATTTGATTGACTAGACTAAACAGTCTGTCTGCAATGATAGGTAGTTCAGGATTCAAGAAAATAAATATATACTCACATCGTCCATTAATTTTATGTCTGATTCTTTTGACACATATTTTAAGAAAAAAATAAATAAAATAGATAAAGTAAGAGTATTATATAGTATTGTGATGTTCATTTATAGATAAAGTGATTATTTGTGAATAAAGTACAATGACAATTGAAATAATTAAGTGATGGTTGAGGATAAAGATAAAGTAATTTTTGCCAAAAATAAAGTTTGCATAAAATTGGTGAACGAACGAACAAGGCAAATGTACATAAAATTGGTGGAGGTAATGAGTATATGATAGACAACAATTAATAAACTTATCAAACTCATAATTAACCTATATCAGATGGATTAAACATAAATACTCCCTCCAACCTCCATCTCAAATTCTATTGAATATATTGAATATTTGTAAAAAACGTTCTCAATCAATTTAAACTATCTTTTCCAAATATCTCAACATTACATTACATGTCATTAAATTTCATATATTAAAGTCTATCTCATTTTATCACGCTATTATTTTATCATTTAACTCATAATGAAAAACAATTTTTGTATTAAACTCCATACAAATAGTAAATGTTGAAATAAATTCGTAACGGATAGAGCATTGTTATACTATTTTGTATTTTTGCATCACGGTGATGATAAAATTATACTCTCCCAATTCCCTTGTTAACCTTCTCATTTTGTCAAATTGAACTTTCCAAGTAAAGCTTCCTATTTTTCTTTAATGGATTGTGTCTATCTATGCTACTATCATTCAATATTTTAATATATTTGCACTATACAACACATTAAAGTGGAAAACATATGGTATAGATAAAGCATTGTTGTGCACTATCCTCCTAGGTAGAGAACGTAAATGTTTCCACCATCTTTAATTTTTACGTCTCAACTATTATATACTCCCTCTGTCACAAAGATATATGCACGTTTACTGTTTTCGCGTGGTTTTGCTAGCGAGTTTTTTATTAGTATTTAAAATGATAAAATAATTTATAAAGATGCATGCAATAAATGAGAGGTAGATCTATAATACCCCTCTTTAAAAATTACTTTATCATTTCAAATACTAATAAACAACTCGCTCACAAAAGCTCGACAATAAAATAGGTGTGCATATATTTATGGGACGAAGGTAGTATATCTCAACAACCTACTACATATTTTATATTGTATTAATCCTTAATTCCTGGGCGAAAATTAAAGCAATAAAAAATCTAACAAAGGGCGAAGGGAGTATGCCAATAATAATGTGAACAAAATTAAGGCCTTTACTTACCTCAATAGGAGAGAGATGCGCAGAAAAGAAATCAGCCGCAGAGATATACTTATAATTAAGCCTAGGACAAATTTGGGACTCAGCCAAACACGCCCTAATCCCTCCTCCCCAATTATCATCACTGGTGATATGATCCTTCAACCAGGAAGAGAAGCCCTGAAGCCTGTTATGAACGGAATTAATATTATAATAATGAACTAATTATGCATTCTCTCTCCGTCCTATTTTAGATTGTTCATTTATTGTTTGACTCATGTTTTAACGAGTAAGTTATTTATTAGTATATAAAATGATAAAATAGCTTTTAAGGAAGTGTAGAATAGTTGAGGGGTAGAACTATCATACTTAACTTTAAAAATCAATTTATCATTTCAAATACTAATAAACAATCAGCTCGCTAAACATGAGTCAAACAGTGAATGGACAATTTAAAACTGGACGAATGAATACCTTTTTATAATAAGTTTGGACTTTTTAGATGAAACGAAATTATTTCACACCTGTACTCTCGGAACCCCATTCCAGGTACGGCGTGGTCGTCGCCATGGCGCGTGACGACAAAGGCGAGGACGAGGAGGACGAGGAGGAGCACGATGAGCATGAACATGCAGACGAGGTATAACCCGAGCAGGCCCTCCTTCTTCCAGTGGGCCCCGACGAAGCCGGTGAGTGTGACGGCGAGAAAGGCGACGCCGATGAATACGAGGGGCCACCGGAGCCAATGGATGCACTCGTTGTCGGGCTTGGAGGCCAGCCATATTCCGGCGGATATTATGGGGATGGAGCACATTAGGGCGATGAAGTTGAGAATGGAGGTGATGTTGTTGCTAACTGCAGTCATGCTGTGTGAGAATAGTGTGTGGGAAAGTGTTGTTGCTTAGATTTTATGCACTAAAAAAAAGGCAATTGGTTTGTGTGCTGAATTGGGGAAATGGGAGGGACGGTGGAGATGTTGGTTTGGAGGATTTAGATAGTTGGAGACACAGGGAAATGGGAGGAAAGTATAAAGTGTCGGAAATGTAGTCCAATCTTTAGATATAATTAATATGGAGAATATGTTCCATATTCTCTGCTAATTAATTCAAACATTCGAATATTTTTTATAAGATTTCACTTTGGTTGCCACTTTACAGTTTACACCCCAAAAATGAATAGGAAAATAATTTGTGGTAATCGGACTGCCCAGTGAAATCTATTTTTTTTTATATCACTGTTACATATGATTCAAGTGATATTTACATGATTTTATTGTATGTTTAGAGCCGAATTTTATGTGATTTCATATTTTATTGCTTAAATTTGGGTAAATTGCACTTGCCGGGAAAAAAATGTCGTATTTTGTTTATTTGATAGAATAAACTGAGATTTTTTTTTGGGACAAGAAAGCAAGATTACTTGCAGTCAAATAAAAAGAGATTTTTAGAACAAAACACAGTCTAATTTTTGTTGAGGTCAAATAAAGGAGCAATGAAGAAAAGTCAAAGAGTGTAATTGGGCCAAGAAAATATTGGGATGGGCTCATAAAATTTGCAGCCCATGCATGCAATTTAATTTTTAAGGGCCCATAGCCCATCAGCCGGAAGCAATTAAACTGGAAAAGGGAGTGGGCTTACTCTAGCAAGGCCAAGTGTAAGACGTCTACAGATAATAATTTCTGTCACTAACAAACTTGGTCATAGAAGAAAATTCTGTTATGCGGTAGAGAATGTTTAATACATAAGGTAACAGATTCAATCAATATAAATTGCAAGTTTTAAGGTAGAAATACAATTTGATTAAAAAAGATGCCTTTGAGGAAGATAGGAAGCCCGAGAGAATATCTGGGAGCGTGAAACTAACTTATCTATTTTCTACCCACGTTAAAAACAATCTAATGTTATACAAGATGAAAAACAGGAAAATGAGTAACTGAAAATATAAGCCATAAAAGTTATATATGCTGAAAAATAAAATAACCGAATCCTATAAGAATAAGTAGTGAGATTGTGATGAGCCAGTTCATATGGTTTGAAGTTCCAGTGGGACCCCCGCTAGTGGACGGTCGATTCTGGTCCTCCGAATTAATCGATTTTTTGGCTGAATACCGAGTTATAAAAAATAAAATAAAAAGTGTAATTGTGTTTTTATCTGCCATCGAGGAGCACCGTAATGGAAACCTGATTAGCTGAACATGCTGTGTTTTTTCCAGTATAACTCTCAGCGGCATAAACATCTCTTTGTGTAAAAAAAGCAGGACATTTAGCCTCAGGAAGCTCAACTTTATTGCTGAGCATGAAAACTACGGACGACATGCTTGGCCTATCTTCGGGACGAGCTTGCACGCACAATAATCCTACATGGATCGAACGCAGCGCTTCAGATATGTCGAAAGAATCTCCTAGAGAAGCATCAACTAGTTCCCTTAAGCTGTCTTCTTTGTAAAGTGTCCATGCCTGTGTATTATTTGTAATAGTTGAGAATATTAATTGTTTGCTACAAATGGGAACATAATATAATAGAATGAACTAGAATTAGTACTTACATGCCCAATGAGATTGAGGTTTTTATCTTTATATGAAAAATCTGTATTTTTTTTTCCACTCACAACTTCTAGCAAAAGAACACCAAAGCTAAACACATCGGATTTGATTGAGAACAACCCCTTCATGACGTATTCTGGGGGCATGTATCCACTGTGACAAATTAACAATAAAATTAATGTTAAAAGATATATATGGGATTTAGATTGATCAGTTTGTTGGCTTTCTTACTATGTTCCAATTACTCTACGAGTCTTAGCTTCAGTCTCGTTCCCTCCAAAACTTATGGCTAGGCCGAAATCTGATATCTTTGGGTTCATGTCGACATCAAGCAGTACGTTGCTTGCTTTGAGATCTCGATGGATGATCCTCAGCCTGGAATCCTGATGAAGATACAAAAGTCCCTTGGCAATTCCATTGATTATATTAAAACATTTTCCCCAATCAAGTAATGCGCGTCTGGTTTGATCTGTTAAAACTTACTATAAAATGAGTATTCTCTTGTTGTATGATCATGCAATTGGTTATCAAATACTAATTTCGAAGCACTCACCAAATAAAATCAAGTCGAGGCTACTATTGAGCATTTATTCGTAGATCAACATATTCTCGTTTCCTTGAATATAACATCCTAAAAGCCTCACCAAATTTCGATGCTGAAGTTTGGCAATCAACATCACTTCATTCTTCAATTCATCAACTCCTTGTGACGAGGTTTTTGACAACCGCTTCACAGCTATTTCCTAATGACACAACTTGTGAATGTGAAAGGCAATAAACAACATGCCAAAATTACGCTTTTTCAACACATTATTGTTTTAACATAATAATTACATACAGATATTGACCTTGTAAAAAGGTCCAAATCCACCCTCACCAAGTTTGTTAGCGACTGAAAAATGATCTGTAGCTTTCAAAATTGCAAATAAGCAAAAGAATGGCACATCTGCTTCTTCACCATGACTTCCACTAAATGCCCCTGCAACTCTACCATTATAGCTGTTCTTCTTACCTTTAATCTTCTTCCACTTCTTCGTGTAAACTAAAGTAAGGCTCAGGCATAAAAGGATTGTTCCCACCACTGATGTAATACTAGCAATAAGTACTATCACTCTCTTTCTCCGTTTAGAGTGTTCAACTTTTTCTATCAAATCAAATTATAATGCACAAATTATACCCAAAACAGACAGGACTATATCAACATTGTATGTAATACTTGTATAAAATCAACAAAAAACTATCATTTTGCCCCCTTTTTCCTTGGCAAACTCTTTTTTTGTCCCTTTGATTAAATAAGTATCTATTGTGTCATTTCATGACATTTTTACCTTTGAACCACTCTATTTATGACATTTTTACCCTTGAATATAGTGGTCGGGCATGGGTTGTACAGTTGTGCGACTACCCCAAAAAATACTCATATAGTTGCAGGGGCAAAAAAGAGTTTGCACTATAAAACAAGGGCAAAAAAGAGTTTGTCCCTATAATCAATTATCAAGATTATTACCTCTGTGAGCAGAAGCCATTCTGATGTAAAGATCTAGACCTCCTAAAGGTTTAGTTCTGATATCAACCAAGTCCCCGTGATAAAACAAGCATCCCCTTCTCGATCCACTGATATTCAACTGCGTTGTACGCCACACACGAACAATTTCTCGAGCATAACTCTTCGCATTCTTCAAGGCTCGCCATCCGTTCATCCACGGACGTGTTCCGTGCGTCTGGCAGTTTAATTCCAGAGTATTCAAAGAATGCATCTTCTCGGCAGCTCAACGGTACACTTCTAACGCAACCACTCGTCCAGTCTCCTCTGTTCCAACTTTCGACATCTTTAGGCACGAACCTCTCAAGACATCCACAGCGCGGAACGTTTCCAACGTTGCAAATTCCGTACGCCCTGCACGAATTGTAATTATCACAACTATCTGACGGCTTGACAGAGTAAGTGTTCCAGGATTTCGTCTGACGATTCAGTATCCGGCGCAGTGCAACACCGTCCGGCCTCAATAAAATCATGCTAATAATTGATGGGTCTAGAATTTCTTCTACAAACTTTACCTCAATCTTGTTCATCACTAACCTCGGATGATTTATCGTCCCGACTGTCGTTCCACTGAATCCTTCCCCATTCCAGGGTCCAACCCTAAACAGGACACTTTTCCCCTGTTTCAGTATAAGTTGGGGATATCCAGTTGGATCCAAATGCGTCGTAAAATTTCGAGGAGCTGGATCGTCGGTGCTCCTCCACGACGACAGGTACGTCTCCTCCCCTGTTTCCAAATTCCATCCTAAGCTCGCCATGCCTGGTAAATACGTATCCGTTGGATAATCGAAACTCTGCCAGATGATCAAATTCTCTGCAGCATCCTTAACAACGAGATTCCCTGTTTCCAGTAACTGTGCAGCTGGATTTTCCAGGAATCTCGTGGCGCTGGACGACCATATGATGGTGCCATTAGATTCGTCGAAAAGGGCCAAAATTCCATTCTCTGTAAATTTTAGCAGGCTTGTTGTTTTCGTGAGTGGGACTTCTCTGTTGGCAACCCAAACGTATGTCGGGACTGTAATGTTGTTGTACCATATGCCCACGTATCGATTCTTAGAATTTCAAGGGCTGAAAAAGCCGAGTTCGAAGATGCCACCTGATGAAACCAGAGTTTCTCCATCCCTAATGCTCTGAGATGAATTAATTGTATCTAATGTAGAAGAAATTGCATGGAATATTAGAGAGTGGATCAATAACAAGTATAAGGAATTTCTTAGGATTTTAATCATGTCTGCAGTAGTTTATGAGTATTTCTGTATTTCTCATATTTGTTGTGGCTCAAGTACAAGTGGCCAATATTTTTGGCAAGAATAGTCTAAAGGGTGGGACCATATTTGATATTTCAATTACAGCTGCAGTCGTCTCGATTAGTGTCCTACCATAGAGCACAGACAAAAACTCGTATGAGACGGTCTCATGTATGAGACGGGTCTCATACTTGACCCATTATATGCCTCCCTGGCCCATTTATCCAAATGCACATTTGACTGCCTGAACTCAAAACTAAAATACCCAATAAGCCCTAAACTCAAATCTGCGGTATCTTTCAATTTCCAGAATAACGCTTCCTCTCTTCTTCTATTTCGGTCGGCCGTCTCTTTCTCCCCTAATTTCGTTGGTGTTTCTCTATCCGCCGCCGCACAATTTTGCCTTACATCTCTCTTCCATTTCTGTTGTTTCTAACAGCCGCCGTGCCTCCGCCGCACAAACGTCATCTCTTAGATTTTCACAAGGATTTTTTACATAGGTCAGATTCTTACTTTTGTTTTGTAATGTCCTTTTTTTTACTTAATTCACTGTTGAGTGGATATATGATAAAATGGGAGAAAGATTTCACTAGAGTACATAGTTGTTTCGTATACCACCATTTCAGTTCTTTATAGGGTTTATCAGCTGTATAGTAGTTAGAGATCATTCTTGTATTATTTTGTATCCGTGCCATTCTTAGAGGATGAGTATCTTATCATGAAAACATGATATATTTTACCGAAATCCAATTAATCTAGCTTTGTTACTATCTAATATTTGATTTATGTAATACACTTTTGATATTCTTTATGGGTATTGCTATCATCTTTAGATATATTGAAACTCTTGTACTTATAGGCGATAAACCTGATTTATAAATATATAGATACTCTTGTTTTATAAATATATTGATAGTTATGGAATATATGCGATACTCTTGAAATAATATGTGATACTCTTGATTCATACACTGAAACTCTAAATTTAATGCAGCGAAGAAGAGACAGAAAAAAGGATGAAGAAGCTTATAGAAGTAAATGTTGAAGATGATATTGAAAGGTGAAGTAACTAAAGTTCTTTCTTTGAAAGTGAAGTATATTGAACTCCTGATTCAGGAAAGGCGTTCAACTTTTTAATAAAAAAACTGTCAACTTTTTTTAAGCATATAACATTTCCAAAACTTTTTTTTTTTTAAATTTTTTTATTCACTAAGGCTATGGTATGCTGAGCGTTAAGAACTAGATACTGCGCAAGCATGTTATGAGTGATCTAAACAAGAAGTCATATGATATGCAAGGAAATGTGATTGATTTTTGCAAGAAAAAACGTGTTTAAATAGAGCAGCAAGCACATAAAGGAGAGCAGAAGCGGAGCTTAAGAAGGAGTAGAGGAAGAAAAAGGAGAAGGAAAGAAAAAAAATTGTTGAACTTTTTAGCAAAGTGTTGAATGTGAATTTATTTGGAATTGAATTTTAATTTTAAAGTTGTATGTTAGGTTTTTATGAATTAATAACAAACAATGTTATTATAGGTTGAATGTGGAGCTATTTGTAACTAATAGTACAGGTATATATGAATGTTTGATATAATATATTATGAATTTATATTCTTGATACTTTTGAGTGAACATGTGATGCTTTATGTTTTCTATAAATATTTTATTTAGTTATGATACCCCTGATCAGATATTTAATACTCTTGAAAAGTTTATTAATACTTTTCAAAATATTCTTATACTCTTAAATCTTAATACTATATACCTTAATAGTAGATTTTTGAGAGTTAATAAAATATTTTACGCTTTAAACTTAAATGTGAAAATTTAATAAAACATTTTACGCTTTAAACTTAAATGTGAAATAGTGATACTGTATTTTTATAAAAGATATGAATCACTTATATTATACATTTTTTTTTAATAAAACATAAATGACTTTTATACTTCTGATCGCATATTTGATACCTCTAGAAATATTCTTGATACTCTTAATCAATATGTGATGTTTGGGCCATACCATGGTAGCTGGCAAGAGACCGTTTTAATACTCCTGACCTAATATTTAATACTTCTGGCCAAATATTTGGTATTTCTGAGCAAATATTTAGTATTCATGACAATTTGATCTTAAAATCTAGAAATATCTTCATCAATTTTTTAAGTAAATTTTATTTGATAAAATATATTAATTTATAAAACGGTAGTCAAATAATACTTACAATACAAAAAAAAATAGTTCAGTAGACAAATTTAATTGGGTCTAATACTCCTGACCAGGTATTTAATACTCCCGTTGCGATTCTTGATACTCTAATATTTCACCATAATAAGAGTTTCTTGATGCACCTAATCAAATATTTGTTACTTTAAACATAAATTCAACATGATACTATATTTTGTATGAGAGTATGATCACTGAAATAATCAACAATTTTGTTATACTGTGATAAACAATTTTGATACTTCTGGCAAACATATTGATACTCCTGATTGGATATTTAGTACCCTTGAAAAAAATATTTACAGTATGTAAAAATTCATCAGTGGAACTTAACTTTTAAGAGTTTTTGTACCAAACTCACATTTGATGTGACACATTAATATTTCTTTTCTTTGCATTCTTCTGGAAATGTCTTTATATTCACTGTCTTTTGTACCTTGTGATCAAATTAGAAAATCTTGTATCCTTTGTTGATGACTTGATGTACTTGATGAATCTTTCAGCTTGATAGCAACAAGGAGATCCGTATCAAACCCATCTTCTAATCAGCTAAATAAGAGTCATTAAATTAAAATTGTTATGGCATAGTCATAATCTATAAAATGCATGAAAGTCCACATTTGTGCAGATTATCAAAGAAACAAAGAGTGTTTTACATCTGAATAAATCATAAAACCATCATAGTGTCGTGGATACATTAAGGTTGTGCTTTGATTAGCTATTGCATAGAACATAAAAATATAACAATTTATGAAGCAAAAACCCATGTTTATCAAAATGTACTAAATAGAATGGACATAAACTAGGGATGAATTAATTGCTCGGTTCAATACAACATAAATTGATGATAGCATACGCCCCAGCAAAAAATATTTCAGTAATCTCAATATTTTAAGAGGTAAAATTCTTCTAATTAACTTGTCAAAAAAAAAAAAATCTTCTAATTAATGAGCTTACGCCCAGCGAAGTTGATCAATTTCGAAATCGCCAGTAAATAAAATCAAAATTTCACTTCATAACCATGGTGAAAGCCTCACTGAAATCGAAACAACGAAATTCGCGCTACCTCCCTGGTTCCCCTGCCTTTGCATTAATGAACACTACAGGTCGGTAATTAAGGGTAATTTGGGGTTTTTATATGGGGTAGCATAATATGGGCCGGCTTAGTATAATATGGGTTCCACTGTGTGCGATCAGTAATTGAATTCGCGCTCCTCCTGGTTCCCCTGCCTTTGCGTTAATGAACACTACAGGTCAAGAAATTAAGGTTTTTTCTAGAAAGCATAAATTCTAAGTCTTCTGCTCGTTGTTGACTTTCATATCCACAATAGATCCGATGGCGTGAAACTTTGGCAGTCATACCAATAGAGGTGGCAAATCGGGCAGCCCAGCCCATCGGGCCAAGTCATGTTCATGGGCTGGGTCGGGCCGGCCCATCTTTAAATCGGGCCTACATAAATGATGCCCAGCCCAGTATGGGCTCACGGGCCCATGTGCCAGCCCGGCCCATGATTTTTTTTTATTTTTTTTAATTACATTATTTACTTTATTGTTATTTCTTCTTGGTGTTTATTTTACAAAAAATGGGTTGAGCTTGGGTGTGTTTATTTTACAAATAAAGACTCATTATCATTAATATTTATTGTCAATATTAAATAATTATAGTAATTAAATAATTAATATTGTAGTAAAAAAAATTAAAAATTAAATATAGTCGGGCCAGCCGGGCGGCCCGTGACCCATAGGGCCAAATTTGTCCAAGCCCATTAGGCCCGTGGGCCAAATGGCCGGGCCAAATAGGTCCCGACTCATTTTGGGCCTCTAAATTTTGAGCCCAGCCCATATTTGGGCTCGGGTAGGCCGGGCAGACCCATCGGGCTGGGCCCAAATTGCCGACTCTACTTACCAATTATATATAATGACAGTCAAAATTAATTAATTAATAAGAATGGGTAAAAGTTTTACTGAATAAATGAGGAAGAGGATTAAATAAAAATAATTTGGGTCCAAATCATAACCTGTTTACCGCAACAATTTGTCTTTTAATATATACTCCCTTCAATTTTTTATTAGATGTATTTTGAATTTTTTAAGACAAATTAAGGATATATTTTTATACTAAATTTAATTTTTTAAATATTATTTAAATATTTTTAACAATAGTACACAACACATTTATAGGAAATTTAAAATTACCATTTAAGGGTACATATGAGATAAAGGGGGAGAAAATGCAGAACGACATCTATTATAAAAATATTTCAAAAGGCTAAAACGATATCTAATAAAAAATGAAGGGAGTATTACTTAAGAGTAAGTCTCCGTTAAAACTTGTTAATAGTATAAAATTTATACCATTAATTATACTTATAAATTAATATCACTATATTTATCGATTAATAACATTACACTTACAAAATAAAATTATAGTATTAAATGTTATTGGTATTAGTTCATAGAAATAATAATATCAGTTTATAAATGTAATAGTATCAAATGCAATAGTATCAGTTTCATATTATGAACAAGTTTTACTGAAGAGCTTGTGATTAACTAATATTTTAATGCAATAATCCCATTATAATTATTTTTTGTTTATTTATGATTAATATCTTTTTTATTTTATTTATTTATTTATTTAAGTGTATGTGTATTTCACACATGGACAACACTTATTTGCGTGAGACGTAGGATAATTTGAATATGACGTTTTAGCACTTTCAGAGGGGTGAATGTTGATTTTTGTTAATCTGTACCTCTTTTATAAATGAGACAGTCTTATATTAATTTTTTTTTATATAAAGCCTCCAGGTATTATAAGATAGAATTTTAAAATATTATACCAAGTATCAACCCGGATTCACAAATTGAAATATAGAGAGGGTTTCGGGGGGAAAAAAAAGTGGAGTAGAAAGTTGAAAAAAACATAAGCTGATGTTTTACAAGATGAAATTAAGAAAAACTGAATAACTGAAATTATAACCAAATCCCACAAACCATAAAGAAAATAAGATCATAGCTTGACTAGAGTAAGTAATTACAAATAATAATGACCATATTAACCACGAGGAATGCAGGAAAAGTACTAGTAATGCAATTGTGTTTTTATCTGCCATCGAGGAGCACCGTAATGGAAACTTGATTAGCTGAACATGCAATGTTTTTTGCAGTAAAACTCTCAGAGGCAGGAATATCACTTTCAGTAAGAAAAGTAGGTTGTTTAGCCTCAGGCAGTTCATCTTTATTTCCGAGCATGAATACCACGGACGACATGCTTGGCCTATCTTCCGGACGAGCTTGCACGCACAATAATCCTACATGGATCGAGCGTAGTGCTTCAGATATGTCGAAAGAATCGCCTAGAGAAGCATCAACTAGTTCCCTTAAATTGTCTTCTTTGTAAAGTGTCCACGCCTGTGTATTATTTGTAATGGTTGAGATGGAAGTGTTTGCTACAAATGGGAACCAGAGTATAATAATATTAACTAGGAACTAGTACTTACATGGCCAATGAGATTAAGAGTTTTGTCTTTAAGTGAGAAATATCTGTTTCTTTTTCCACTCACAACTTCTAGCACAAGTACACCAAAGCTAAACACATCTGATTTGATTGAGAACAACCCCTTCATCACATATTCTGGGGACATGTATCCACTGTGACAAAATTAACAATAAAAATTGATGTTAAAAGATGCCACTAGGATTTAGATTGATTAATGTTTTGACTTTCTTACTATGTTCCGACAATCTTAGTTTCAGTCTCGTTCTCTACAGAACTCCTGGCCAGGCCGAAATCAGATATCTTTGGGTTCATGTCGGCATCTAGTAGTATGTTGCTTGCTTTGAGATCTCGATGGATGATCCTCAACCTGGAATCTTGATGAAGATACAAAAGCCCCTTGGCAATTCCGCTGATTATATTGAAACATTTCCCCCAATCAAGTAATGTGCGTCTGGCTTCATCTGTTCAAGTTACAGTGGAGTTAATATTCTCTTGATATATAATCATACACTAGTTTCAATTTCAAAGCACTCACCAAATAAAATCAAGTCTAGGCTATTGTTGGGCATGTATTCATATATCTAACATATTCTCCTCTCCTTGAATACAACATCCTAGAAGCCTCACCAAATTTCGATGCTGAAGTTTGGCAATCAACATCACTTCATTCTTCAGTTCATCGACTCCTTGTTTAGAGTTTTTCGACAAGCGCTTCACAGCAATTTCCTGCCCGTCTTCCAGCATACACTAACGACATAACTTGTGAATATGATTTTTGCTTTTAGTTGGTTGCTAACCATGACAAATTCTCATAGATGTGTATTTATATCATGTTTTCTCAATACGTTCATGTAGTTTTTACAGTATAGCTACATACAAATGTAGATAAATTGTAGCATTGTACCTTGTAAACAGGTCCAAATCCACCTTCACCAAGTTTGTTAGTAATCGAAAAATGATCTGTAGCTTTCAAAATTGTAGATAAGCTGAGGAATGGCACATCTGCGTCTCTGACTTCCGCTAAATGACCCTGCAACTATGTAACATGATCATAGGTTCGAATCATCATTTGCCCGATAAAAAAAAAAAAATCATTATATCTATTCTTCGTACCTTTAATTCTTTTACTCTTCTCCGCGAAAACTAAAATCAGGCCCAGGCACAAAAGAATTGTTCCCACTACTGATGTAAAACTCGCTGAGTATTACTCTTTTTTTCCCTTTAGATTTTGCAACTTTTTCTATAATAACAACATATAATGCACAAATTATTCTCAACCTAAAGAGAACTAAAACATCTACAAGACTACAACACAACACCCTCTGCATCTCTTAATGTGAGAGACAAACAATAATCATGTATCAAGATGCTTACCTGTCTCTGAAGAAGCCATTCTGATGTAAAGATCTTGCCCAGCTTGAGCCATTGTTCTAACGTCGAACAACTCCCCATTGTAAAACAAGCATCCACTTCCCGACCCACTGATATTCACTGTGTGTATGCCACACACGAACAGTTCCTTTTACATTCTGCTTCGCAGTCTTCCAGGCGCATTATCTGATCATTGAACGATGAGTTTCGTGAGTCTGGCAATTTAATCCCCGAGTACTTCAAAAACACATCCTCCGAACAATTCAATTCTCTCCTCCGAATGCACCCGCTCGACCAATCCGTTCTCTTCCAACTCTCGGGATCCCTATGCACAAACCTGTCGAGACACGCACAATTCGGAGAGTTTCCAACAGTGCAACTGCCATGTGCACCACAGACACCGTAGCTATCACAATTTACTTTCCGGCAAGCTCGTGTAGAGCGTCCACGTGTCGATTTGATAATTCCATTTCGTGTCCGGGGCTCAATCTTGACCTGGAAATAATCGAATACGTCTCCGTATACTTCACCTCATTCTCATTCATAACTAGCACCACTTGATAAGTCGGGTCATTGCTCGTGTCGGGGGCCCCACTCCACCGTAGCCCGTTCCACTGCCCGACTCTCTGCTGCACGACTTTTCCTTTCTTAATAAACATTTGCGGGTACGATCCAGCTGGATCCATGTGATACGAATACTCACCCGGAGCAGGATCATCCTCTGTTCTCCACGACGAAAGGTACGTCTCCGCCCCTGTTTCGTAATTCCATCCTATTTCAATGCCTGCTAAGAACGTGTCTGTTGGGTAGTCGAAACTCTGCCAGATCCTACGACTTTACAATGGCAATTGGCAACCAGGGGATGCACGCCCGGTAAATGGTAAACCATATGACTACTATGAGGAAAGTCAAAATTAAGTAGGGTGTATTGGAAGAATGAAAATTTAAAAAAATTGAACTCTCGTAACCTTTAATTCAACGGTCACCTACACTTTTCAAAGTTTCTTTAAATGTATGTCATGATATTTAATACTCCATCCGTCTTGATTTTGATTGATCACTTTTCGTAAATAACATTTTTTATTTTATTTGGCCATTTTTCTAAAATAAAAATAAAATAACTTTCAATACTATTTAATACTATTATTTCCCTTCATCAAACCCACTTTACCTACTTTACACCATTTAATATTATTATTTTCTAATTTTTCTTAATCTACTTGTCTACAGAATATGACCAATTAAAATCAGGACGGATGAAGTAAATTGCAATTTTAGGGGAGAACATTGACCCCTAACATATTTTGGAGTTTGACTTGGAATCACTCAATTCCTCTTTAATCAAATCTAAAGAAAACATACTCATAAATCTCAAGGCTTAATTACCAGGCCAACTATGGGATTTATATATGTGTATCTCTATTTTTACATTATAATCCCACATCCATAAAAGATGTGCTCACTTTTTTTATTTGTCAGTCTGTCAAAAGTGTATTTATTCTATTTATGGATACACTCACTTTATTTACACCATCAAAATATCACTTAATTACTCATATTGTCATTATACTTTATCCATAAAATTCAATTTACTTATATTGTTATTGTACTTTACCAACTCTTGGATTCAACATGACTCTTTAATGAAGTTGCACCTTTTGGTTTGACACTTGAGTATCTTTAAATACTCCCCAATTGCAGAGAATTGAAAAAAAATAATATGAAAATTGAGTTTTCCTAAACCAAGAAATAAAGTTTCTATACCCATTGAAAAGTCAAGTCTTCTTTTATACTGAAGTTGAGTCTACTATGTTGGAGTTTTATTTACATATTTGTAATTTAAGAAATTAATTCCTTGTGAGACCCATTTTTACATGTACGTTAATAAATACTCTCTTTGTCCCAAATTTGTTTTCCTGTTTATCATCATGTCCCTCCTCTTGTGAGCGATTTTTGTATTAGTAAATAAAATAATTAGCTGACATGTTAAGGAGAATCTCTTATCTAGCATACCCTTCCTTTAAAATTAATTTATCATTTCATAAATTTCAATTACTAATACAAAAATCGCTCACAAAAACATGTGTAAACAGTAAACAGGAAAACGAGTCTGAAACGGAGAGAGTAGTACTTTTAAAAATAATATTATTTTTTGATGTGACTAATCTATTATTAATTCCATTACTATTATAGTACATCATAAGGGTCATTTTTCATCGGGAGCATTACCAAAGAAATAAAATAATACTCCTCACTGTCATCAGTCTCATGCTTATTTACTCATTTGCTTTCGATACGTATTTTAATATGAAGTTGTTTATTAATATTTTAAAGTAATAAAATGGTTTTTAGTTGAGGCTATTTTAACTTTTTTTTTGAAAGGTATTGTAATTTATTTTACTTTATCAATAATTAATAAATAAATTTTTATGAATAAAAGTAATAACATCTATAAGTATCCAATAACAAAATCATATGCCATTTTTAGAAACTTTGATTGGCAGCCCAAAAATCTCTTACTAAATCTGCTACTACGCATAAATTACTTTCTTTTATTTCAATCTCCCAATCTTCTACGCATAGAAACGGTCAATCTTGTACGCATAGAAAGTCTCTCCGATTGTAGTGCCCATAATTTGAAGAGATAATTAATTTTAAACATCTCCTTACAACTCTGAATTGCCAACTCTGAATATGGTAATATAATATGGGTGATAAAATTCATAAAGCATTTTGTAAATTTAAATGTTTTTAAACCTTTTCACTGCAAACTATAAATTTATATACAGCTGATTACTTTAAGGTTATGTACATTGACGTTTTAAGTTTCTTCTTTTTTTACTGGCTTATTTCTTTTACCAAGTGTGATTGGATTTTGAATATTTCTGAATTGATATTGACAAAAAGCGGAAACAACTGCAAATGAGAAGAACTGGGAGTCGGTTGTAGCACTCAATGCAAGATTCGAAGGACTTCGAATAGGTTGCTCGAAGAGGTTGCCAAATTGCAGTGATTAGTTGTTAATAAGGTTTAGTTTATTCTCTTTCCTACGAATCTATGAAATATTATTTGGCTTTCCTCTTTAGGTTTTGGAATTATTAGGTGTTGAAAATAGAAGGATATACCTGTTTTATTTTTCAATCCAACTTTAACTTGCAAGGTCTATTCCCTTTAATTTCCTTTAAATTGTGCATTGAAAATAATTACTTTGATGAGAATACATTGATGTCTCTTTACCATAGGTGGTCATTCACTTTTTTTTTTCGTAATGAGTTTTCAAATTTTAATTGTATAATTTTTCCATAATAGAACAAATTCACTTTCTATATTTCTCTTTTTTTTTTTATGTGATTATGTTGCAGGGCCCTGATGTTAGGAAGAGGAATTCTTACCTCAACCAGGAAATTGGTCAGAAACTTACTTTTGCAGTTTGAATAGGAAATGACACAAAGATCAACTCACAGGTTGAAGAGGCATTTTTAAACTCATATTGGCAGACAAATTCTTACATAAATTGAGTTAATACAAAAATATGGTGGTTGTTGTTTCTTGATGAATTCTTACTTATATGATAATAATGTTGAGAGATTGAGATTTAGAGGGAGTATTTGTTTTGATTATAAATATTTTGATGAAATGGTGTAAATACATTACTCGTATTTTTTACCCTATCACCACAGTGAAATAATTCAAAGACTAAGGAGAGCGTGTTAAATGCACTTGGTCTAACATTCAAGAATCATTCAATATCTAATGTACTACTGCTATGTCAATAGTTTGTGAATCATGATGAAGATAGTGAAAGAATATTTAAAATGCTTCAATTATGGATTACAAGAAGTTCTGATCTCTCCGGAAACTCACCATTAATCAGAGTGAGAACATAAAATGAAACGTACAAATTAATATAACTGAAACGTATAGCTTAATATAATTGAAACATGACGAGTGCACATATTTAAGATTCATACACCAAGTGAGTTTTGATATATCATTTACAACACAAAAAGAAAAAAAAAACTTACTTAAAATGCAGATGGTTTTCACTTTTTGAGTGCAAAACATTTTTTGCGTCCAAGTCAAATAGCAAAAAAGTTCAGGAAACTTGCATCGCATAAAAAGATATGGGTTAAATATTAAAAACAAATACGAAGTTATTTAAAATCGCAAACCGTGCAATGCACGGGCGAATTACCCTTACCAAATATTTGGGCCCGGTTATTCACACCCCCAACGTTAGCATATACGTCCACCAAATATATTTTTTTAGAGAAATATCCCATATTACCCTTACCATTTAAATTTAAAATATAAAAAATATTAACACTCTAATTTGACTATGAGCACCCAAGTTGCCGTTCAACACCGCTGCCATCTGCTGCCGATGCCCCAACCCCCACCACGGTCAGCCTTCACCGTTTTTCATATTTACTCTTTAACCTCTGATGTTTATATCTTTATTCCATATTTTTCGGCAAACAGATTAAATGAACAACAATTTTCAATCTCTGGACGGCGGAAAAAAAGGGAGGAAAGAAGACATGATATACTGCAACTTTACCTGAGAAAAGTAATAAAAAGAGAAGAAAAATAATTGCAGAGAGATGGACCCATTTTTCATTTTCAACCAATTGTGTAATTAAGTTAATGGAATCCATGGTGTTTCAAAAAAACCAAAATGGTGGTCCGTCGTTGAGAAAATAGGAAAGAGAAGAAAGGGGGGGGCAGGCGGGTGAGAAATGGGAGTCGGAGGGAGAAAAAATTTGGGGAGAGAGAGGGATGGGGTAGCGATGGGTGTCGTGAAAAGGGGCGGTAGCGCACGCCGTTAGGGGCAGCAGCGGCGGGGGCGGTGGGGCAACGTCGGTGGACGGTGAGGCGGCCGATTGGAAAAAATGGGGGAATGAAAGGAAGCGGCTGTAAAAAAACGGAAGAGAAGTAGAGGATTTTACTTAATAAGGGTATTATAGCTAGTTCATAATTTGGGTGGGCGTATCTACTCATATTGGGGGTGTGTATAACCGGCCCCTAATAATTTTTGTGACAGGTTGGGCCAGTCCTGATCTCTACCTATGACCCAATTTATTACTGATGATTACTTCGGAAATTATTGATTTCTAGACATGTTATTTTGAACTCAACTTTATTTAATTAAGAAGATAACTCAACATTAATTTAATTACAAAGTCTTTTAATACATGAAATTTTTTTAATTTACAATCAAATTCTGTAATTGGTGAAGGTAAGATAAAATTTGAGGGATTCATGATTCACTCGGTCCAAGTGATTCATGGTTCACCTGGCCCGAATATGTCATAATTTAGAGTTCATTATTTAATGTTTAGGGTGTAGATGGTTGATTTAGAACAATTTTGTAGATTTTCATATATGAAAATTTTCACATTAGACCTACTCTAATTTAATACACGTTACACATACCGTACAAATATATATATATATATATATATATATAATATTAATTTTGTTATCTTTTAGAGTAAATAAATATTCTATCGAGTGGAAATCAATTGCTTATCCCTCAGTATACTAATATGAATTTTTTTTTCATGATGTGTCAACTCCATATTAATTTAATCCATGTATCATTCAATAAGAAATTTGAGTACACATGTCATTTTTCTATTTGGTTCTTTTTATAAAAGAATCCTATGTTTTATGAAACTTAAAGTTTTTGTGTATAATAAATTTCTAATTATTTAGGTATTTAAAATATGTAATTCATATTTATTACTTCATGTTTTATTTAACTATATAATATTATTTATTTTATCTTTCTTTCGGCAATTTTTGTTTGACATAATTTAAGATAAATAAAATATTTATTCTAAATGTATTTTATCTTAGTGTGATTTATATTCATTTACTAATTTCATAATAAATAATTTTATTTTATAATTGCTCTTATGTATATATTAACATATTTTATGTGGAAAAAGTATTTTATATTATAATTCATTCACTTTTATTTTTTTTAATTATTACATATTAATTAATTTATTAATCTTTTCTTAGTTGATTTATTTTGGTTTTATTTTTGGGTATTACCTTCATATTAAAATGGATAAATAATATTTTACACAATAATCTTATTTCAAGGTTTAAGAAAATCTACTAATATACACCTTAAATAATTATAAATTCATATTTAGTGCATTTATGCACATATTTATATTTTTAATTATAAATATATTATTTATTAAAAATATTGTAATTTTTAATTAAAAAACCGCTTAACACGCAGACACTAAACTAGTAAGATTATAATCTAGTGACATACTACAAGAAAATTGACTTTTAATTACAATAATCATGTCATTAAAAACAACAATTTTATAATTATAGTTTATCTAGCTAAAAGTCTTTAATGACAGAAAACAATCATTAATAAATCCTATCACTAAAGACGGTTTCCTATCATTAAAGACTTTTAACTAAAAAAACTTTAATAACAAGATTTTTTTTTTAAAGGTAGTCAATTCTCTTGTAGTGATATTCATATACGAAAACCATATAAATTAAGTTTAGGTATAAAAAGAAGTCATCCAGAAGTAAATAATAAAGGAAATTTAGGGAATTATTTATACATAGAAATACATGTGGACATTGGAAAATTTTTAGGGACGGCAACGAGACGGGTTTGGGGCGGGTTTAGCCAAACCCGTAACCCGCCCGCCAAATTTTTTGTCAACCCGTAACTCGCCCTGCCCCGCTGGGTTTTTGAACCCGCTTTACCCCGTCCCGCCCTGTGAACCCGGCGGGTTTAACCCGCCCCGCGTCCAATTTCATTTTTCCCTATATTTTTTAATTCATACTCCTAACTTCATACATATCATTCCTAAAAAATAACACATTAACTAGAATCATTCAAATTATAACAAATAAAATACCTAATTTCATAATCAATCTCACATCATAGAGCAAAAAATTCAAAAGTTTTAATCAATCCCACATCAAAGAAGATTATTTAATGGGACAATCACTGAATTAGCTCTAGTTCCTTCTTCAGACTCCATCTATTTTAAAAAAGATAGATATGTTAGTATTTTAGAAAAATAAATAAAGATGAAAATAAATAAATAAGCAAAAAAATAATTTATCTCCACCTCCAATTCATATAATTATTTTGCAGTCCTCCAATTCATACAATTAATACTTGAATTTGTATTATTTGGGTGAATTAATTGAAATTTGTTTTGAATTATGTACAATATTAGATATCTATTCATTCTAATTTCTTCTCAATCTAAACTAAAACACTTATTCGATAGAAGAAACTGATAAAGCAAAGAAAGAAACAATTCAAACAATTCACCGTGAAAAAAATAAACCATATACAAAATACATTTAATTTAATAAAAAATTATAGAATTAATATATATTTATATATGCGGGGCGGGTCCGGGGAGGGTTTACCTAATACCGTAACCCCTCCCGTCGCGGCAAAAAACCAGTTTGATCGGGTTTAACCAGCCCCGAAACCCGTTTGATCGGGTTTTAACCCGCCCCATCCGGGGCGGATTCTTGCCGGGTCCGGGTTTTAACCCGCCCCATTGCCATCCCTAAAAATTTTTACCGACGAAATTTCGGTATATCATTTGATACTTAACAATTTGGACTTGTGTGGTTTGGAGAATTTGAAAAGAAAAAAATGATGTGATTTTTAATAACATTATGTGCTCTGTTGAGAGAATTGCCGAGGATATTAAATCAAGACTTTGAAGTTGATTTTTTATTAGTCGAATTAGATGTTTTCATTATTCCTTTAATGATTGACTTGTAAATTCGAAAATGGTTATACATTGCTAAACTTTGTAAATCTGTATTGTTTTGGGTATTTTTTATACCCAAGTGATGAATATTTATTTTACCGATAATTTTTTTTTTACGGATAAAAAAAATTAATACCTAACATTAATATTATAATGGAATTAGTGTCGTAATTAACTTTTAATTGTACGAGTAGGTCTCATGTGCACCCGGGTGCACCATGCACTCATAGCGCATTTTAGAAGCGTGTAACTATACAAAACAGAAATATGCAATTATTCCAAACAGAAGCATGCAACTATATTGTCATATTAACAGTTGAATTTTCCTGTGTAAATAAGTCTCACTTTTTAGCATAATAAGTTGTACGCTTCTAAAATGCACTATGAGTGCACGATGCACCCGAGTGCATATAAAACATAGCCTAACTGTACATGCAAATATTGGTACATACATTTCATAAATGAATTCGTACAGGACTTTGAGAATCGAAATACAATAAATAATACTAAAGTATTTTTATCTATACACAAATTTGCATAACTAACAAGAAATCTCTAATCAAGAATTCAAGATATGAAACATAATCCAATTACAAAATTTTGTATGCACCAAGTGCCTAGTGTATCGAGCACTTTCTCGATGCCCCTAATTGGATATTTTCATATAGAGAAATGATCAATGGGGTGATTCGCGCCCCTGGGTGATAGAATTTTTACAACTAAAATTACTTTTCTACCATTAATGAAATAATTTTATACTCTGAAATCTTATACTATACATTAATAATGAAAATCTTTCCCAAACTTCTTCCACCCACTACTACGGTGTCGTTGCCGCCGTCACCACCATTAGCGCCGCCGCCATTTTTCAATTCGGCCACACTATTGGCCCCAAATACTTCCTAATAAACTAACTGTCTGTTATGAAAAAAAAAATGAAACTTCCAGAAATTCAAAATTCACTATCTCATTGCAATTTCCCAGTTTCGAATCAATTTTTGTGAAGAATTGGCTTCTCAAAGTTGTTGCTTTCTCCCCGCGTCTCTTCAAATCTCACCATGGATGCAGAGCCTGTTAATGTATATCCGAAAGCTACTTTGTTCTGTAAAGCATTTAATCAAACAGCTTAAAGGCATTGCATAAAAACAAAAGGGAAGAGAACAGCGCAGCAAAATGCGACAAGATTTCGAAGCTATAAAACAACTACGAAAGAGCAATCGAGCTTGTAAAATTGAAAATCTATGCAAAAAAATAAATAAAAAAAATCAGAATACTATCACGATAAAAAGGGGAAGAATTTGGAGCCCAGAGAGAATCAAGAACCTCAGAAGCACAAG
This sequence comes from Stenogyne calaminthoides, assembly GCA_037126765.1. Taxonomy (NCBI): domain Eukaryota; kingdom Viridiplantae; phylum Streptophyta; class Magnoliopsida; order Lamiales; family Lamiaceae; genus Stenogyne; species Stenogyne calaminthoides. The sequence goes on along the minus strand of JBBCBC010000026.1, from coordinate 28,164,699 downwards.
AAACCCTTTCATTCTTTAACAAAACATTTTCCATTCGTGAATCATTGTAAATCCCTCCACCCTCCATAACTTTCTGCAGAAAAAATACTATTTTTTTTTTACTGGGAGAAGTTAAAGGGACGATACTTTGGGGCAGAGTTAAAAAAGTTGGGTGGGTGTGATGATCTGACCAGATTTATAGAAATACTGGCAGCGGTCGTAGCGGCGGCGCTCACTGCGGTGGTAGTGGAGGCCGGGTGAGAGTTTTCAGTATTTTAAGTTTTTCTTTAAAAAATAAAAATAAATACACATTATATTATTATTTTTTATTAAGGGCACAATAGTCATTTGATCTATTTTAAAGTTGTCACCCTTGGGTGATTCACCCCGTATATACGTCCTTACACATATCGCTGATGGAATCTATTTCCAGAATGAGAAATTTCTAACTAGATGAACTACTTCAAAGGAAATGTGAACATAACAGTAATGATTAGGACAATAAATCAGAGTGATGAAGCATGATAGTCCAATCGGAACGAAACCAATTGTAGAAGGCTAGGTCTTGTATGCACCCGATGTACTATGTATTCATAATGCATTTTAAAAGCGTTCAACTTGTTATGCTGAAAATTGTTGTATGCTTTTGTTTAAAATAGTTGCATGTTTCTATTTTGTATAATTGCACGCTTTTAAAATACACTATGAATGCACTGTGCACCCGGGTGCACATGAGACCCACTCATTGCAGAAAAACACCATTACAGAATGTCTAATTATAATTAGAATCCCACACTCCACCGAAGTGGAGTCCAATTGCAAGAAAAACAATAAAAAAAAAAGACAAATTCAATTTTTTTTTTATCGGACAAAGTTAGTTGTTAGTAGTTAGTACATCAATCACCTATATACTCCACGAAATCGCCAATCCACCTTATAACTTCCATAACTCCAAATTCGTTCCCAGAGGGAATCGAACCTAGGTCTCCCACTCAAATGAGGAGCTCAGTGATCAGGTGGGATAAGCCACCTAATTAAAAAAAAAAAAAAAAGACAAATTCGTATAGACGTATCTGTACAAATCAACACCCACCTATGTACCAACACTCACATCTCTCAAAGTTTTAAAAACGATTATTTAAATTATGTTACGTCTCATTATGAGACCTTCTTTACGAGACCTTCTTTAAAAAAAAAATTCAAAAACACGTTGAAGTGGAGTCGAATTGCAAAAAAGATCAAAAAGAAAAATCCAAAGGAAGAAAAGCCAGAAAGAACAAGACATGAAAGAAGTTAGGTTCCAGAGTGGAAGGGGAAATAAAAGTAAGCCATGTGTGACACCATTTCATCGTGTGACTGGACATAATTTGTGAATAATATTGTAAAACTTTGCAAAGAATAGATGTTAATTTGTACTCTCTCTGTTCCGATATAATTTTTTTATTATTATTTTGTTTAAGAAATAAATATAAAATAATAAAAATGAAGGATAATTTTGAGTATTGGAAGAGAGAAAAAAGATATATGGAGTAGTGAGTGATATTCTTTGTAATATTGTATAAAAAGTGAGGATAAAAATTATAAATAGTGAAGTTACTTTTTTCATTTGTAAAAATAAAAAACCTATTGTAGGACGGATGAAAAATGAAATGAAGAAACTTATAATAGAAAGAGGCAGTATTAAATTGTGAACTGTCCCCACACTATTTTTTGTCAAAAACCAGGATCCAGAAAAAACTATAGCGCCGGGTTGAATTTTAAATCTGTGCTGCTTCCGATCAAAAAAAAAAAAAAATCTGTGCTGCTGATTCATACAATAATTTGCCCTATTTAATTATGCTTTAGGTGAGTTGAATTTTTCCACTTCCATGTCGTTGTCATGCCAGCTGGTCAATGTATGAACAGTAATTCGATGACGAACCGATTCTTGTGGACAGCGACACGGCGAGACCTTGACTTTGCGGTCAAGTCATTAATTTTTTATAATTTAATTATTATACCAAATTTAATATTAACGGGCATGACACAATATTTCTAACTGATATATGCATATTCGACTAGGTAAATTACCTTCCTACATCTGTTATCCGTAGCTATCATTCCAATACGTCAGAGAAAAAAAAAATTTACAACTAGAAAATAATTTTGAAAAAAATATTCCATAACGTGCACGTTTACTATTTTCGTGTGTTTTTGCGAGTGAATTTTTTATTAATATTTAAAATAATAAAATAATTTTTAAAGATGCATGCAATAGGTGAGAGGTAGATCTATAATACCTCTCTTTAAAAATTATTTTATTATTTAAAATACTATTAAACAACCCGCTCACAAAAAACTCGATATAACAATAAAGTAAGTGTCTTGAAGACGCGTTTTTAAATAACGGATGTAGTAAATGGCATTTATATTCATATCTAGGGGTGAGAAATTTACCGAAAATACCGGTACGATATCATAATTTTTTTAGTAAATCTCCAATGATATTTATTCATAATATGAAATTTATATAATTATACTTACAAATTAATATCACCACACTATCAATTAATACTATTACACTTATAATTAAGATCATACATTAAGTGTTATATATTCTAATTTATAAGAATATTAATATCACTTTATAAGTATAATTGTATGAGTTTTATACTATGAACTAGTTTCCCGGGAGACTTGGTAATTTTTTTTATACTATGTAAAAGAAAAAGTTATTTTTTACATAAAAATCACCACCACATCCAGTGAGACTTATCATACAAAGCTTGCTCCAAAATAATGTACTTCAATCCCTATAAAAGAAATAAAAAGGATATCAGTACACAATATGTATGACTAGTTATTTGGGTTCTCCAATTAAATTTAATCAGTACTATAAGTTTTGATTCTTACCATAATTATTCATTCGAGTTATAACAACAAAGTATGAACAAAAGAGCTAGAAAAGTATGATTTGTTGAAACAACCTGGATAAATAATTAAATTCAATCTCTGCACCACTTCCATTCCTTTAGATATAAGTATTAACAAATTATTCACTTTCAAACACTGAATCTGAAACATATACAAAGATATAATACACCAAAAATCTGTCCATATTTCCTATCTGCCTTCCATCCGTGTAATTGTAACTTGATTTTGTGAATTATCTGCAATTGAGCTACTATGACTCTGATGATTGGCACACACATCTCTCTCGGTAAAAAACCCGGGCTGCTTTGCCTCAGGCAATGCAACTTCATTTCCCAGCATAAAAACCACCGAAGACATGTTTGGCCTATCTTCTGGAGAACTTTGTACGCACAAAAGTCCAACATGGATCGAACGCAACACTTGAGATAAGTCGAACGAGTCGCCTAGACAAGGATCGACTAGTTGGCTTGCGTTGTCTTCTTTGTAAAGTCTCCATGCCTGTCCGAAATTCTCAAATGGTTGAAATGAGATATAGTTCATAAATTAATGCAAATGTTGGCTTGAGGTAATAATATATACTTACGTGTCCAAGAAGGTTGAGACTGTGATCTTTGAGAAAGAATCCTCTGTTTCTCTTTCCGCTCACAATTTCTAGCACAAGAACACCGAAGCTGAATACATCGGATTTGATTGAGAACAATCCGTCTATTGCATATTCTGGAGACATGTATCCACTGAGAAGAGAAAGTTCATGTTAGAAAGAAGGTGGCCAATAGGAAATAGATGAAACAAATTGTTGAACTTAATTCTTACTATGTTCCAACAACTCTACAAGTTTGAGCTTCGGTTTCATTTCCTCCAAAGCTTCTAGCTAAGCCAAAGTCAGATATCTTTGGATTCATGTCAGCATCTAGCAATATGTTGCTCGCTTTGAGGTCTCGATGGATGATTCTCAATCTGGAATCTTGATGAAGATACAATAGTCCTTTTGCGATTCCGTTGATAATACCGAAACGTTTTTGCCAGTCAAGTAGCATACTTCTCATTTGATCTGTTAAAAACATGTATTAGACTATCTTATTACTGATGCTTTACAATAAATTAACACATATTACAGTATTATGTAGCATAATTAAAGAACTCACCAAATATAATCAAATCGAGGCTACTATTAGGCATGTATTCATAGATCAACATGTTCTCCTCGCCTTCGGCACAACATCCTAAAGTCCTCACCAAATTACGATGCTGGAGTTTGGCAATCAAGATCACTTCATTCTTCAACTCATCCACTCCTTGTCTCGATGTTTTTGACAAGCGCTTTACAGCAATTTCCTGTCCGTCTTCCAGTATGCCCTATTAGCCAAGAACATGCTCTCTATCAATTTGTTGAGTTACTTACATCTAGCCCATTTTTTTTGTACAACATATATTTAAATATATGTAAAAGTTTGTGAAGAAATTGTAGCATCTTACCTTGTATACAGGCCCGAATCCACCCTCACCAAGCTTATTATCGTTTGAAAAATCGTCCGTTGCCTGCACAATTGTAGAGATGCTGAAAAACGGCAAATCTGCATCCTTTACAACATGATGCCCACTAAATGGCCCTGCAACTGTAATTGTGCAAAATGAATTAGAAAAGCAAGCACTAATTTTTCACCAGAAAAATACTCTTCAGCCTAAAAACACAGAACCATACCTTCTTCTCCCAATCTCAGTTCCTTCTTCTTTTTCCGTTTTATAATGTACCCAATGCTCAGACATACAAGAATCACGAACGCCGCCGAAGTCAAACTCGCTATAAGTATTACTCTCGTTCTTCTTTTAGAGCTACCACCATCTTCATTCCAGAAACAATACAATAATCAATTTTAACTTGATTAGTATATCTGCATAATTGACAAAGCAAATATTATCTTACTCGATTTCGGAGGAGCTTCCGAAGCAGCCATTCTGATGTAAAGATCCTGTCCAGTTTGCGCCATAGTCCTAATATCAATCAAATCCCCATGGTAAAACAAGCATCCACTCCCCGATCCACTGATATTCAACTGTGTGTACGCCACACACGAACAATACCTTTTGCATTGTGCTTCGCAATCTTCCAGCCGCATTATCTGCTCGTTGAACGTAGCATTCGTCGAGTCTGGAAGTTTAATATCCTCATACTTCAAAAATACATCATCAGAACAATTCAATTGCGTCCTCCGAATGCATCCTCCCGACCAATCCGTCCTGTTCCAACTTTCGGGATGTGTAGGCACAAATCTGTCAAGACATGCACAGTTGGGAGAGTTTCCAACTGTGCAACTTCCATGTGCACCACACAAACTGTATGCATCACAATTATCTGCTGGCAGACCGGTGTAAGCGTTCCACCTGTTGGTTCGCGAATTCCAAATGTAGCGTTGTCCATCGCCGTTCGGACTCCTTCTGGACATGGAAATAACTGATTGGTCATACACTTCCATGTATCTCAACTCATTCTTATTCATCCATAACATTACTCGGTACGTCGGGTCATTGCTCGTATCCGGTGCCCCACTCCATCGGAGCCCATTCCAGGGTCCAAGCCTGTTCCGGACAGTGTCCCCTGCCTTAATCAACAATTGCGGATATCCGGTTGGAACTATGTGGGTCGAATACCGACCCGGTGCTGGATCATCCTCTGTTCTCCACGATGATCCGTAAGTCTCCACCCCTGTTACGTAATTCCATCCTAGCTTGATCCCTGCTAGTAACGTGTCTGATGGATAATCGAAACTCTGCCATGCGAAATTCTCCGGTCTATCATCGTTACCATCCTTCCCCACGAGATTCCCCGCGTCTAATAGCCGTGCTGTTGGATTTATCATGGGTCTCGTGGCGTTGGATGACCATATGATGGTGCCGTTAGTGTCATTCAGGAGTGCCAAATTTCCGGAAGCTGTAATTATCAAGACTCCGGATTTGTTTCTGAGTGGAGATTCTCTGTTTGCGACCCAAACCACTGTCCGGACGGGGATTTTCTTGAACCATATGCCCACGTACCGATTCGTGGAATTTCCAGGACTGAAATACCCGAGTTCGAAGATGTCGCCTGATGAAACCAAGGTTTCTCCATCTCTGATGCTCTGAGAAGCATCTATGGTATCGTTTGCTGCATGGATTGCCAAAGAGAAGATGAACAAAAAGGGTAAGGTGGTAATTATTTGTGATCGGACCATGGTTGCAGTTATTTTGAAGTATCTTTATTTGTTAATAGAACTATTTATTCCTATTTCAAGTACGGCATTACCAGCACGGCATCACACAACGGTCAAGATTGCCTAAAAAGTCAAACCAGTTTGAATAATAATGTTGACAACTTTTATAATGACATTGACAGCAGTGGTCCAGTTTCTCGAAGCTGGGTTCAAACAAAGGAATTCTTGCAATTTTCATCTACAAATATTATTTATTTTCACTTAATTATTATTAAACAGTATTGTCTGTTTTTATTGAAAAATATTAGCTAATCAATATCAAATGTTCTCACTAAGTAATATTAATTGTTTTTATTAAACATTATTAATTGTGCACAAATTGTAATTAGGTGGCTTTAATTTTTTTTGACCACCCGCTTTCTCATTCGTTTGAGTGAGAATCGGGGTTCGATTCCCTTTGAGAATGAATTGGAGTTATGGGAGTTATAAGGCGGATTGACGATTTCTTGGAGTATTTAAGTGCTAGGTGTACTAACTACTAATAATTAACTTTGTCCGATAAAAAAAAAAAAAATTGTGCACAAATTGCGTCGTTCAACTATTAAGTCTTTGAATTGGAGTTATGAGAGTTATAAGATGGATTGACGTTTTCGTGAAGTATTTGGGTGCTTGGTGTACTAACTACTAACAATTAACTTTGTTCGATAATAAAAAAAAAAAATTGTGCACAAATTGCGTCGTTCAACTATTAAGTCTTACTTTCAAATAGTGTTTGGTGATGCATGTTGTGTAAAGTCCAAAAGGTATTTGACAAGTAACATTAATTTCCACGGCAACCTTACCCGGGCACTAACATCATCATCATCATAATAATAACAACAAAAATAAATAAATTAAATTGAAGTTTCCGGCGAATTTTCTTTTCATAATATATGAGAGTATTGAGATGGATTTCATTTACACTTATATTATGAATCATGGACTTATGAAGCCCCTTCCTAATTATGTTTTAAAATAAAATATGATTTCACAATTTAGGTGGAACACCCCGTACATGATGATGATCATCTCACACAAAGAAACTTTTTTGTAATTTTAAAAGAGAACATTGACCTGTGATATATTTTGGAGTTCACTTGATTTTGTAATTTTTCTACATTGTCTAATTTTGTTGAAACAATCTTGATAACATTTAACTATAGATTTGATCTGAAGTTTATCTTTCAATAATTCAACTCAATCTCTGCCACGTCTTACAATAGAGTAGAAAAAAGTATTAACAAATGATTCACCTTCGGTTCTCAAAAGAAAAGAAAAAACAAAAACCAATGATTCACCTTCAAACTTTGAAGCTGAAATATATACGAGTGAACAGTACAATACAATACAATACAAATTTTGTGGATTCCTATCTACCTTCCATCCATGTCATTGTAACTTGATTTTGTGAATTATCTGCAGTTGAGCTACTATGACTCTGATGATCGCCACCCACATCTCTCTCCGTAAAAAACCCGGGCTGCTTAGCCTCAGGCAATGCAACTTCATTTCCCAGCATAAAAACCACCGAAGACATGTTTGGCCTATCCTCTGGAGATTTTTGCACGCACAACAGTCCCACGTGGATCGAGCGCATCACTTGAGATAAGTCGAACGAGTCGCCTAGACAAGGGTCAACTAGTTGGCTTGAGTTTTCTTCTTTATAAAGTCTCCACGCCTGTCCAAATTTTGAAAATGGTTGAGATTATATAGTTTATCGGTACAAATGATGGCTCAGAAGTAATAATACTTACATGTCCAAGAAGGTTGAGACTGTGATCTTTGAGAAAGAATCCTCTGTTTCTCTTTCCACTCACAATTTCTAGCACAAGAACACCAAAGCTGAATACATCGGACTTGATTGAGAACAACCCATCTATTGCATATTCCGGAGACATGTATCCACTGAAACGAAAAAATTAATGTTAGAAGGTAGCAATAGAAAATGACAGTGTCTTGTATAAACCAGAGTCATTGTGCAATTGGTTTGCTGTGTATTTTTAAAAAGTATTAATTGTTTCATTTAAAAGTATTAGTTATTTCATTTAAAAGTATTAGTTGTTATATTATAAAATGATTTGTTACATATAAGACCAAGATATAGAAAATAGATGAAACAGTTTATTGAACTTCTTACTATGTTCCAACAACTCTACGCGTTTGAGCTTCGGTTTCATTTCCTCCAAAACTTCTGGCTAAGCCAAAGTCTGATATCTTTGGATTCATGTCAGCATCTAGCAATATGTTGCTCGCTTTAAGGTCTCGATGGATGATTCTCAACCTCGAATCTTGATGAAGATACAACAGTCCCTTTGCAATTCCATTGATAATACCGAAACGTTTTTGCCAGTCAAGTAACATACTTTTTGTTTGATCTGTTAAAACATATTGTAAATTGTCTTATTGTTGATGCTTTACAATCTACTGCTACATAACACAGAACTATATATGTATCAGATTGAAAGCACTCACCAAATATAATCAAGTCGAGACTACTGTTAGGCATGTATTCGTAGACCAACATGTTCTCCTCTCCTTCAGCACAACATCCTAAAGTCCTCACCAAATTTCGATGCTGGAGTTTGGCAATCAAGATCACTTCATTCTTCAACTCATCAACTCCTTGTTTCGATGTTTTTTGACAAGCGTTTTTCACAGCAATTTCCTGCCCGTCTTCCAGCATGCCCTATTAGAACATAACTGAGTAATGTGAATTGCAGTAACATGTTTATTGTATCAATATGTAATAACTAAGCCTTTTTTTCAAGACACAATTGTATCAGCATAGATGTGCATAATATGTAATATCTTACTCTGTAAACAGGCCCGAATCCACCCTCACCAAGCTTGTTATTGATCGAAAAATTGTCTGTCGCCAGCGCAATTGTAGAAAAGCTGAAAAACGGCAAATTTGAGTCCTTGACTGCATGACCCCCACTAAATGGCCCTGCAACTGTAATTGTAGAACAGGAATGAATTAGAGAAAACAAGCACTAACTTTTACGCCGATTTTAAACAATCTTAAGCCTATAAATACACATTTTTCACACCTTCTACTGATCTCCTTTCCTTCTTCCTCTTCTGTGTTAAAATGAAGTCGACGATGCTCAGACAAACAAGAATCATGCACGCCACTGAAATTAAACTTGCTATAACTATTACTCTCGTTCTGGTTTTAGAGCTACCACCATCTTCATTCCAAAAAACCAATACATTAATCATCGAAACATAAATATCAACAAGAATTTACTTACATTAATCAAAGCCCTCAAGAACCAAATATAGTATCTTACTCGACTTTGGAGGAGATTCGGAAGCAGCCATTCTGATGTAAAGGTCCTGTCCAGCTTGCGCCATAGTCCTAATATCAATCAAATCCCCATGATAAAACAAGCACCCACTCCCCGATCCACTGATATTCAACCTAGCATACGCCCCACACGAACAGTTCCTTTTGCATTCCGCTTCGCAGTCCTCCAGCCGCATTACCCCATCTTTGAACGACGAACTTCTGGAGTCTGGCAATTTAACCCCCTCATACTTCAAAAACACATCCTCCGAACAATTCAACCCCATCCTCCGAACGCATCCACTCGTCCAATCCGTCCTGTTCCAACTCTCCGAATCTCTAGGCATAAACCTGTAAAGACAGGCACAGTTGGGTGAATTCCCAACCGTGTAACTCCCATACGCGCCACAGATACCATAATTGTCGCAATTATCCACGTGGACCGCTGCCCTGCCCCACTAGGAATCAATCTGATCCGCGAAATAATCGACTGCGAAAACCTCTCTGTATACTTAAAAGGATAGAGTGCACGCTGGCATGCAGACGTGGTCCCCAAAAGCTTGGAGCACCTACAACACGTGACATTGGTGCAGTGGAGCAAATGCACCAGATTGGGTCTCAAGCAATATATAATGGATAATATAAATGGCTAGAGTTCCTAGGGTTTGGGAATATTCTTGTTTGATTCCATATGAGTTGTCAATAGTACTATGGAGGTTAATTGTAGCCGTTAGATGAGTGTAGAGGATCGAGATTACTGATCTATTAGCAGCCCTATATAATAGCTTTGTAGCCATTCAAAAGAAGTAAGAAAAAGAAATGCATTTTGAGTAATCCTTAGTTCATCTTTCAGTTTTCTGCTTTTGTGTTTTTACTATGTTAATGTCTAGTTCTTATCATGGTATCAGAGCACTAGGTTGATCCCTAGTGTCTCTGTGCCGTTTCCCTTTTTATTTCTTTGTATTGTCACTTTCAACCTTTGAATGACTACACCATCAGCTTGGACAGTGGGGGCGTGACAGATTCATCCTCACATGTTCGCCTACCAATTTATCAGTGTGTCAATGTGAAGCTCAATGAGAATAACTATCTCATGTGGAGGCAGCAGGTCTTGGCGGGCGTTCGAGGTCTCGATTTAGAGGAGTACATGACCGGAGAGAAGCCATGCCCACCAAAACCATCATCGAGAGAAGGAGAAGAAACTCCCTCTTGCTAATCCTCGAATATGCAAGCCGGGAAAAAAGCAAGATCAAGTCTTGTTGAGCCTACTATTATGCTCACTTTCTGAAAGCTTGGCCATTGGAGTGGTTGGTCTCAACACAGCTAAAGAAGTACGGGACAACCTTGAAGCAGGCTTTGCAAGTCAATCTCGTGCCAAAATCATGCAGTACAAGGCTCAGCTGCAAGGGATAAGAAAAGGGTCTACATGCATTAAGGAGTATCTGAACAAGATCAAAGGATGTTGTGACATTCTAAATGCTTCAGGCACATAATCACGCATTTATGAGGAACACATGCTCTATATTCTCCCCGACTTGAGCTGAATATAATCCACCATGGTGTCTGTCTCCTCAAGGATTGAGCCTATTTCAATTGCAGATGTGAGCTCATTGCTCTTAAGCTTTGAGGCAAGGCTTGAGAGCTCCAATCAAAACTTCAGCACTGATGGATCTGGACATGTTGCTGTTGGGTAATAATATGCACAGATCTATTCGGGGTGAATATTTAAATACAAATTTAATTCTTTAATTATTACTAGCATGAATTAATCCTATATTAATTCAAATAATAATTGCAACAACATATCATGCATATAATAAGCCACGTAAAACCTACGCATGCGGAATCTACGGGTTTACGTGAACGTACCTCTCGGGATGGCAGTGACTTCGGTCGGACGGACTAACCAAAAGGACTTCCCAAGTATTCCCTTAGCCCTTGCTCAACTATCCGGTGGAAGGACACTTGTCGAACAATTAACAAAAGGAAAAAATAAACTTTGTTGCACCACTTATGTGGATTTACTAATTTTTCCAGCACATGGAATTGTACTTGGGAATGAACTAATCATCCCCTATTTATAGGAGAGGAGGGGTCGAAAATTTTAGTAGAAAATCAATGTGGGAAAAGTCTTTTCTTGATCTCCAAGAAATTTTGAATATATCTCCTATATTCTTTTTTCCATAATTATAATATTCCACAAAAATCCCACCTCCTCTAATTATGGATTTTTCGAAAATAAGGGGTCCAAGATTCCAAGATTTTGATCTTCTTGAATTTATGAGATATTCTTGTATTTCAAGAAATACATATCTTCCATAATATCTTTTCAAGAAAATCAAGAAAAACTTTCTTGCCCTTTATTTTCTAATATTTTCGAAAATCTCTTATGAATTAACCAAGTGGGAGATTTCTTGAATTTAATGAGATAATCTTGTATTCCAAGAATACATATCTTCATTCCATAACAAAATTCAAAGAAAATCTTTCTCCCAACTCCATCCATAATTTTCGAAATACACATGGAAAAATAAGCAACAATATTTATTTTATTTTAATCACCTTTTCAGTTAATGGACTATATGTTGGGCTACTTAGGGGGCCTTTAGGAGAATTAAGATTGGACCTTCTAATGGACCTTGAATTATCAATATTGAGCCACAATATTATTCAAGCCCATAAATATTAATTAATCCCACTACATAATTAATATTGCACTATCCATCTTAACCCATATTACAGTCAATATGGCTCCCGGTCATTATTTCCCGTGTTTAAGATTATCTAGCCCATTAATTAATTCAAGCCACTGAAATAACTTTCTAATTAATTAATATCTTTTATCCTTGGTCAAGGAACGGTTCAACATTATTATCCATACCGAAAACAAATTCCACTTGCAAGATTTAGTATGATAAAGCTTATGAACCTCCCAAGGGCAAATCGTCGAACAAATTTTCGTGCTTACACACGATTCTTCAGATAAATCTTAGCAATCACATGTAACCAATAATATTGCCCAAGATAAAAGGTTTCGAATCTCCTTGATTCTCTTCCTATGATAAGTCAAAACAATAGTTACCAATCACACGTGATCCTATTTAAGGGACAAAGATTAAGAAATAACGAACCACTGAGGTCTAATTCTTCCTAGTTCAGTTCTGAAGAATTTGTCCTCCTGTAGGTCCTATTCAGTGCACCATCATGCACTAGTGTAATCTCTTGGTCAAGACAAGCCAATCTGAGCCTTACACTTCAACCTTTCCCGATGGGTTGTTCATTTCCATCTAGGTCGTGAACGTCGTACTTTTAGTTACAAATGGATTTGTTAATTTAATCTTCTGTGATCTGGTATCACTAAATTAACTACAATGTAACATGTACGATTTATTGAACAGTTATGCAGTAAATATATGTAACATTCAATGATATTTAAAGCATCAGTGATAAACAATTTATTTCAGTAAATAAGTCCGAAATTCAGTTAGTCTGATTATACAAAGTAAAAGCATACTTTCCAGTATAATCCCAACAATCTCTCACTTATACTCAAAGTCTGCTTTTAAGTATACTACAACATGTCTCGTGTAGATCTGTGACAACTAATGTCACCTACACGAACCTAATAATTTCTCCCACTTATACTCAAAGCAGATTGGCAATGGTCTTGACACTCATTCCATCCACATGTCTCTCGAATGTATTCAGAGGCAGACCCTCTGTGAATGGATCTGCTAGGCTGTCCTCAGACGCTATCTTTGCCACATCTATATCTCCTCTCTTAACGATTTCTCGTATAAGATGTCTTTCCTTTAATGTGTTTGTTTGACTCGTGGACTATTGGTTCTCTTGAATTTGCAACTGACCCTAGCAGATATTGCTAGACAAATTCAGAACACCATCCAAGTCCACTAAGAAGATCTAGAGCCCAATCGGTTCTTTCACTGCTTCACAAGCAGCTACTTACCCGACTTCCATGGTTGAGTCAGTGATGCATTTCTACTTCACACTCGTCCATTTGATGGCTACACTTCCAAAATGGAAACACACTAACTGAGGCAAATAATTTCTGGAATCTAAATCTGATTGGAAATCTGAGTCCGTGTAGTCGATGGGGATTGGAGTATCTGACTGATAAATCAACATTCTATCCCGAGTTCTTTTCAGACACTTCAAAATGTTTTTAACTGTCGTCCAATACGCTTTCCCTGGGTTACTTTGATATCTTGCTACCATGCCTACGGCAAAGCAGACATCCGGTCTTGTACACGGCAATGCATACATGAGGTTTCCGACAGCCGAAGCACAAGGAATACCTTTCGTGTCATCTATCTCCTTTTCGTCTTAGGGAACATTTTCTTGGATAGATGGATTCCAAGTCTGAAAGGTACGAACCCTTTCTTGGAATCTTGCATGCTGAGTCATTTCAAAAAAACCAGTGTCTATGTATGAAACTTGCGACAACCCGGTCATCCTTTTCTGGCGATCTCGAGTTATCTTGATCCAAAGGATATGTCCGGCTTTCCCTAAGTCTTTCATATCAAACTGTTTTGAAACCATGCCCTTACGTCTGATCACACCTTCACATCGTTCCCGATGATCACAATGTCATCTACGTATAGTACTAAGAATACCAATGCAGTTCCGACACGCTTTTTATACACACAACTTTCAAACTTGTTTTGATCAAAACCCATAAGACTTTATAACATGATCAAAACATTGGTTCCAAGCTCTGGATGCCTGTTTGAGTCCGTAAATGGACCTCTTGAGCTTACAAACTTGGTGTTCTTGGCCTATTTCAATGAAACCTTGGGGTTGTTGCACATGGATATCTTAATCAAGACTTCCGTTAAGGAAAGTTGTCTTGACATCCATTTGCCAGATTTCAAAGTCGAAATGCGCAACAATCGATAAGAGAATACGGATGGACTTAAGCACGGCTACGGGCGAAAAAATTTCCTCATAATCGATCCCTTCTTTCTGAGTGTAACCTTTCGCCTCTAGTCTTGCTTTAAAGGTTTCAACCTTCCCGTCCGGTCCTCTTTTCCTCTTATATACCCACTTGTATCCAATGGGATTGACCCCATTAAGTGGTTCGACTAGCTCCCACATTCTATTATGAAACCTAGAACCCATTTTGGCTTTCATTGCTGTTTGCCAAGAAACTGCATCCTTATCTTGGAGTGCCTCGTCATATGTCCATGGGTCTGATTCGTCTTGTCCGGGAATCAAGTCCGAGGACTCTCCTATTCCTATGAATCTCTCGGGTCGTCTAACAACCCTCCCACTACGACAAGGCTCCGGTTGTGAAAGCGTATCGTTTGGTATATCATCTAGTACAGTTGGCATTGAGGTTTGCCTATTAAGCTCATTTAAGGTAATCTCACTTCTGGGTTTTCTTTGGTTCATACAGTCTTCTTCCAAAATCTAAAATGGGTGCTGATGACCACCTTTTGATCTTTGGTACCATAGAACATACACCCTTTTGTTTCCTCGGGGTATCCCACAAAACAACCTTAATTCTGATCGAGGATCCAATTTACCGGCTTCCTTGTCCAATACGTAGCCCGGACACCCCCAAATTCTCATGTGTCTCATACTAGGCTCGCGCCCGGTCCACAATTCTTTGGGAGTTTTGGGAACCGATTTGGATAGCACCAAGTTCAGAATGTAAGTCGTTGTTTCCAAGGCATGACTCCAGAACGACTCGGGAAGATCCATATAACTCATCATTGATCTAACCATTTCCAAAAGAATTCTGTTTCTTAGCTCTGCAACCCCGTTTTGTTGAGGGGTTCTGGGTGCAGTGAGCTGGGATACAATCCCTTCATCAGATAAGTAGTTCAAAAATTCATAGTTGAGGTATTCGCCTCCACGATCAAATCGTAGAGACTTGATACGTTTTTCCCTATGATTCTCTGTTTGAGCCTTAAATTCTTAGAATTTCTCAAAGGTCTCAGATTCATGCTTCATAAGAAAATGTAACCGTACCTTGAGTAATCATCAATAAAATTACTCATAACCTCCTCTTGCTTTGGTTGACATTGGACCACATACATCTGTGTGAACGATCTCTAACACTTCTTTGGCCCTATTCCCCTTGGCTCCAAATGCCCTCTTGGTCATATTACCCTCCAAACATGATTTGCAGGTTGGAATCGATTCAACTTGGAGACGCTCCTGTGAACCATCTTTCACCAACCTTTGGATCCTCTTTGGATTTATATGACCTAATCTTAGATGCCAAAGAAGTATTTTGTTCACGCTTTCTTTTGTCGGAAATAGTTGATGTGTTATAGGATGCATTTCGTGAGTGGTGTGCACAGTTATTTGTATAGAGATTTTCCATCAATGTCCCGTAACAGATACACTCATCATTTCAAAAATGATGTCATTCTTATTAGAAGAAACTTAGTGTCCTTTAATCGAATTTTAGAAACTGAAAGTGAATTCTTTCTAAAACTGGGAACATAAAGATAATCTCAAAAAAACTTTATCTTCAAAAGATAGGTGCACTTCTCCCACTGCTTTAACTGCTACTCATGTAGCATTGCAATGCCTGCTACTTGCGTAGTATTGCAATAATCGTTACTATTGTAGCATTGCAATATCTGCCACTTACGTAGCATTGCAATGTCTTCTACTTTTGTAACGTTTCCCAGTGTGATGAGGATCTCACTCCCACTAAGTTGTCGGATCATTTTGAACCCGTGAAGCCAACATGATTAGTGGATCTCGTATCAACCACCCACGAATGAGAAGTATACGCCGCTAAACAACTTTCAACAACTAGTGCGTGAAAATTACCTTTCTTTCCGTCCCTTTTGGGGTTGGAACAGGCAAAACCTCCGTTGTCCTTTCTCACCGCAGTTTAAGCACTTTCTCTTTGGATTTTTCTTGACACAACAAGCATTCCTCATCTTACCATTGCCCTTGGCAACAGTTGAGTTTTATTGCTTATGGCCTTTGGTCCTCTTCTTTATCTTGCCTACCCTTGGCCTAGAAGATGAAGACGGACCACTTGTCGTCAAAGCTTGAGTTTGGTGCCTTATCATCATTTCTGCCGAGACCAAAAGTTTGCAACAAATTAACTAGCGAGGCCAAAAATGCTCAAAAACCTTTTAGGCAGAGAATGAAGTACCAAATTCATCTGAGTGTCCAGATCATAATCTACACTCAGAATCTCAAGTTTGTTCAGATGGGCCATCTATTTTGAGGACGTAATCCCTTACGGGTTTGCCCTCCACCTTTTTCAGCGACGACATCTCTCGCAAGGTGATCTGACGAGTCCCGCATGTTTTGACTCGTCAGTTGGCTCATCTGATTTTGGTGTGTCAAGAATCCACTTGTGCTTTTGTGCAGTTAGGATAATTATAATTTTTTGTTTCCAATATAGTTTCCATACATATTGTATTGACTTTAAGTATAATAATAGTGGATTAAAAGGTAACGACATG
This sequence comes from Stenogyne calaminthoides, assembly GCA_037126765.1. Lineage (NCBI taxonomy): Eukaryota > Viridiplantae > Streptophyta > Magnoliopsida > Lamiales > Lamiaceae > Stenogyne > Stenogyne calaminthoides. The sequence goes on along the minus strand of JBBCBC010000026.1, from coordinate 28,147,831 downwards.
CTGAACTGAAATAAATAACTATATGCATAAGCACAAGTATATCACAAGGTTCGATCACATGCATCATATTAAAATCTCAAAAAAATATGAACATGTATCAGCCAACATCTCAAAACAGTTTAAATAAGCCACGTTGGGTGGGTCATTATTTAAACACATTCAAGCAGGTTACAAACAAGAACAGTTACAAACCTTTAATATCCAGATTAATAGTTGGCTCCCACTTGACCAATATAAAATTGACAGGGACTTCGGAGAAGTATATGCATATCAATTTTATACCTAAGTAATAACCATGATTAAATACAGGGATTATTATTTCGCTTTGATCGAGCCTCGTTGGGAGGGTCATCGTCGCCACTAGTAATAACCCACAATCATCCGTTTGGAATTCATTCATGTGAAAGCTATCTTTTGACCGTCCCGTTGGGGGAATTTCTCCAAAAGAATTCACAAATGAATAAATCATGGAGGTCAGAGTTAATTCAATTTTATTATCCGGAATAAAATTGTCAATTAATTATTTAAACATACTTAGTAATTTTTAAGGGTGAGATTTTTTAATTGGGCAACACTCATGCAAACACATTTAAACAAATTAAATAAAGCATAAGATAGCACAATAATAAATCAAGCATAACAGAAAAATAAACATATTGGGCACAAATTATCCAATTGTCATGGTTTGATTCTTGGCTTGATCTTGAAGAAACACGTCTTGAATTTCTCCCACTCGATCGTCTCGAAAAATGCTCCGTCTCGAAACGCCACGCCAAGCAAAACCGGCAATGGATGCACGCCAAGATCCGGCGGCCGCTTAGCCTAAGACAACCTCGGCGACCTCGGCACCTCCGTGCGGTCAAGGCCATTAGTGCCTCGGCATGCCTCTCGGCGGGTGTCGGCGAGTCTCGGTGGATCTCGGCGGCGACGTCGCGATCCGCTCATCATCCGTCTTCTTGCCCGCCTCGCCTCGCGCCATTTACCTACAGCGGCGATTCATATCAGCCGATTCAGCCTCGATCCGCCCGTCCGCTTTCGAGCAGGCGCCGCGCGGTACAAGATGTAATTAGCACCGCCCGTCTTGGCGTTTTCTCTCCTCGCGACGCTTCGGCCGCCCGCCTCGTCCTGCGCCCATACGTGCCGGTAGCGCCACGCCTGTTACGATTTCGCCTTTAATTCTTCGTCTCTTCGTTCCCGATCAGGTTACAATTTATTTACAAAAAATAAATAAACCTAGATCTAGACTAGTCTATTACATTGATCAAATCAAACAAATCCTAGTCTACTCGTGGATTTTCTCACGAGGCAAAACAAATCCGAACGAATCGAATTAAAAAACCACAATTTATATGCATGCATTAAACACATTAAATTCCATGACAATTGGATACCTGCAAAACAGATCTAGCAATTCTACTATCCAATTTCAAATTTAATGTCCACGAATTAAATTACAATTCAAATAATTCAGAGCCCGAAACCGTGGCTCTGATACCAGTTGTTGGGTAATAATTTGCACAGATCTATTCGGGGTGAATATTTAAATACAAATTTAATTCTTTAATTATAACTAGCATGAACTAATCCTATACTAATTCAAATAATAATTGCAACAACATATCATGCATATAATAAGCCAAGTAAAACCTACACATGCGGAATCTACGGGTTTACGTGAACGTACCTCTCGGGATGGCAGTGACTTCGGTCGGACGGACTAACCAAAAGGACTTCCCAAGTATTCCCTTAGCCCTTGCTCAACTATCCGGTGGAAGGACACTTGTCGAACAATTAACAAAAGGAAAAAATAAACTTTGTTGCACCACTTATGTGGATTTACTAATTTTTCCAGCACATGGAATTGTACTTGGGAATGAACTAATCATCCCCTATTTATAGGAGAGGAGGGGTCGAAAATTTTAGTAGAAAATCAATGTGGGAAAAGTCTTTTCTTGATCTCCAAGAAATCTTGAATATATCTCATATATTCTTTTTCCCATAATTATAATATTCCACAAAAATCTCACCTCCTCTAATTATGGATTTTTCGAAAATAAGGGGTCCAAGATTCCAAGATTTGGATCTTCTTGAATTTATGAGATATTCTTGTATTTCAAGAAATACATATCTTCCATAATATCTTTTCAAGAAAATCAAGAAAATCTTTCTTGCCCTTTATTTTCTAATATTTTCGAAAATCTCTTATGAATTAACCAAGTGGGAGATTTCTTGAATTTAATGAGATAATCTTGTGTTCCAAGAATACATATCTTCATTCCATAACAAAATTCAAAGAAAATCTTTCTCCCAACTCCATCCATAATTTTTGAAATACACATGGAAAAATAAGCAACAATATTTATTTTATTTTAATCATCTTTTCAGTTAATGGACTATATGTTGGGCTACTTAGGGGGCCTTTAGGAGAATTAAGATTGGACCTTCTAATGGACCTTGAATTATCAATATTGAGCCACAATATTATTCAAGCCCATAAATATTAATTAATCCCACTACATAATTAATATTGCACTATACATCTTAACCCATATTACAGTCAATATGACTCCCGGTCATTATTTCCCGTGTTTAAGATTATCTAGCCCGTTAATTAATTCAAGCCACTAAAATAACTTTCTAATTAATTAATATATTTTATCCTTGGTCAAGGAACGGTTCAACATTATTATTCATACCGGAAACAAATTCCACTTGCAAGATTTAGTATGATAAAGCTTATGAACCTCCCAAGGGGGCAAATCGAACAAGCGTACTTGCACACGATTCTTCGTATTAAATCTTAGCAATCACATGTAACCAATAATATTGCCCAAGATAAAAGGTATCGAATCTCCTTGATTCTCTTCCTACGATAAGTCAAAGCAATAGTTACCAATCACACGTGATCCTATTTAAGGGACGAAGATTAAGAAATAACGAACCACTGAGGTCTAATTTTTCCTAGTTCAGTTCTGAAGAATTTGTCCTCCTGTAGGTCCTATTCAGTGCACCATCATGCACTAGTGTAATCTCTTGGTCAAGACAAGCCAATCTGAGCCTTACACTTCAACCTTTCATGATGGGTTGTTCATTTCCATCTAGGTCGTGAACGTCCTACTTTTAGTTACAAGGGACTGTTAATTTAATCTTCTGTGATCTGGTATCACTAAATTAACTACAATGTAACATGTACGATTTATTGAACAGTTATGCAGTAAATATATGTAACATTCAATGATATTTAAAGCATCAGTGATAAACAATTCATTTCAGTAAATAAGTCTGAAATTCAGTTAGTCTGATTATACAAAGTAAAAGCATACTTTCCAGTATAATCCCAACAGTTGCTAACATGGCCACTCAGGGAAATGGAAAGAACCATTTTGGCAAAGGCAAGCAATCCACCAACAATAGCAACATGGGTTCAGGCCATAGAGGAGGAAGAGGTCAGTTTAGAGGTGGTAGAAAAAAGTGGTGGTCGAACTAATGGTCCAAAGTGTCAGATTTGCTATAGAAACAATCACACAGCTGAAAAATGTTTCTATAGACAAGATCTAAACTACACTCCACCATCTTACAACAATGGGAACAGAAACTTCACTCCAACAGCCAATGTTGCCAACTTTGATGCTTCTGAAAGCATGAGTGAGAATACTTGGTATCCTGATTCTGGAGCTAACAGTCATGTTACCTTCGACTTGAACAATCTGCACATGGGAAGTGAATACCAGGGATCGGAAAGAATGCACATGGGAAATGGCACAGGTTTGAACATTTTACATTATGGCAATTCTACATTAACTGATCCCCATGCTTATAAACCTCATTCTTTCCTCCTGAAAAACCTTCTTCATGTTCCTAATATCAAGAAAAATCTCATAAGTGTCTCACAATTTGCTTCTGATAATAATATCTATTTTGAATTTCATTCTGATTATTGTGTTGTGAAGGACAAGGCCACCAACAAGACTCTTCTTAAAGGAACACTTGAGCATGGCTTGTACAAGTTCAGTTTAACTTGTAATTCTGACAAGCCATCTCCATCTTCTACCTTCAACTTTCCCTCCTATCCAGCCTTGGTGAATTCTGCAGAGAGCAAGAAACACACACCTCTTAGTATTTGGCACCATAGATTAGGACATGCTTCTTTGACTATCACAAAGAAAGCTCTAGATTCTAGTCAAATCCCTTATGTAAATGACATTCTTTATAAGTGTTTGCTCCTCTTGTATGAAGGCCAAGAGCCACAAACTTTTTTTTTTCTCGAATCTACTTACTTTTATCTTACTCCACTTGAGCTCATTCATTCTGATCTTTGGGGTCCCTCACCCATTAAATCTTCTAATGGTTATCTATACTATGTCAGCTTCATAGATGCAGCAACAAAATACACTTGGTTATATCTTCTAAAACAGAAATCTGATGTGAAAGGAGCTTTTATTCACTTCAAAAACCTTGTTGAGAATCAGTGTAACACCAAAATTAAAGCTTTTCAAAGTGATGGAGGCACAGAGTTCAACCCCTAACTCCAATCTTTTTCTGAATCTGGTATTCATCACAAAATTTCCCCGCCCATACACTCGAACAAAATGGCACCGCCGAGAGGAAACATAGGTATATAGTTGAACAATCCATTGCTCTATTATCTCATTCACATGTTCCACTCCAGATTTTGGGATGATGCCTTCCTCACCAAAGGTATTTCATAATCAATAGAACACCATCTGCCTCTCTCAACTATAAATCTCCCATTGAACTCTGAACTGGAAAGAAGCCTGATTATCACTCCTTCAAGTCCTTTGGATGTCGATGTTATCCATATTTAAGGCCTTATAATAAGTGTTGGTCCCGGTGAAAACGAGTCTTACACGTGTATGGGGGGGAATACACGTGTTCAAAGGAATTTTAAAACTTTTCTTGTCACTAAGGTCGATGGGTCGTTGTCCTCGATGATTTGGCCCCGAGAAGCCTGAGATCGTCTCGAGTCAAAGTCTACTCCGAGGCAAAGATCCCGAAGCCGCTTTCAAGAGCCTCGAGATAATCCCAACTGAGCCTGAGGTTTCAGAGATCCTGAGCTTGCTTGAATAGCTACTCAGATGTGCGGAATGGTTTGCCCTAAGTTTATACTCGTTTTTAGCTTTGCTGAAAAACCTTCCTTTTAATGAAATAGTGATTAGGCTGTGATTCAGTTAGATGCAAATTCAGTGGATTGAGTCCAACTGAGTATCAGTGAAAATATGCTTTCAGTTAAAGATATGCAACAGATAAGTTATGCAGTACAGAAAGCAAATAACACAGCAAGTTATAGTGGTTCAGAGACTCAAGCTCCTACGTCCACTCTCTCTGACTCTCAGAGAAATTCCTTAATCACTTCCTTGAGTTTTCTGACTACCTCTGTAGTTTACTTACTCAACTCGACCTTGAGTTTTCTGACTACCTCTGTAGTTTACTTACTCAACCCGACCTTGAGTTTTCTGACTACCTCTGTAGTTTACTAGCTCAACACACACAAGTGTTCAGACTACCCCAAGTAGCTTACTAACTTCTTCTCTAGAGTGTTCTTACTACCTCAATGTAGTTTACTAACTCTTTACAACTCCAACTCACCAACAATCGCACTCAAACTACCTTAAAAGGGTTTGGGGTTTCTTGGTTGGTTTCCAACTAGGATGAGATATCCTTTACAATTAAGTACAATGCAAAGGCTAGGATATCTCTACTAAGCTTTGGATATATCTTATCAAAACTAGGCTTAGTGATGAGCTCTCTTCAATATAAAGCACTTGGGAAATTCTTGGGTTTTCGAGTGCTTCAACTTGCAATAATAAGTTTGAGCTCTTGAGTTGCTTACAAATTTCCTGTAACCTTCAATGTAGAGGGTCACAAGTATTTATAGGCAGTCACCAAGGTCACTCTTAAAAAACTATCCGTTGGAAGAGATAGCTTCATGAGTTTCCTCGTATGGTGTTTGATGAACGACTATTTTTAGGGTTTGAAACTCCCTTGCATGTTTTAGGCAATATGCTTTACATGCAGCCAGTCATCACTTTTTTTTTTGCGATGCGGAACATAGTACTCTTGACATGCTTGATTGACTGTCATTTTTCGATGTCGATGAAAAAGATCTGATCTTTGTTTCCTCTGATTGGCTCTTTGTCTTCAGTCAATGTAGACAGACATAACGGCTCTTTTTGGTCAATATCTCTGAGTGATATAACCTTAAACAACACTTTGTTTTAGTTCTTTTTGTCTGCATGAGAATGTCTTGGGCAATATCTATGTTTTAAGGTGTAATCGTTTTTTCTCGATGTTGTGTCCTTCAGATAGATATTTTCAGTGCCTCGGAACATTCAGGTTTATACTGAGCATTCAGTATATTACTGAGTCTTCAGTAAATACCGTGCCTTCAGTATCTTCTCGCCTTGATATCTTCCGAGTCTTCGAGTCTTCCGAGTCTTGAGTTCTTCTTCGAGTCTTGAGGTCTTCGAGTCTTCTCGAGTCTTACGAGTCTTGAAATATCTTCTCGATATCTCTCGTGTTCGGTTTCTCGGTGTCATCTTGAGTCTTGATATCTCGCCATCCAAGTTCCATTAGATTTGCGGACGAGCACAGGGTTTGCAAGCCATCTTGGGCATTTTACTTCTCGAATCAATTTATTATCGAGCAATTTCTTGATTTCACTATCCATAGCTGCATATACTCTCCTGATTTGAATTTTTTGCGCTTCTGGATTATTGGAATTTGTGTTGGGTCAAGATTAAGAGAGTGACATGCATGTTTAGGATCAATGCCGACCATGTACTCATGTGACCAAGCGAACACATCCAAGTTTGCTCGAAGATACGCGATCATTTCTGTTCGGAATGGTTCCGGTAATTCCAAACCAATAAACACTTCTAGTTCTGGTCTGTTCGGGTCGATATTGACAGACTCCAATTGTTCAACAGGCATTGCTCGCCTCTTTTTTTGCTTCCACCGAGGATCTTAGATCGACCCCCGGTGTTCGTCAACTACCTCCATAGGATCAAAACCTATACGAGGTTCTAAGTCCGGTAGCTCGTTTTGTGGATCAATGTTCATTAGATCTGGAACATGGGTTATTATCTCGTCAACTACCTCCAATATTGAACATGGGTCTTTAGATCCGGTGTTCGTCAACTACCTCCATAGGATCAAAACCTATACGAGGTTCTAAGTCCAGTAGATCGTTTTGTGGATCAATGTTCATTAGATCTGGAACATGGGTTATTATCTCGGGTTTTGTGTTCGCCCACTATTAATTAGATAGTGCAATATTAATTATGTAGTGGGATTAATTAATATTTATGGGCTTGAATAATATTGTGGCTCAATATTGATAATTCAAGATCCATTGGAAGGTCCAATCTTAATTCTCCTAGAGGCCCCCCAAGTAGCCCAACATAAAGTCCAATAACTGAAAAAGGTGTTTAAAAATAAAATAATATTTGTTGCTATTTTTTCCTCATTTTTTCGAAAATCATGAATAAAAGGGGAGAAAGATTTTCTTTGAATTTTGTTATGGAATGAAGATATGTATTCTTGAAATACAAGATTATCTCATTAAATTCAAGAAATCTCCCACTTGGTTATTTATGTGAATTTTTCGAAAATTTTGAAAGAATAAGGGAAAGAAAGTTTTTCTTGATTTTCTTGGAAAGATATTATGGAAGATATGTATTCTTGTAATACATGTATATCTCATAAATTCAAGAAGATCCAAATCTTGGAATCTTTATCCTTATTATTTTCGAAAATAACCATAACAAGAGAAGGTGGGATTTTTATGGAATATTTTAATTATGGAGAAAAGAATATAGGAGATATATTCAAGATTTCTTGGAGATCAAGAAAAGATTTTTTTCCTCCCTATTCTATGACAAAAAATCGGCCACCACTCTCTATAAATAGGGGATGATCTCTTCATTCCCAAGTACAATTCCATGTGCTGGAAAAATTAGTAAATCCACAAAGGTGGTGCAACAATTTTTATTTTCCCTTTTGTTAATTGTTCGCGAGCTTCCTTCCACCGGATTGACGAACAAGGATTTGGGAATACTTGGGAAGACTTTTCGGTGTGTTCTTATCGATGAGTCAATTGCCACTCCAAGAGGTTAGTTCACGTAAACCCGCAGCAATTCCGCATGCGTAGGATTTATGTGAACTATTTATATGCATGATTTGTTGTTGAAATTATTATTTGAATTAATATAGGATTAATTCATGCTAGTAATAATTGGTAGAATTAAATTTGTATTTAAATATTCATCCCGAATAGATCCGGGCAAATAATTCCCCAACATCAGCATGGCAGTTTTCAGCCCGATAAACATATCCTGAAGGTCAGGATAGTTGGCAAGGATTGGAAATTTGTCAAGTACAAATCTCCCAACTTTAAGTCTCCACTCCCTCTCTTCAGCTTCACCTTTCCTGAGTTCAGGGAGGTGTGATTCTTCCTCAGAGGTAGAGTGGGCCTCTGAAGGTATAGGAATTTTTTGCTCTGAGGGGTGAATGGTTGGGATTGGTATTTGGCTTACTTCAATAGGTTTTTGAGAACCTGTGAAGATTTCTCTAGTGATGCGATCATCTCCAATACTTGTGCTGAGCACTTCAGTAAAAACATCCTCTTCCCTCACATTCTCAGGGATTTTCTCAGCTTCAGCCTCAGCAGCTTGTGAAATAGCTTTCACAAGTGTATCAAGTGGAGATTTCTCCCCTTCAGCTACTTCCCTTAATTTCCTCAATCTCTTCTTCCTTTTCTGCTCACCCTGAGTCTTCTTCTTCTCACATGTTTCCCTTTTCACTCTCAGGAGTTCAAGTGTCTTTCTCCTCTTCTCAGGCTCATCTACGGCCTTCTCAGCGGCTTTCTTGCCTTTTGAACGGGTGATATCAGCAATAGGAATCCTATCCTGATCTGATTCAGAATTTTCCACCTCAACCTGCTCTATTTCCTGTTCAGGCTCTTCCTGGACAGCCTGCTCCTCAGGCTCATCCTGAGCAGTAGAGCTCGTACTTTGAGAAGTTGCATGTCTTCTCTTCTGTGACTTGGGCCTTAGAAACATGATTCTGTTTCTATTGAAATTAGTACCACTTAAGAAAAACATGTTCTTTCTTGGTAGCTTTTCCAGAAGATAGCTTATCTTCGTGCCAAACAACACTTTCCCAGCCTTAGTGAACGTCCCCTTGTCATACTTAATCTTCTGATTTTGATTAAGTATACAACTCACCAAGAACTTCAACCAGTTGAAATCTCTTGTCTGTGAATCCTCAATAGCAGCCATTAACCTCAACTTATTCCGGCTAACCTGCTCTAAACTCCCAGAAGTGCTCATCAAACACTTCGCTACAATATCGATGAGATCTCGATATACCGGTTTTAGACATTTTTTGTTCAAGGCTCCCTTCAACTCGACCTTTGAAACATAAAATCTATCTAAAATCTCCTGCTCTCTCCCAACCATGTAACCCGCAGGATCATCTCCTCTATCATTTAATTCGAAAACATCATTAATGTTGGTTAAAGATAACCGAACCTCTTTGTTGGTAACCACCTCTGCTTTTGACTTTGCAAACGTGCCAAAACTGACTTGCGAGACCAAGGCTCCGTTGGTGTCCTCTCGCAGATTGATAACAAACTGCAATACTTCATGTGACAACTCTAGCTCTGGTTTGTTGCCGACCAATGTCCCCAAGTGTGCAAGTCGAAGCATATGCAGAGCTTCTTCTTCTACCGGCGTTCACTTGTTGTCGTCCATTTCCACTACATGCTCGAAGTAAGGTTTCTCAATTTCTGCGAGATTCCTTATCATGCTGTGGCTTGGAAACTCCATTGAAAATATTCTGGTTTTGAGTATACGGAGGGTTTGGAAAGTTTGATCGTTCTTGTAGAGAAATGCAGAGTGTAAAATGATAAGTGTTTGGAGACGAAGGGGTATATATATGTTCTGTAGGGAGAGATCAATGGTTGAGATTAAATGTGAATAAACGGCTAAGATTTAATCTGGGGTTTGATATAATCTCAAGATTTATTTGCTATTTATAGCAAATAAGCAGTAAAGCATTTTAGTGCAGCAATATAGGGTAACAAAATGATGTTTCACTCTAATCGAGGTAAACCCTTGGTGTTCTGCCAAAACTTTTAGCCAATAATAATTTATCAAACATTCCCGCTAAAAAGTTCAGGTCTTTTGTATTTATTTCAAATGATTACTGACTGAAATAAATGCTTTGTGAGTAAATGCATGTATCAAATGCACTTCAGGATTAATTGAATGCTTAATCCTTACTGAATTTTGACCTTGACAAAAATCGTTCTGATTCTCAATTTCCATCCTGAGTGATTTTCGTCCTGAGTTTTTCTTACTAAAAAACTTCATGCATATCTGAAGAACTTCTCTCTTCAGGATAAATTATTCACCTGGATCCAACATACCTAATTCAACTGATTCCTGAAATCTTGACTCAGCCAAAGGCTTAGTAAGAATATCAGCTCTCTATTTATCAGTATGAATTTTCTCCATCCTGATGTCTTTCTTCTTTACATGGTATCTGATAAAGTGGTGTCTGATATCCACATGCTTACATCTGGTGTGTGTAGAACAGGATTTTGTGATATTGCAATTGCACTGTTGTCACAGAATATAGGAACTTACCTATTGATTTTTCAACGAGTTTTTTGCACTTTTGGTCCCACCAACCACGCCATGTTTTCAATTTGATACCACCTCTGTCAATGTAGTCTTGTAAGATTATTTTCGTCAATTTTAGTCCCACTGTTTAACTAAACTTGCAAATGTCGTCCCAAAAATTGACGGCCTCTAACGGGCAGCCGTCAAGTGTAAAACGGAGGTTGTTTAGTATATAATTAAAATGAATTAAACTTTAATTTGTCTTAAAAAATTAATTAAAAACTAAAACCAAAACTAACCTAAAACTAAACATAAAACAAACTAACACACACACACAACACACATAGTAAAACCTGTTCGTCGTTTTTGAGAGAAAAAAGAGGAAAAATCACCAGAAAACCCTAAAATACTAAAATCCCCCAAAAATCGATCGAGTTGGTCACAATCCAGTGCACCCTCAATGCTGTGAAGGAAGAATCTTGTTAAATATGGAGTTGTGGACTATGGTAAGTATCTATATTTTTTATTCGTATTCAATTTTTTGGGATTTTGTGTTGTTGGGTGTTCGGTGTTCAGTGCTTGGTGTTGTTGGGTGTTCGGTGTTCGGTGTTCAGTGCTCGGTGTTCAATGGGTGTTGGGTGTGTGTTGGGTGTTTGATTTTGGTTTCGCTCGACGCTGACCACACACATTGGTCGAAGGTTTATTCGACCTCACTTGGTCGAAGCGCTTGTTGTTGCAGATTTCACATACGAAAGAGCCGCTAGCGCTCGACCACTCTTTGCTAGCACCTCTCTTCACTCCAACTAATACTTTTCAGTATTTCCTTCATATTGTTACTGATTTGGATTATTCTTATTATTTCAGCTCAAAAGCCATTCTTATTAGGCTTTTACACCCTCAAAGTGTACCATGGTGGAAAGACAAAAGATGAAGAACCATTTGAGTACATTGGAGGCACTGTGAGTGTGTTTGACTTTGTGGAGAAATTTAAATGCACTATTGATTATCTAGATAAACTGTGTCAACAGTTAGGATATCTAGGTAAGAAGGTTTATTATGGGAGGTGGAAGGATGATAGAGTTCATTTAGTTGTGAGTCAAGCTGATATATATAAGTGTTTTAATGCCAATGTGAAGAAAGAAGTAACATTGTGGTTGGAGACAGATAAACCACAAGAGATCACAACTGTAAATGAAGATGAGGTATGGGGGGAGGTAGAGTTTTACACTGAGGAGGAGGTACTAAAATTGAAAATTGTGGATGTAAAAATACATAAACCACCAGGAATGTTATTAGCTATTGAGAAGGATGTTAGGCAGTTTACTGAAATTCAAGTGGAGGTGATGAAGGATGGTGAACTATTTACTAAAGTTATGGGTGAAAATAATGTTGAGGATGTAGATAAATTGTTTGAGAAGAATGATGTGTGTCAAACTGATGTTGAAGAGGAGAATGAGTATTAGGAGGGAGCAAATATGTTTGAAACTGAGGATGAAGAGGACAATCACACAGAGGGAGCGAAGTTGATTGAGAATGATGAATTTTGGGAGATGAATGCATGGAAGCCTCAACCTGAAGAACCTAAAGTGTCTCCAAATGAAGATGTGATAGTCACTGAAGTAGCTCCAAATGAAAATGATGAATCTGAAATTGGTCTAAATCAAGATCAATTCATGGAAGATGATGATGATTTTTGGATGCCTCAAGAGGAAGAGCCTGAAGATGACTTAGTTCTTCAGAACCTAAAGAGGAAGAGGCAGGGCAAGGAAGTAGTTGTTACTAAAGAGGACATAGTCTCTGATAGTGGTACTGATTCTGATTTCAGTAGTTCAGAATCAAGTGGAGAAAGACTACTAGATGATATTATATTTGATGAAAACATAGATGGTGAAGTTGAGTGGGCAGGTTTGAAGTTAGGTCAGAATGAAGATGTTGAACAATCTAAACATGGCAACACAGAAGAAGAAGAAGAGTTGATAGATGATGAAGAGTTGGATAGTGTGGATGAAGATGAAGAGGGGGTAATACAGACTGTGGATAAGTCCTTTGTTTTCAAGCCATCTGAAGTCAGTAATCCTACCTTCTTTCTTGAACAGATCTTTACTACTAAGAATTTGTTTAAAGAAGCTGTGAATTCCCATGGTGTGAGGACTGGAAGATCCCTATTCTTTCAGAAGAATGATGGTAGGAGAATATATGCAAGATGTAAAGCTGAGGGTTGTGATTGGGGAATCAATGCACTTAAGGTGAAGGATGAAGAACACTACCAGATCAGACACTACAACCCAGAGCATACTTGTGCAAGGTCCTATCATGTGAAGAATGTCACCATCCCGGGTTGGCAAAGACTTTTGAAAATGAGTGGAGGTGTGATCCGAGCAAGATGGCGGACCTTTTAAGAAGAAGGCAATGTTGAAGTTGGGAGTTTACATCTCGGATACCCGTGCCTACTCTGAGCAAAGAACAAGGCATTGAGAAGTATTGAAGGGGATAATAGTCTTGAAAATATTCAAAATTGTGGGACTATGCTCATCACCGCTTGAAACCAACCAACCTGGATCAACAATCATTCTAAGGACCAAGGAACGATGATGGGGTTGCACTCTTTAACAAATTTTATATTTGTTTGAATGCTTGTAAGAGGGTTTTGGATCCGGATTAAGGCCATGGATAGGAGTTGATGGTTGTCACTTGAAAGAGAGTTTAGGTGGAGTACTTCTCACTGCAGTTGGCATGGACCCTAACAATGATCCATATATTCTATCATATGCAGTGATTGGTAGTGAGACTAGAGAGAATTGGGAGTGGTTCTTGGAACTGTTGAAGGAGGATTTCATAGGTGATCAGGAGGGTAAGTTCATTTTCATGTCAGACAAGCAAAAAGGTTTGATCCCTGCATTTGAGAGGGTGCTGCCCAGTGTTGAGAATAGATTTTGTGTAAGGCATTTGCACGGGAACATGAAGAGGGCTGGATACAGAGGTGATGAGTTTAGAAAACTCCTCTGGGGAGCAGCTAAATCTTTGACCACAACCTTTTTTCATAGAGCAATGAGAAGGATACGGGAGAAAGATATAAAATGCCTAGAGAGGTTTGTTGATAAGCCCCCTGCACAGTGGTCAAGATCACACTTCTCTCCAGAATCTAAGTGTGACACACTAGTGAACAACATGTGTGAGGTGTACAATGCATGCATTCTGGAAGCAAGAGACAAGTCAATTCTCACAATGTTGGAGTGGATCAGGGAGTACATAATGACAAGAATTCAAGTCAAGAAACACATATGTGAGATCAAATGGGAAGGGAGAAAGGTATGTGGCAAGATCCAAAAAGTGATAGCACAGAGGAGGGAGGAATAAAGAGTTTGCCAGGCAGTAAAATCATCTGAACACAACTATGAAGTATCAGGATTTGATGGTACAAGGTATGCTGTTGACTTGAAGGGACATATTTGTGACTATAGGGAATGCGATGTCAGTGGAATCTCATG
>JBBCBC010000026.1:28088697-28128697 GCA_037126765.1 Stenogyne calaminthoides | reverse complement strand
TGAAACCTTTGGCCTACCAGGGATGGAAGCCGTGTCTTCGCCAAGGCAGTACCGCCGGTAAGTACAAGAATTTTGTTTCATTTATCCCCTTTTTGTTTTTAACTAAAGCAATTATTCGTATAATTTTATTTTTTTGATAAGCAGCATTACTAGAGAAATCTCAAGGTTATATTCAGGTGTTCCTTGATGGAGGACTAAACCAGCAGAGAATGGGTGTAAGTACTTTGAGTTATATTTGAGCTGATATAGTATTGGTTCTCTAAGATCACTACTAACATACATAATTTGTTTATAAAGATTTGTGATGCAACTGCTCTTGCCAAAATATTGAATGCAACGCTCATAATCCCACATCTTGCTTTTTGTTTATTTAAATATTTTTCCTTTTGTTTGGGGACGACAGTGAGTTGGATTTGAATTTAGATGGATTTTCATTTCGAAGTCTATAAATCTGATAGCAGCTCAATGATTTTGAAGGTTTCTACATTTAGTTCAGATCAATTTCATTGAGTTTATCGACATGTGACTTCTATTCCATTTGAAGGTTGCTAACAAAATTCAGTTTTTTATGCTTTGTTATTAGCTTCAAGAGGATGAAGCGAGATTTAAATGGATTCATGTCATGTTTTCTCAGGATTGTTAGATCAATGGATGGAATTGAAGAGAAATGGGAGCTCACTGAGCGGGACATTATTGGGATAGTTAATGAAGGTTTGCCTAATACAATAAATTTTATAAGTGTGTTGTATATATTTGCTTGAAGGAATTTATAATTTATGCTTTTTCTTTAGGTATTTTGCTATGATTGCAGGCCGTGTTGATTTCTTGAAAGTAGAGGAGTGCAAGATTTATTTAGGGAAACATGAATTAAGATTAAGTGGCAGTTGAGAGTTTAATTCAGTGAACTAAGGAGCATAACAAGTAATCTTCTATTCAACTGTGATTATATTTTCAGTATTATCAATGGTGGTGGCACACCTCTACAGAACAAGTTAGCTGAGCTCTGGTCACTGTTGAATTTTATTCTTCTTGATATATTTTCATCTGGTGAAGAGTTTGAATCATGGTAATGAAATTCTGGGTAATTGATTATTAGCTTTCTATTCGATGTGTGCCATAAAATAATTTCTTATGTACTGGGAGGCATTCCTTTGATAATAAGTGAAGCATAGTTCCTTTTGTTTCCATCACGTGCTTATCAATTTTAGCAGTTGACAACATTTTTGAGTAGTTTGAAACATAGTTGTTTGCTAAATCCATTGTATGAACAACTACAAAATATGTTTATGTCATATAATTGAACTGAATCATATACAAACTAGATAAGAGATTAAACTAGATAATATATACAATTCTAAGCTAAATATAAACAACTAAAGATGAACTTAAATTGGGGGATTCTTGGGGAATACACCGTCGTTCAGGAGCTTGCAAGCAGTGAATTTAGTTTTACTTAATTAAATCCAAATATGGTAATATAATATGGGTGATAAAATTCATAAAGCATTTTGTAAATTTAAATTTTTTAAACCTTTTCACTTCAAACTATAAATTTATATACAGCTGATTACTTTAAGGTTATGTACATTGACGTTTTAAGTTTCTTCTTTTCTTACTGGCTTATTTCTTTTACCAAGTGTGATTGGATTTTGAATATTTCTTTGATATTGACAAAAAGCGGAAACAACTGCAAATGAGAAGAACTGGGTGTCGGTTGTAGCACTCAATGCAAGATTCGAAGGATTTCGAATAGGTTGCTCGAAGAGGTTGCCAAATTGCAGTGATTAGTTGTTAATAAGGTTTAGTTTATTCTCTTTCCTACGAATCTATGAAATATTATTTGGCTTTCCTCTTTAGGTTTTGGAATTATTAGGTGTTGAAAATAGAAGGACATATGTGTTTTATTTTTCAATCCAACTTTAACTTGCAAGGTCTATTCCCTTTAATTTTCTATAAATTGTGCATTGAAAATAATTACTTTGATGAGAATACATTGATGTCTCTTTACCATAGGTGGTCATTCACTTTTTTTTTTTCGTAATGAGTTTTCAAATTTTAATTGTATAATTTTTTCATAATAGAACAAATTCACTTTCTATATTTCTCCTTTTTTTTATGTGATTATGTTGCAGGGCCCTGATGTTAGGAAGAGGAATTCTTACCTCAACCAGGAAACTGGTCAGAAACTTACTTTTGCAGCTTGAATAGGAAATGACAGTGACACAAAGATCAACTCACAGGTTGAAGAGGCATTTTTAAACTCATATTGGCAGACAAATTCTTACATAAATTGGGTTAATACAAAAATATGGTGGTTGTTGTTTCTTGATGAATTCTTACTTATATGATAATAATGTTGAGAGATTGAGATTTAGAGGGAGTATTTGTTTTGATTATAAATATTTTGATGAAATGGTGTAAATACATTACTTGTATTTTTTACCTATCACCACAGTGAAATAATCCAAAGACTAAGGAGAGCGTGTTAAATTCACTTGGTCTAACATTCAAGAATCATTCAATATCTAATATACTACTGCTATGTCAATAGTTTGTGAATCATGATGAAGATAGTGAAAGAATATTTAAAATGCTTCAATTATGGATTACAAGAAGCTCTGATCTCTTCGGAAACTCACCATTAATCAGAGTGAGAACATGAAATGAAACGTACAAATTAATATAACGGAAACGTATAGCTTAATATAGTTGAAACATGACGAGTGCACATATTTAAGATTCATACACCAAGTGAGGTTTGGTATATCATTTACAACACAGAAAGAAAAAAAAACTTATTTAAAATGCAGATGGTTTTCACTTTTTGAGAGCAAAAACTTGCATCACATAAAAAGATATGGGTTAAATATTAAAAACAAATACAAAGTTATTTAAAATCGCAAACCGAGATATGGGTTAAATATTAAAAACAAATACAAAGTTATTTAAAATCGCAAACCGTGCAATGCAAGGGTGAATTATCGGTGTAATCTAATTTTAAAGAGGCGGAAGAAATTAGTTGAAAAGAGTTTATTGAAAGGGATAATGTCAGGGAGTGGCATGGTTACAAACAGGCAGTAGAGTTTGCAACTGGGCAGGCAGACCATACCTAGTAGTTTGTTGGGTCAATAATAATTTGGGCCCGGTTATTCACACCCCCAACATTAGCATATACGTCCACCAAATATATTTTTTTAGAGAAATATCCCATATTACCCTTACCATTTAAATTTAAAATATAAAAAATATTAACACTCTAATTTGACCATCAGCACCCAAGTTGCCGTTCAACACCGCTGCCATCTGCTGCCGATGCCCCAACCCCCACCGCCGTCCGCCTTCACCGTTTTTCATCTTTACTTTTTAACCTCTGATGTTTATATCTTTATTCCATATTTTTCGGCAAACAGATTAAATGAACAACAATTTTCAATCTCTGGGTTGTAGACGGCGGAAAAAAAGGGAGGAAAGAAGACATGATATACTGCAACTTTACCTGAGAAAAGTAATAAAAAGAGAAGAAAAATAATTGCAGAGAGATGGACCCATTTTTCATTTTCAACCAATTGTGTAATTAAGTTAATGGAATCCATGGTGTTTCAAAAAAACCAAAATGGTGGTCCGTCGTTGAGAAAATAGGAAGAAGAAAGGGGGGGCAGGCGGGTGAGAAATGGGAGTCGGAGGGAGAAAAAATTTGGGGAGAGAGAGGGATGGGGTAGCGATGGGTGTCGTGAAAAGGGGCGGTAGCGCACGCCGTTAGGGGCAGCAGCGGCGGGGGCGGTGGGGCAACGGCGGTGGACGGTGAGGCGGCCGATTGGAAAAAATGGGGGAATGAAAGGAAGCGGCTGTAAAAAAACGGAAGAGAAGAAGAGGATTTTACTTAATAAGGGTATTATAGCTAGTTCATAATTTGGGTGGGCGTATCTACTCATATTGGGGGTGTGTATAACCGGCCCCTAATAATTTTTGTGACAGGTTGGGCCAGTCCTGATCTCTACCTGCTTTTGGGCTACCCATCAATATGACCCAATTTATTACTGATGATTACTTCGGAAATTATTGATTTCTAGACATGTTATTTTGAACTCAACTTTATTTAATTAAGAAGATAACTCAACATTAATTTAATGACAAAGTCTTTTCATACATGAATTTTTTTTTAATTTACAATCAAATTCTGTAATTGGTGAAGGTAAGATAAAATTTAAGTGGTTCATGATTCACTCGGTCCAAGTGATTCATGGTTCACCCGGCCCGAATAGGTCATAATTTAGAGTTCATTATTTAGTGTTTAGGGTGTAGATTGTTGATTTAGGACAATTTTATAGATTTTCATATATGAAAATTTTCACATTAGACCTACTCTAATTTAATACACGTTACACATACCGTACACACATATATATACAATATTAATTTTGTTATCTTTTAGAGTAAATAAATATTCTATCGAGTGGAAATCAATTGCTTATCCCTCAGTATGCTAATAGAAAAAAAAATTTCATGATGTGTCAACTCCATGTTAATTTAACCCATGTATCATTCAATAAGAAATTTGAGTATACATGTCATTTTTCTATTTGGTTCTTTTTATAAAAGAATCCTATGTTTTATGAAACTTAAAGTTTTTGTGTATAATAAATTTCTAATTATTTAGGTATTTAAAATATGTAATCCATATTTATTATTTCATGTTTTATTTAACTATATAATATTATTTATTTTATCTTTCTTTCGGCAATTTTTGTTTGACATAATTTAAGATAAATAAAATATTAATTTTAAATGTATTTTATCTTAGTGTGATTTATATTCATTTACTAATTTCATAATAAATAATTTTATTTTATAATTGCTCTTATGTATATCTTAACATATTTTATGTGGTAAAAGTATTTTATATTATAATTCATTCACTTTTAATTTTTTTTCATTATTACATATTAATTAATTTATTAATCTTTTCTTAGTTGATTTATTTTGGTTTTATTTTTGGGTATTACCTTCATATTAAAATGGATAAATAATATTTTACACAATAATTTTATTTCAAGGTTTAAGAAAATTTACTAATATACACCTTAAATAATTATAAATTCATATTTAGAGCATTTATGCACATATTTATATTTTTAATTATAAATATATTATTTATTAAAAATATTGTAATTTTTAATTAAAAAACCGCGTAACACGCAGGCGCTAAACTAGTAAGATTATAATCTAGTGACATACTACAAGAAAAGTGAGTTTTAATTACAATAATCATGTCATTAAAAACAACAATTTTATAATTATAATTTATCTAGCTAAAAGTCTTTAATGACAGAAAACAATCCTTAATAAATCCTATCACTAAAGACGATTTCCTATCATTAAAGACTTTTAGCTAGAAAAACTTTAATAACAAGATTTTTCTTTTTTAAAGGTAGTCAATTCTCTTGTAGTGATATTCATATACGAAAACCATATAAATTAAGTTTAGGTATAAAAAGAAGTCATCCAGAAGTAAATAATAAAGGAAATTTAGGGAATTATTTATACATAGAAATACATGTGGACAATGGAAAATTTTTAGGGACGGCAACGGGACGGGTTTGGGGCGGGTTTAGCCAAACCCGTAACCCGTCCCGCCAATTTATTTGTCAACCCGTAACCCGCCCCGCCCCGTTGGGTTTTTGAACCCGCTTTACCCCGTCCCGCCCCATGAATCCGGCTGGTTTAACCCGCCCGCGTCCAATTTCATTTTTTCCTATATTTTTTAATTCATACTCCTAACTTCATACATATCATTCCTAAAAAATAACACATTAACTAAAATCATTCAAATTGTAACAAATAAAATACCTAATTTCATAATCAATCTCACATCATGGAGCACAAAATTCAAAAGTTTTAATCAATCCCACATCAAAGAAGATTATTTAATGGGACAGTCACTGAATTAGCTCTAGTTTCTTCTTCAGACTCCATCTATTTTAAAAAAGATAGATATGTTAGTATTTTAGAAAAATAAATAAAGATAAAAATAAATAAATAAGCAAAAAAACAATTTATTTCTACCTCCAATTCATACAATTAATACTTGAATTTGTAATATTTGGGTGAATTAATTGAAATTTGTTTTGAATTATGTACAATATTAGATATCTATTCATTCTAATTTCTTCTCAATCTAAACTAAAACACTTATTCGATAGAAGAAACTGATAAAGCAAAGAAAGAAACAATTCACCGTGAAAAAAATAAACCATATACAAAATACATTTAATTTAATAAAAAATTATAGAATTAATATATATTTATATATGCGGGGCGGGTCCGAGGAGGGTTTACCTAATACCGTAACCCATCCCGTCCTGGCAAAAAGCCCGTTTGACCGGGTTTAACCCGCCCCACCCGGGACGGATTCGTGTCGGGTCCGGGTTTTAACCCGCCCCATTGTCATCCCTAAAAAATTTTACCGACGAAATTTCGGTATATCATTTGATACTTAACAATTTGGACGTGTGTGGTTTGGAGAATTTGAAAAGAAAAAAATGATGTGATTTTTAATAACATTCTCTGTTGAGAGAATTGCCGAGGATATTAAATCAAGACTTTGAAGTTGATTTTTTATTAGTCGAATTAGATGTTTTCATTATTCCTTTAATGATTGACTTGTAAATTCGAAAATGGTTATACATTGCTAAACTTTGTAAATTTGTATTGTTTTGGGTATATTTTTTATACCCAAGTGATGAATATTTATTTTACAGATAATTTTTTTTTTACAGATAAAAAAAATTAATACCTAACATTAATATTAAAATGGAATTAGTGTCGTAATTAACTTTTAACTGTACGAGTGGGTCTCATGTGCACCCGGGTGCACCATGCACTCATAACGCATTTTAGAAGCGTGTAACTATACAAAATAGAAACATGCAATTATTCCAAACAGAAGCATGCAACTATATTGCCATATTAACAGTTGAATTTTCCTGTATAAATAAGTTTCACTTTTTAGCATAATAAATTATACGCTTCTAAAATGCACTATAAGTGCACGGTGCACCCTAGTGCATATAAGACCTAGCCTAACTGTACATGCAAATATTGGTACATACATTTCATAAATGAATTCGTACAGGACTTTGAGAATCGAAATACAAGAAATAACACTAAAGTATTTTTATCTATACACAAATTTGCATAACTAACAAGAAATCTCTAATCAAGAATTCAAGATATGAAACATAATCCAATTACAAAATTTTGTATGCACCAAATGCCTGGTGTATCGAGCAGTTTCTCGATGCCCCTAATTGAATATTTTCACGTAGAGAAATGATCAATGGGGTGATTCAACCTTGACGTGATAGAATTTTTACAACTAAAATTACTTTTCTACCATTAATGAAATAATTTTATACTCTGAAATCTTATACTATGTATTAATAATGAAAATCTTTCCCAACCTTCTTCCACCCACTACTACGGTGTCGTCGCCGCCGTCACCACCATTAGCGCCGCCGCCATTTTTCAATTCGGCCACACTATTGGCCCCAAATACTTCCTAATAAACTAACTGTCTGTTATGAAAAAAAAAATGAAACTTCCAGAAATTCAAAATTCACTATCTCATTGCAATTTCCCAGTTTCGAATCAATTTTTGTGAAGAATTGGCTTCTCAAAGTTGTTGCTTTCTCCCCGCGTCTCTTCAAATCTCACCATGGATGCAGAGCCTGTTAATGTATATCCGAAAGCTACTTTGTTCTGTAAAGCATTTAATCAAACAGCTTAAAGGCATTGCATAAAAACAAAAGGGAAGAGAACAGCGCAGCAAAATGCGACAAGATTTCGAAGCTATAAAACAACTACGAAAGAGCAATCGAGCTTGTAAAATTGAAAATCTATGCAAAAAAAAAAAAAAAAAAATCAGAATACTATCACGATAAAAAGGGGAAGAATTTGGAGTCCAGAGAGAATCAAGAACCTCAGAAGCACAAGAAACCCTTTCATTCTTTAACAAAACATTTTCCATTCGTGAATCATTGTAAATCCCTCCACCCTCCATAACTTTCTGCAGAAAAAAGACTATTTTTTTTTTACTGGGAGAAGTTAAAGGGACGATACTTTGGGGCAGAGTTAAAAAAGTTGGGTGGGTGTGATGATCTGACCAGATTTATAGAAATACTGGCGGCGGCCGTAGCGGCGGCGCTCACTGCGGTGGTAGTGGAGGCCGGGTGAGAGTTTTCAGTATTTTAAGTTTTTCTTTAAAAAATAAAAATAAATACACATTATATTATTATTTTTTATTAAGGGCACAATAGTCATTTGATCTATTTTAAAGTTGTCACCCTTGGGTGATTCACCCCGTATATACGTCCTTACACATATCGTTGATGGAATCTATTTCCAGAATGAGAAATTTCTAACTAGAGGAACTACTTCAAAGGAAATGTGAACATAACAGTAATGATTAGGACAATAAATCAGAGTGATGAAGCATGATAGTCCAATCGGAACGAAACCAATTGTAGAAGGCTAGGTCTTGTATGCACTCGGTGTACTGTACATTCATAATGCATTTTAAAAGCGTGCAACTTGTTATGCTGAAAATTATTGTATGCTTCCGTTGAGAATAGTTGCATATTTCTATTTTGTATAATTGCACGCTTCTAAAATGCAATATGAATGCACGGTGCACCCGGGTGCACACGAGACCCACTCATTGCAGAAAAACACCATTAAAGAATGTCTAATTATAATTAGAATCCCGCACTCCACCGAAGTGGAGTCCAATTGCAAAAAAAAACAATTAAAAAAAAAGACAAATTCAATTTTTTTTTATCGAACAAAGTTAGTTGTTAATAGTTAGTACATCAATCACCTATATACTCCACGAAATCGTCAATCCACCTTATAACTTCCATAACTCCAAATTCGTTCCCAGAGGGAATCGAACCTAGGTCTCCCACTCAAATGAGGAGCTCAGTGATCAGGTGGGATAAGCCACCTAATTAAAAAAAAAAAAAGAAAGACAAATTCGTATAGACGTATCTGTACAAATCAACACCCACCTATGTACCAACACTCACATCTCTCAAAGTTTTAAAAATGACAATTCTTAAATTATGTTCTGTCTCATTATGAGACCTTCTTACGCAAATGTGCTTTAAAAGAAAAATTCAAAAACTACACGTTGAAGTGGAGTCGAATTGCAAAAAAAGATCAAAAAGAAAAATCCAAAGGAAGAAAAGCCAGAAAGAACAAGACATGAAAGAAGTTAGGTTCCAGAGTGGAAGGGAAAATAAAAGTAAGCCATGTGTGACACCATTTCATCGTGTGACTGGACATAATTTGTGAATAATATTGTAAAATTTTGCAAAGAATAGATGTTAATTTGTACTCCCTATGTTCCGATATAATTTTTTTTTATTATTTTGTTTAAGAAATAAATATAAAATAATAAAAATGAAGGATAATTTTGGATATTGGGAGAGAGAAAAAAAGTATATGGAGTAATGAGTGGAGTAGTGAATGACATTATTTGTAATATTGTGTAAAAAGTGAGGATAAAAATTATAAATAGTAGAGTTATTTTTTCCATTTATAAAAATAAAAAACCTATTGTAGGACGGATGAAAAATGAAATGGAGAAAATTATAATAGAAAGCGGGAGTATTAAATTGTGAACTGTCCCCACACTATTTTTTGTCAAAAACCAGGATTCCGAAAAAACTATAGCGCCGGGTTGAATTTTAAATCTGTGCTGCTTCCGATCAAAAAAAAAAAATCTGTGCTGCTGATTCATACAATAATTTGCCCTATTTAATTATGCTTTAGGTGAGTTGAATTTTTAAAGATGCATGCAATAGATGAGAGGTAGATCTATAATACCCCTCTTTAAAAATTACTTTATTATTTAAAATACTATTAAACAACTCGCTCACAAAAACTCGACAATAAAGTAGGTGTGCACGTTTTTCCGGGACGGATGTAGTAAATGACATTTATATTCATATCTAGGGGTGAGAAATTTACCGAAAATACCGGTACGATATCATAATTTTTTTAGTAAATCTCCAATGATATTTATTCATAATATGAAATTTATATCATTACACTTACAAATTAATATCACCACACTATCAATTAATACTACTACACTTATAATTAAGATCATACATTAAGTGTTATATATTCTAATTTATAAGAATATTAATATCACTTTATAAGTATAATTGTATGAGTTTTATACTATGAACTAGTTTCCCGGGAGACTTGGTAATTTTTTTTATACTATGTAAAAGAAAAAGTTATTTTTTACATAAAAATCACCACCACATCCAGTGAGACTTATCATACAAAGCTTGCTCCAAAATAATGTACTTCAATCCCTATAAAAGAAATATAAAGGATATCAGTACACAATATGTATGACTAGTTATTTGGGTTCTCCAATTAAATTTAATCAGTACTATAAGTTTTGATTCTTACCATAATTATTCATTCGAGTTATAACAACAAAGTATGAACAAAAGAGGTAGAAAAGTATGATTTGTTGAAACAACCTGGATAAATAATTAAATTCAATCTCTGCACTACTTCCATTCCTTTAGATATAAGTATTAACAAATTATTCACTTTCAAACACTGAATCTGAAACATATACAAAGATATAATACACCAAAAATTTGTCCATATTTCCTATCTGCCTTCCATCCGTGTAATTGTAACTTGATTTTGTGAATTATCTGCAATTGAGCTACTATGACTCTGATGATTGGCACACACATCTCTCTCGGTAAAAAACCCGGGCTGCTTTGCCTCAGGCAATGCAACTTCATTTCCCAGCATAAAAACCACCGAAGACATGTTTGGCCTATCTTCTGGAGAACTTTGTACGCACAAAAGTCCAACATGGATCGAACGCAACACTTGAGATAAGTCGAACGAATTCGCCTAGACAAGGATCGACTAGTTGGCTAGCGTTGTCTTCTTTGTAAAGTCTCCATGCCTGTCCGAAATTCTCAAATGGTTGAAATGAGATATAGTTCATAAATTAATGCAAATGTTGGCTTGAGGTAATAATATATACTTACGTGTCCAAGAAGGTTGAGACTGTGATCTTTGAGAAAGAATCCTCTGTTTCTCTTTCCGCTCACAATTTCTAGCACAAGAACACCGAAGCTGAATACATCGGATTTGATTGAGAACAATCCGTCTATTGCATATTCTTCTGGAGACATGTATCCACTGAGTAGAGAAAGTTCATGTTAGAAAGAAGGTGGCCAATAGGAAATAGATGAAACAAATTGTTGAACTTAATTCTTACTATGTTCCAACAACTCTACAAGTTTGAGCTTCGGTTTCATTTCCTCCAAAGCTTCTAGCTAAGCCAAAGTCAGATATCTTTGGATTCATGTCAGCATCTAGCAATATGTTGCTCGCTTTGAGGTCTCGATGGATGATTCTCAATCTGGAATCTTGATGAAGATACAATAGTCCTTTTGCGATTCCGTTGATAATACCGAAACGTTTTTGCCAGTCAAGTAGCATACTTCTCATTTGATCTGTTAAAAACATGTATTAGACTATCTTATTACTGATGCTTTACAATAAATTAACACATATTACAGTATTATGTAGCATAATTAAAGAACTCACCAAATATAATCAAATCGAGGCTACTATTAGGCATGTATTCATAGATCAACATGTTCTCCTCGCCTTCGGCACAACATCCTAAAGTCCTCACCAAATTACGATGCTGGAGTTTGGCAATCAAGATCACTTCATTCTTCAACTCATCCACTCCTTGTCTCGATGTTTTTGACAAGCGCTTTACAGCAATTTCCTGTCCGTCTTCCAGTATGCCCTATTAGCCAAGAACATGCTCTCTATCAATTTGTTGAGTTACTTACATCTAGCCCATTTTTGTACAACATATATTTAAATATATGTAAAAGTTTGTGAAGAAATTGTAGCATCTTACCTTGTATACAGGCCCGAATCCACCCTCACCAAGCTTATTATCGTTTGAAAAATCGTCCGTTGCCTGCACAATTGTAGAGATGCTGAAAAACGGCAAATCTGCATCCTTTACAACATGATGCCCACTAAATGGCCCTGCAACTGTAATTGTGCAAAATGAATTAGAAAAGCAAGCACTAATTTTTCACCAGAAAAATACTCTTCAGCCTAAAAACACAGAACCATACCTTCTTCTCCCAATCTCAGTTCCTTCTTCTTTTTCCGTTTTATAATGTACCCAATGCTCAGACATACAAGAATCACGAACGCCGCCGAAGTCAAACTCGCTATAAGTATTACTCTCGTTCTTCTTTTAGAGCTACCACCATCTTCATTCCAGAAACAATACAATAATCAATTTTAACTTGATTAGTATATCTGCATAATTGACAAAGCAAATATTATCTTACTCGATTTCGGAGGAGCTTCCGAAGCAGCCATTCTGATGTAAAGATCCTGTCCAGTTTGCGCCATAGTCCTAATATCAATCAAATCCCCATGGTAAAACAAGCATCCACTCCCCGATCCACTGATATTCAACTGTGTGTACGCCACACACGAACAATACCTTTTGCATTGTGCTTCGCAATCTTCCAGCCGCATTATCTGCTCGTTGAACGTAGCATTCGTCGAGTCTGGAAGTTTAATATCCTCATACTTCAAAAATACATCATCAGAACAATTCAATTGCGTCCTCCGAATGCATCCTCCCGACCAATCCGTCCTGTTCCAACTTTCGGGATGTGTAGGCACAAATCTGTCAAGACATGCACAGTTGGGAGAGTTTCCAACTGTGCAACTTCCATGTGCACCACACAAACTGTATGCATCACAATTATCTGCTGGCAGACCGGTGTAAGCGTTCCACCTGTTGGTTCGCGAATTCCAAATGTAGCGTTGTCCATCGCCGTTCGGACTCCTTCTGGACATGGAAATAACTGATTGGTCATACACTTCCATGTATCTCAACTCATTCTTATTCATCCATAACATTACTCGGTACGTCGGGTCATTGCTCGTATCCGGTGCCCCACTCCATCGGAGCCCATTCCAGGGTCCAAGCCTGTTCCGGACAGTGTCCCCTGCCTTAATCAACAATTGCGGATATCCGGTTGGAACTATGTGGGTCGAATACCGACCCGGTGCTGGATCATCCTCTGTTCTCCACGATGATCCGTAAGTCTCCACCCCTGTTACGTAATTCCATCCTAGCTTGATCCCTGCTAGTAACGTGTCTGATGGATAATCGAAACTCTGCCATGCGAAATTCTCCGGTCTATCATCGTTACCATCCTTCCCCACGAGATTCCCCGCGTCTAATAGCCGTGCTGTTGGATTTATCATGGGTCTCGTGGCGTTGGATGACCATATGATGGTGCCGTTAGTGTCATTCAGGAGTGCCAAATTTCCGGAAGCTGTAATTATCAAGACTCCGGATTTGTTTCTGAGTGGAGATTCTCTGTTTGCGACCCAAACCACTGTCCGGACGGGGATTTTCTTGAACCATATGCCCACGTACCGATTCGTGGAATTTCCAGGACTGAAATACCCGAGTTCGAAGATGTCG
Source organism: Stenogyne calaminthoides (assembly GCA_037126765.1). NCBI lineage: Eukaryota > Viridiplantae > Streptophyta > Magnoliopsida > Lamiales > Lamiaceae > Stenogyne > Stenogyne calaminthoides. The sequence goes on along the minus strand of JBBCBC010000026.1, from coordinate 28,115,109 downwards.
CCTGATGAAACCAAGGTTTCTCCATCTCTGATGCTCTGAGAAGCATCTATGGTATCGTTTGCTGCATGGATTGCCAAAGAGAAGATGAACAAAAAGGGTAAGGTGGTAATTATTTGTGATCGGACCATGGTTGCAGTTATTTTGAAGTATCTTTATTTGTTAATAGAACTATTTATTCCTATTTCAAGTACGGCATTACCAGCACGGCATCACACAACGGTCAAGATTGCCTAAAAAGTCAAACCAGTTTGAATAATAATGTTGACAACTTTTATAATGACATTGACAGCAGTGGTCCAGTTTCTCGAAGCTGGGTTCAAACAAAGGAATTCTTGCAATTTTCATCTACAAATATTATTTATTTTCACTTAATTATTATTAAACAGTATTGTCTGTTTTTATTGAATAATATTAGCTAATCAATATCAAATGTTCTCACTAAGTAATATTAATTGTTTTTATTAAACATTATTAATTGTGCACAAATTGTAATTAGGTGGCTTAGCCCACCTGACCACTGGGCTTCTCATTTGAGTGAGAGACCCAGGTTCGATTCCCTTTGAGAATGAATTGGAGTTATGGGAGTTATAAGGCGGATTGACGATTTCTTGGAGTATTTAAGTGCTAGGTGTACTAACTACTAATAATTAACTTTGTCCGATAAAAAAAAAAAAAAATTGTGCACAAATTGCGTCGTTCAACTATTAAGTCTTTGAATTGGAGTTATGAGAGTTATAAGATGGATTGACGTTTTCGTGAAGTATTTGGGTGCTTGGTGTACTAACTACTAACAATTAACTTTGTTCGATAATAAAAAAAAAAAATTGTGCACAAATTGCGTCGTTCAACTATTAAGTCTTACTTTCAAATAGTGTTTGGTGATGCATGTTGTGTAAAGTCCAAAAGGTATTTGACAAGTAACATTAATTTCCACGGCAACCTACATTTACTCGGGCACTAACATCATCATCATCATAATAATAACAACAAAAATAAATAAATTAAATTGAAGTTTCCGGCGAATTTTCTTTTCATAATATATGAGAGTATTGAGATGGATTTCATTTACACTTATATTATGAATCATGGACTTATGAAGCCCCTTCCTAATTATGTTTTAAAATAAAATATGATTTCACAATTTAGGTGGAACCCCGTCACATGTATGATGATCATCTCACACAAGACTTTCTTGTAATTTTAAAAGAGAACATTGACCTGTGATATATTTTGGAGTTCACTTGATTTTGTAATTTTTCTACATTGTCTAATTTTGTTGAAACAATCTTGATAACATTTAACTATAGATTTGATCTGAAGTTTATCTTTCAATAATTCAACTCAATCTCTGCCACGTCTTACAATAGAGTAGAAAAAAGTATTAACAAATGATTCACCTTCGGTTCTCAAAAGAAAAGAAAAAACAAAAACCAATGATTCACCTTCAAACTTTGAAGCTGAAATATATGAGTGAACAATACAATACAATACAATACAAATTTTGTGGATTCCTATCTGCCTTCCATCCATGTCATTGTAACTTGATTTTGTGAATTATCTGCAGTTGAGCTACTATGACTCTGATGATCGCCACCCACATCTCTCTCCGTAAAAAACCCGGGCTGCTTAGCCTCAGGCAATGCAACTTCATTTCCCAGCATAAAAACCACCGAAGACATGTTTGGCCTATCCTCTGAAGATTTTTGCACGCACAACAGTCCCACGTGGATCGAGCGCATCACTTGAGATAAGTCGAACGAGTCGCCTAGACAAGGGTCAACTAGTTGGCTTGAGTTGTCTTCTTTATAAAGTCTCCACGCCTGTCCAAATTTTGAAAATGGTTGAGATTATATAGTTTATCGGTACAAATGATGGCTCAGAAGAAATAATACTTACATGTCCAAGAAGGTTGAGACTGTGATCTTTGAGAAAGAATCCTCTGTTTCTCTTTCCACTCACAATTTCTAGCACAAGAACACCGAAGCTGAATACATCGGACTTGATTGAGAACAACCCGTCTATTGCATATTCCGGAGACATGTATCCACTGAAACGAAAAAATTAATGTTAGAAGGTAGCAATAGAAAATGACAGTGTCTTGTATAAACCAGAGTCATTGTGCAATTGGTTTGCTGTGTATTTTTAAAAAGTATTAATTGTTTCATTTAAAAGTATTAGTTATTTCATTTAAAAGTATTAGTTGTTATATTATAAAATGATTTGTTACATATAAGACCAAGATATAGAAAATAGATGAAACAGTTTATTGAACTTCTTACTATGTTCCAACAACTCTACGCGTTTGAGCTTCGGTTTCATTTCCTCCAAAACTTCTGGCTAAGCCAAAGTCTGATATCTTTGGATTCATGTCAGCATCTAGCAATATGTTGCTCGCTTTAAGGTCTCGATGGATGATTCTCAACCTCGAATCTTGATGAAGATACAACAGTCCCTTTGCAATTCCATTGATAATACCGAAACGTTTTTGCCAGTCAAGTAACATACTTTTTGTTTGATCTGTTAAAACATATTGTAAATTGTCTTATTGTTGATGCTTTACAATCTACTGCTACATAACACAGAACTATATATGTATCAGATTGAAAGCACTCACCAAATATAATCAAGTCGAGACTACTGTTAGGCATGTATTCGTAGACCAACATGTTCTCCTCTCCTTCAGCACAACATCCTAAAGTCCTCACCAAATTTCGATGCTGGAGTTTGGCAATCAAGATCACTTCATTCTTCAACTCATCAACTCCTTGTTTCGATGTTTTTGACAAGCGTTTCACAGCAATTTCCTGCCCGTCTTCCAGCATGCCCTATTAGAACATAACTGAGTAATGTGAATTGCAGTAACATGTTTATTGTATCAATATGTAATAACTAAGCCTTTTTTCATAAGACACAATTGTATCAGCATAGATGTGCATAATATGTAATATCTTACTCTGTAAACAGGCCCGAATCCACCCTCACCAAGCTTGTTATTGATCGAAAAATTGTCTGTCGCCAGCGCAATTGTAGAAAAGCTGAAAAACGGCAAATTTGAGTCCTTGACTGCATGACCCCCACTAAATGGCCCTGCAACTGTAATTGTAGAACAGGAATGAATTAGAGAAAACAAGCACTAACTTTTACGCCGATTTTAAACAATCTTAAGCCTATAAATACACATTTTTCACACCTTCTACTGATCTCCTTTCCTTCTTCCTCTTCTGTGTTAAAATGAAGTCGACGATGCTCAGACAAACAAGAATCATGCACGCCACTGAAATTAAACTTGCTATAACTATTACTCTCGTTCTGGTTTTAGAGCTACCACCATCTTCATTCCAAAAAACAATACATTAATCATCGAAACATAAATATCAACAAGAATTTACTTACATTAATCAAAGCCCTCAAGAACCAAATATAGTATCTTACTCGACTTTGGAGGAGATTCGGAAGCAGCCATTCTGATGTAAAGGTCCTGTCCAGCTTGCGCCATAGTCCTAATATCAATCAAATCCCCATGATAAAACAAGCACCCACTCCCCGATCCACTGATATTCAACCTAGCATACGCCCCACACGAACAGTTCCTTTTGCATTCCGCTTCGCAGTCCTCCAGCCGCATTACCCCATCTTTGAACGACGAACTTCTGGAGTCTGGCAATTTAACCCCCTCATACTTCAAAAACACATCCTCCGAACAATTCAACCCCATCCTCCGAACGCATCCACTCGTCCAATCCGTCCTGTTCCAACTCTCCGAATCTCTAGGCATAAACCTGTAAAGACAGGCACAGTTGGGTGAATTCCCAACCGTGTAACTCCCATACGCGCCACAGATACCATAATTGTCGCAATTATCCACGTGGACCGCTGCCCTGCCCCACTAGGAATCAATCTGATCCGCGAAATAATCGACTGCGAAAACCTCTCTCAGATACTTAAAAAGGATAGAGTGCACGCTGGCATGCAGACGTGGTCCCCAAAAGCTTGGAGCACCTACAACACGTGACATTGGTGCAGTGGAGCAAATGCACCAGATTGGGTCTCAAGCAATATATAATGGATAATATAAATGGCTAGAGTTCCTAGGGTTTGGGAATATTCTTGTTTGATTCCATATGAGTTGTCAATAGTACTATGGAGGTTAATTGTAGCCGTTAGATGAGTGTAGAGGATCGAGATTACTGATCTATTAGCAGCCCTATATAATAGCTTTGTAGCCATTCAAAAGAAGTAAGAAAAAGAAATGCATTTTGAGTAATCCTTAGTTCATCTTTCAGTTTTCTGCTTTTGTGTTTTTACTATGTTAATGTCTAGTTCTTATCATGGTATCAGAGCACTAGGTTGATCCCTAGTGTCTCTGTGCCGTTTCCCTTTTTATTTCTTTGTATTGTCACTTTCAACCTTTGAATGACTACACCATCAGCTTGGACAGTGGGGGCGTGACAGATTCATCCTCACATGTTCGCCTACCAATTTATCAGTGTGTCAATGTGAAGCTCAATGAGAATAACTATCTCATGTGGAGGCAGCAGGTCTTGGCGGGCGTTCGAGGTCTCGATTTAGAGGAGTACATGACCGGAGAGAAGCCATGCCCACCAAAAACCATCATCAGAGAAGGAGAAGAAACTCCTACTGCTAATCCTGAATATGCAAGCTGGAAAAAGCAAGATCAAGTCTTGTTGAGCCTACTATTATGCTCACTTTCTGAAAGCTTGGCCATTGGAGTGGTTGGTCTCAACACAGCTAAAGAAGTATGGGACAACCTTGAAGCAGGCTTTGCAAGTCAATCTCGTGCCAAAATCATGCAGTACAAGGCTCAGCTGCAAGGGATAAGAAAAGGGTCTACAGGCATTAAGGAGTATCTGAACAAGATCAAAGGATGTTGTGACATTCTAAATGCTTCAGGGCACATAATCACAGATGAGGAACACATGCTCTATATTCTCCCTGGACTTGGAGCTGAATATAATCCAGTCATGGTGTCTGTCTCCTCAAGGATTGAGCCTATTTCAATTGCAGATGTGAGCTCATTGCTCTTAAGCTTTGAGGCAAGGCTTGAGAGCTCCAATCAAAACTTCAGCACTGATGGATCTGGACATGTTGCTGTTGGGTAATAATATGCACAGATCTATTCGGGGTGAATATTTAAATACAAATTTAATTCTTTAATTATTACTAGCATGAATTAATCCTATATTAATTCAAATAATAATTGCAACAACATATCATGCATATAATAAGCCACGTAAAACCTACGCATGCGGAATCTACGGGTTTACGTGAACGTACCTCTCGGGATGGCAGTGACTTCGGTCGGACGGACTAACCAAAAGGACTTCCCAAGTATTCCCTTAGTCCTTGCTCAACTATCCGGTGGAAGGACACTTGTCGAACAATTAACAAAAGGAAAAAATAAACTTTGTTGCACCACTTATGTGGATTTACTAATTTTTCCAGCACATGGAATTGTACTTGGGAATGAACTAATCATCCCCTATTTATAGGAGAGGAGGGGTCGAAAATTTTAGTAGAAAATCAATGTGGGAAAAGTCTTTTCTTGATCTCCAAGAAATTTTGAATATATCTCCTATATTCTTTTTTTTCCATAATTATAATATTCCACAAAAATCCCACCTCCTCTAATTATGGATTTTTTTAAAAATAAAGGGTCCAAGATTCCAAGATTTTGATCTTCTTGAATTTATGAGATATTCTTGTATTTCAAGAAATACATATCTTCCATAATATCTTTTCAAGAAAATCAAGAAAAACTTTCTTGCCCTTTATTTTCTAATATTTTCGAAAATCTCTTATGAATTAACCAAGTGGGAGATTTCTTGAATTTAATGAGATAATCTTGTATTCCAAGAATACATATCTTCATTCCATAACAAAATTCAAAGAAAATCTTTCTCCCAACTCCATCCATAATTTTCGAAATACACATGGAAAAATAAGCAACAATATTTATTTTATTTTAATCACCTTTTCAGTTAATGGACTATATGTTGGGCTACTTAGGGGGCCTTTAGGAGAATTAAGATTGGACCTTCTAATGGACCTTGAATTATCAATATTGAGCCACAATATTATTCAAGCCCATAAATATTAATTAATCCCACTACATAATTAATATTGCACTATCCATCTTAACCCATATTACAGTCAATATGGCTCCCGGTCATTATTTCCCGTGTTTAAGATTATCTAGCCCATTAATTAATTCAAGCCACTGAAATAACTTTCTAATTAATTAATATCTTTTATCCTTGGTCAAGGAACGGTTCAACATTATTATCCATACCGAAAACAAATTCCACTTGCAAGATTTAGTATGATAAAGCTTATGAACCTCCCAAGGGGGCAAATCGAACAAGCGTACTTGCACACGATTCTTCGTATTAAATCTTAGCAATCACATGTAACCAATAATATTGCCCAAGATAAAAGGTTTCGAATCTCCTTGATTCTCTTCCTATGATAAGTCAAAACAATAGTTACCAATCACACGTGATCCTATTTAAGGGACAAAGATTAAGAAATAACGAACCACTGAGGTCTAATTTTTCCTAGTTCAGTTCTGAAGAATTTGTCCTCCTGTAGGTCCTATTCAGTGCACCATCATGCACTAGTGTAATCTCTTGGTCAAGACAAGCCAATCTGAGCCTTACACTTCAACCTTTCCCGATGGGTTGTTCATTTCCATCTAGGTCGTGAACGTCGTACTTTTAGTTACAATGGACTGTTAATTTAATCTTCTGTGATCTGGTATCACTAAATTAACTACAATGTAACATGTACGATTTATTGAACAGTTATGCAGTAAATATATGTAACATTCAATGATATTTAAAGCATCAGTGATAAACAATTTATTTCAGTAAATAAGTCCGAAATTCAGTTAGTCTGATTATACAAAGTAAAAGCATACTTTCCAGTATAATCCCAACAATCTCTCACTTATACTCAAAGTCTGCTTTTAAGTATACTACAACATGTCTCGTGTAGATCTGTGACAACTAATGTCACCTACACGAACCTAATAATTTCTCCCACTTATACTCAAAGCAGATTGGCAATGGTCTTGACACTCATTCCATCCACATGTCTCTCGAATGTATTCAGAGGCAGACCCTCTGTGAATGGATCTGCTAGGCTGTCCTCAGACGCTATCTTTGCCACATCTATATCTCCTCTCTTAACGATTTCTCGTATAAGATGTCTTTCCTTTAATGTGTTTGTTTGACTCGTGGACTATTGGTTCTCTTGAATTTGCAACTGCCCCTAGCAGATATTGCTAGACAAATTCAGAACAACATCCAAGTCCACTAAGAAGATCTAGAGCCCAATAGGTTCTTTCACTGCTTCACAAGCAGCTACTTACCCGACTTCCATGGTTGAGTCAGTGATGCATTTCTACTTCACACTCGTCCATTTGATGGCTACACTTCCCAAATGGAAACACACTAACTGAGGCAGATAATTTCTGGAATCTAAATCTGATTGGAAATCTGAGTCCGTGTAGTCGATGGAGATTGGAGTATCTGACTGATAAATCAACATTCTATCCCGAGTTCTTTTCAGACACTTCAAAATGTTTTTAACTGTCGTCCAATACGCTTTCCCTGGGTTACTTTGATATCTTGCTACCATGCCTACGGCAAAGCAGACATCCGGTCTTGTACACGGCAATGCATACATGAGGTTTCCGACAGCCGAAGCACAAGGAATACCTTTCGTGTCATCTATCTCCTTTTCGTCTTAGGGAACATTTTCTTGGATAGATGGATTCCAAGTCTGAAAGGTACGAATCCTTTCTTGAAATCTTGCATGCTGAGTCATTTCAAAAAAACCAGTGTCTATGTATGAAACTTGCGACAACCCGGTCATCCTTTTCTGGCGATCTCGAGTTATCTTGATCCAAAGGATATGTCCGGCTTTCCCTAAGTCTTTCATATCAAACTGTTTTGAAACCATGCCCTTACGTCTGATCACACCTTCACATCGTTCCCGATGATCACAATGTCATCTACGTATAGTACTAAGAATACCAATGCAGTTCCGACACGCTTTTTATACACACAACTTTCAAACTTGTTTTGATCAAAACCCATAAGACTTTATAACATGATCAAAACATTGGTTCCAAGCTCTGGATGCCTGTTTGAGTCCGTAAATGGACCTCTTGAGCTTACAAACTTGGTGTTCTTGGCCTGTTTCAATGAAACCTTGGGGTTGTTGCACATGGATCTCTTAATCAAGACTTCCGTTAAGGAAAGTTGTCTTGACATCCATTTGCCAGATTTCAAAGTCGAAATGCGCAACAATCGATAAGAGAATACGGATGGACTTAAGCACGGCTACGGGCGAAAAAATTTCCTCATAATCGATCCCTTCTTTCTGAGTGTAACCTTTCGCCTCTAGTCTTGCTTTAAAGGTTTCAACCTTCCCGTCCGGTCCTCTTTTCCTCTTATATACCCACTTGTATCCAATGGGATTGACCCTATTAAGTGGTTCGACTAGCTCCCACATTCTATTATGAAACCTAGAACCCATTTTGGCTTTCATTGCTGTTTGCCAAGAAACTGCATCCTTATCTTGGAGTGCCTCGTCATATGTCCATGGGTCTGATTCGTCTTGTCCGGGAATCAAGTCCGAGGACTCTCCTATTCCTATGAATCTCTCGGGTCGTCTAACAACCCTCCCACTACGACAAGGCTCCGGTTGTGAAAGCGTATCGTTTGGTATATCATCTAGTACAGTTGGCATTGAGGTTTGCCTATTAAGCTCATTTAAGGTAATCTCACTTCTGGGTTTTCTTTGGTTCATACAGTCTTCTTCCAAAATCTAAAATGGGTGCTGATGACCACCTTTTGATCTTTGGTACCATAGAACATACACCCTTTTGTTTCCTCGGGGTATCCCACAAAACAACCTTAATTCTGATCGAGGATCCAATTTACCGGCTTCCTTGTCCAATACGAGTCTTGACACCCCCCAAATTCTCATGTGTCTCATACTAGGCTCGCGCCGGTCCACAATTCTTTGGGAGTTTTGGGAACCGATTTGGATAGCACCAAGTTCAGAATGTAAGTCGTTGTTTCCAAGGCATGACTCCAGAACGACTCGGGAAAGATCCATATAACTCATCATTGATCTAACCATTTCCAAAAAAATTTACATTTCTTAGCTCTGCAACCCCGCTTTTGTTGAGGGGTTACGGGTGCAATGGTGGATACAATCCCTTCATCGATAAGTAGTTCAAAAATTCATAGTTGAGGTATTCGCCTCCACGATCAAATCGTAGAGACTTGATCGTTTTTTCCTATGATTCTCTGTTTGAGCCTTAAATTCTTAGAATTTCTCAAAGGTCTCAGATTCATGCTTCATAAGAAAATGTAACCGTACCTTGAGTAATCATCAATAAAATTACTCATAACCTCCTCTTGCTTTGGTTGACATTGGACCACATACATCTATGTGAACGATCTCTAACACTTCTTTGGCCCTATTCCCCTTGGCTCCAAATGCCCTCTTGGTCATATTACCCTCCAAACATGATTTGCAGGTTGGAATCGATTCAACTTGGAGACGCTCCTGTGAACCATCTTTCACCAACCTTTGGATCCTCTTTGGATTTATATGACCTAATCTTAGATGCCAAAGAAGTATTTTGTTCACGCTTTCTTTTGTCGGAAATAGTTGATGTGTTATAGGATGCATTTCGTGAGTGGTGTGCACAGTTATTTGTATAGAGATTTTCCATCAATGTCCCGTAACAGATACACTCATCATTTCAAAAATGATGTCATTCTTATTAGAAGAAACTTAGTGTCCTTTAATCGAATTTTAGAAACTGAAAGTGAATTCTTTCTAAAACTGGGAACATAAAGATAATCTCAAAAAAACTTTATCTTTAAAAGATAGGTGCACTTCTTCCACTGTTTTAACTGCTACTCATGTAGCATTGCAATGCCTGCTACTTGCGTAGTATTGCAATAATCGTTACTATTGTAGCATTGCAATATCTGCCACTTACGTAGCATTGCAATGTCTTCTACTTTTGTAACGTTTCCCAGTGTGATGAGGATCTCACTCCCACTAAGTTGTCGGATCATTTTGAACCCGTGAAGCCAAAATGATTAGTGGATCTCGTATCAACCACCCACGAATGAGAAGTATACGCCGCTAAACAAGTTTCAACAACTAGTGCGTGAAAATTACCTTTCTTTCCGTCCCTTTTGGGGTTGGAACAGGCAAAACCTCCGTTGTCCTTTCTCACCGCAGTTTAAGCACTTTCTCTTTGGATTTTTCTTGACACAACAAGCATTCCTCATCTTACCATTGCCCTTGGCAACAGTTGAGTTTTATTGCTTATGGCCTTTGGTCCTCTTCTTTATCTTGCCTACCCTTGGCCTAGAAGATGAAGACGGACCACTTGTCGTCAAAGCTTGAGTTTGGTGCCTTATCATCATTTCTGCCGAGACCAAAAGTTTGCAACAAATTAACTAGCGAGGCCAAAAATGCTCAAAAACCTTTTAGGCAGATAATGAAGTACCAAATTCATCCGAGTGTCCGGATCATAATCTACACTCGAAATCTCAAGTTTGTTCAGATGGGCCATCTATTTTGAGGACGTAATCCCTTACGGGTTTGCCCTCCTCCACCTTTTTCAATGACGACATCTCTCGCAAGGTGATCTGACGAGTCCCGCATGTTTTGACTCGTCAGTTGGCTCATCTGATTTTGGTGTGTCAAGAATCCACTTGTGCTTTTGTGCAGTTAGGATAATTATAATTTTTCGTTTCCAATATAGTTTCCATACATATTGTATTGACTTTAAGTATAATAACAGTGGATTAAAAGGTAACGACATGCTGAACTGAAATAAATAACTATATGCATAAGCACAAGTATATCACAAGGTTCGATCACATGCATCATATTAAAATCTCAAAAAAATATGAACATGTATCAGCCAACATCTCAAAACAGTTTAAATAAGCCACGTTGGGTGGGTCATTATTTAAACACATTCAAGCAGGTTACAAACAAGAACGATTCTAAACCTTTAATATCCAGATTAATAGTTGGCTCCCATTGACCAATATAAAATTGACAGGGACTTGAGAAGTATATGCATATCAATTTTATACCTAAGTAATAACCATGATTAAATACAGGATTATTATTTCGCTTTGATCGAGCCTCGTTGGGAGGGTCATCGTCGCCACTAGTAATAACCCACAATCATCCGTTTGGAATTCATTCATGTGAAAGCTATCTTTTGACCGTCCCGTTGGGGGAATTTCTCCAAAAGAATTCACAAATGAATAAATCATGGAGGTCAGAGTTAATTCAATTTTATTATCCTAATAAAATTGTCAATTAATTATTTAAACATACTTAGTAATTTTTTAAGGGAGATTTTTTAATTGGGCAACACTCATGCAAACACATTTAAACAAATTAAATAAAGCATAAGATAAAGACAATAATAAATCAAGCATAACAGAAAAATAAACATATTGGGCACAAATTATCCAATTGTCATGGTTTGATTCTTGGCTTGATCTTGAAGAAACACGTCTTGAATTTCTCCCACTCGATCGTCTCGAAAAATGCTCCGTCTCGAAACGCCACGCCAAGCAACCTTGGCAATGATGCACGCCATCCGGCCGCCGCTGCTTTAGAACAACCTCAGCAACCTCGGCACTCCGTGAATCCGCCCGTAGTGCCTCGGCATGCCTCGGTTTTCTAAGACGCCGGCCGGTCTCGGTGGATCTCGGCGAGGTCGATCGGCATCCGCTCTCATCGAGCGTCATTGTATCTCTTACCCGCCTCCGCCTCGCCCTTCTACCTCGGCGGCCTTCCGATATCCGTCCACAGATCCGATCCGCCCGATCCGCTTCGGCACAGGAAGCGGCTGATGCAGCGCGACGGTATCAAGATGCGCTTAGCACCCGTCTTGCGCGCCGTTTTCTCCTCAAGGCCTTTCGGCCGCCCGACCTCTCCTGCGCCCGTACGCGTGCCAGGGCCACAATACCACGCCTTATTACGATTTCGCCTTTAATTCTTTCGTCTTTCGTTCCCGACAAAGTTACAATTTATTTACAAAAAATAAATAAACCTAGATCTAGACTAGTCTATTACATTGATCAAATCAAACAAATCCTAGTCTACTCGTGGATTTTCTCACGAGGCAAAACAAATCCGAACGAATCGAATTAAAAAACCACAATTTATATGCATGCATTAAACACATTAAATTCCATGACAATTGGATACCTGCAAAACAGATCTAGCAATTCTACTATCCAATTTCAAATTTAATGTCCACGAATTAAATTACAATTCAAATAATCCAGAGCCCGAAACCGTGGCTCTGATACCAGTTGTTGGGTAATAATTTGCACAGATCTATTCGGGGTGAATATTTAAATACAAATTTAATTCTTTAATTATAACTAGCATGAACTAATCCTATATTAATTCAAATAATAATTGCAACAACATATCATGCATATAATAAGCCAAGTAAAACCTACGCATGCGGAATCTACGGGTTTACGTGAGCGTACGCATTCTCCTGATGGCAAAGTGACTTGATCTGGACGGACTAACCAAAAGGACTTCCCAAGTATTCCCTTAGCCCTTGCTCAACTATCCGGTGGAAGGACACTTGTCGAACAATTAACAAAAGGAAAAAATAAACTTTGTTGCACCACTTATGTGGATTTACTAATTTTTCCAGCACATGGAATTGTACTTGGGAATGAACTAATCATCCCCTATTTATAGGAGAGGAGGGGTCGAAAATTTTAGTAGAAAATCAATGTGGGAAAAGTCTTTTCTTGATCTCCAAGAAATCTTGAATATATCTCATATATTCTTTTTTTCCCATAATTATAATATTCCACAAAAAATCTCACCTCCTCTAATTATGGATTTTTTTTAAAATAAGGGGTCCAAGATTCCAAGATTTGGATCTTCTTGAATTTATGAGATATTCTTGTATTTCAAGAAATACATATCTTCCATAATATCTTTTCAAGAAAATCAAGAAAATCTTTCTTGCCCTTTATTTTCTAATATTTTCGAAAATCTCTTATGAATTAACCAAGTGGGAGATTTCTTGAATTTAATGAGATAATCTTGTGTTCCAAGAATACATATCTTCATTCCATAACAAAATTCAAAGAAAATCTTTCTCCCAACTCCATCCATAATTTTTGAAATACACATGGAAAAATAAGCAACAATATTTATTTTATTTTAATCATCTTTTCAGTTAATGGACTATATGTTGGGCTACTTAGGGGGCCTTTAGGAGAATTAAGATTGGACCTTCTAATGGACCTTGAATTATCAATATTGAGCCACAATATTATTCAAGCCCATAAATATTAATTAATCCCACTACATAATTAATATTGCACTATACATCTTAACCCATATTACAGTCAATATGGCTCCCGGTCATTATTTCCCGTGTTTAAGATTATCTAGCCCATTAATTAATTCAAGCCACTGAAATAGCTTTCTAATTAATTAATATATTTTATCCTTGGTCAAGGAACGGTTCAACATTATTATTCATACCGGAAACAAATTCCACTTGCAAGATTTAGTATGATAAAGCTTATGAACCTCCCAAGGGGGCAAATCGAACAAGCGTACTTGCACACGATTCTTCGTATTAAATCTTAGCAATCACATGTAACCAATAATATTGCCCAAGATAAAAGGTATCGAATCTCCTTGATTCTCTTCCTACGATAAGTCAAAGCAATAGTTACCAATCACACGTGATCCTATTTAAGGGACGAAGATTAAGAAATAACGAACCACTGAGGTCTAATTTTTCCTAGTTCAGTTCTGAAGAATTTGTCCTCCTGTAGGTCATATTCAGTGCACCATCATGCACTAGTGTAATCTCTTGGTCAAGACAAGTCAATCTGAGCCTTACACTTCAACCTTTCATGATGGGTTGTTCATTTCCATCTAGGTCGTGAACGTCGTACTTTTAGTTACAAGGGACTGTTAATTTAATCTTCTGTGATCTGGTATCACTAAATTAACTACAATGTAACATGTACGATTTATTGAACAGTTATGCAGTAAATATATGTAACATTCAATGATATTTAAAGCATCAGTGATAAACAATTCATTTCAGTAAATAAGTCCGAAATTCAGTTAGTCTGATTATACAAAGTAAAAGCATACTTTCCAGTATAATCCCAACAGTTGCTAACATGGCCACTCAGGGAAATGGAAAGAACCATTTTGGCAAAGGCAAGCAATCCACCAACAATAGCAACATGGGTTCAGGCCATAGAGGAGGAAGAGGTCAGTTTAGAGGTGGTAGAAAAAAGTGGTGGTCGAACTAATGGTCCAAAGTGTCAGATTTGCTATAGAAACAATCACACAGCTGAAAAATGTTTCTATAGACAAGATCTAAACTACACTCCACCATCTTACAACAATGGGAACAGAAACTTCACTCCAACAGCCAATGTTGCCAACTTTGATGCTTCTGAAAGCATGAGTGAGAATACTTGGTATCCTGATTCTGGAGCTAACAGTCATGTTACCTTCGACTTGAACAATCTGCACATGGGAAGTGAATACCAGGGATCGGAAAGAATGCACATGGGAAATGGCACAGGTTTGAACATTTTACATTATGGCAATTCTACATTAACTGATCCCCATGCTTATAAACCTCATTCTTTCCTCCTGAAAAACCTTCTTCATGTTCCTAATATCAAGAAAAATCTCATAAGTGTCTCACAATTTGCTTCTGATAATAATATCTATTTTGAATTTCATTCTGATTATTGTGTTGTGAAGGACAAGGCCACCAACAAGACTCTTCTTCAAGGAACACTTGAGCATGGCTTGTACAAGTTCAGTTTAACTTGTAATTCTGACAAGCCATCTCCATCTTCTACCTTCAACTTTCCCTCCTATCCAGCCTTGGTGAATTCTGCAGAGAGCAAGAAACACACACCTCTTAGTATTTGGCACCATAGATTAGGACATGCTTCTTTGACTATCACAAAGAAAGCTCTAGATTCTAGTCAAATCCCTTATGTAAATGACATTACTGCAAGTGTTTGCTCCTCTTGTATGAAGGCCAAGAGCCACAAACTTTCTTTTTCTGAATCTACTTCTGTTTATCTTACTCCACTTGAGCTCATTCATTCTGATCTTTGGGGTCCCTCACCCATTAAATCTTCTAATGGTTATCTATACTATGTCAGCTTCATAGATGCAGCAACAAAATACACTTGGTTATATCTTCTAAAACAGAAATCTGATGTGAAAGGAGCTTTTATTCACTTCAAAAACCTTGTTGAGAATCAGTGTAACACCAAAATTAAAGCTTTTCAAAGTGATGGAGGCACAGAGTTCAACCCCTAACTCCAATCTTTTCTGAATCTGGTATTCATCACAAAATTTCCTGCCCATACACTCCTGAACAAAATGGCACTGCTGAGAGGAAACATAGGTATATAGTTGAACAATCCATTGCTCTATTATCTCATTCACATGTTCCACTCAGATTTTGGGATGATGCCTTCCTCACCAGTGTATTCATAATCAATAGAACACCATCTGCCTCTCTCAACTATAAATCTCCCATTGAACTCTGAACTGGAAAGAAGCCTGATTATCACTCCTTCAAGTCCTTTGGATGTCGATGTTATCCATATTTAAGGCCTTATAATAAGTGTTGGTCCCGGTGAAAACGAGTCTTACACGTGTATGGGGGGGAATACACGTGTTCAGTGAATTTTAAAACTTTTCTTGTCACTAAGGTCAGATGGGTCAGGTTGTCCTGATGATTTGGCCCTGAGAAGCACAGATCGCCTGAGTCAAAGTCTACCTGAGGCGTGATCCTGAGCTGCTTTCAGTAGCCTCAGATAATCCCAACTGAGCCTGAGGTTTCAGAGATCCTGAGCTTGCTTGAATAGCTACTCAGATGTGCGGAATGGTTTGCCCTAAGTTTATACTCGTTTTTAGCTTTGCTGAAAAACCTTCCTTTTAATGAAATAGTGATTAGGCTGTGATTCAGTTAGATGCAAATTCAGTGGATTGAGTCCAACTGAGTATCAGTGAAAATATGCTTTCAGTTAAAGATATGCAATGATAAGTTATCGCTGATGTAAAGCAAATAACACAAAGAAGTTATAGTGGTTCGGAGACTCAAGCTCCTCACGTCCACTCTCTCGACTCTCGGAGAAATTCCTTAATCACTTCCTTGAGTTTTTCGACTACCTCTCAGTTTACTTACTCAACTCGACCTTGAGTTTTCTGACTACCTCTGTAGTTTACTTACTCAACCCGACCTTGAGTTTTCTGACTACCTATGTAGTTTACTAGCTCAACACACACAAGTGTTCAGACTACCCCAAGTAGCTTACTAACTTCTTCTCTAGAGTGTTCTTACTACCTCAATGTAGTTTACTAACTCTTTACAACTCCAACTCACCAACAATCGCACTCAAACTACCTTAAAAGGGTTTGGGGTTTCTTGGTTGGTTTCCAATTAGGATGAGATATCCTTTACAATTAAGTACAATGCAAAGGCTAGGATATCTCTACTAAGCTTTGGATATATCTTATCAAAACTAGGCTTAGTGATGAGCTCTCTTCAATATAAAGCACTTGGGAAATTCTTGGGTTTTCGAGTGCTTCAACTTGCAATAATAAGTTTGAGCTCTTGAGTTGCTTACAAATTTCCTGTAACCTTCAATGTAGAGGGTCACAAGTATTTATAGGCAGTCACCAAGGTCACTCTTAAAAAACTATCCGTTGGAAGAGATAGCTTCATGAGTTTCCTCGTATGGTGTTTGATGAACGGCTATTTTTAGGGTTTGAAACTCCCTTGCATGTTTTAGGCAATATGCTTTACATGCAGCCAGTCATCACTTTTTTGATGCGGAACATAGTACTTCTTGACATGCTTGATTGACTGTCGCTTTTTAAGGTCGATAAAAATCAGATGTTGTCTTCCTCGATTGGCTCTTTGTCTTGATCAATGTAGACCGGACACATACTTTCTTTTGGTCAATATCTCTGAGTGATATAACCTTAAACAACACTTTGTTTTAGTTCTTTTTGTCTGCATGAGAATGTCTTGGGCAATATCTATGTTTCTGGGTAATCGCGTTTTTCTCAGTATTGTGTCCTTCAGATAGATATTTTCAGTGCCTCGGAACATTCAGGTTTATACTGAGCATTCAGTATATTACTGAGTCTTCAGTAAATACCGTGCCTTCAGTATCTTCTCTGTCTTCAGTATCTTCTGAGTCTTCTGAGTCTTCTGAGTCTTCAGGTTCTTCTGAGTCTTCAGGGTCTTCTGAGTCTTCTGAGTCTTCTGAGTCTTGAGCGTCTTCTGAGATATACTGTGTTCAGTTTCTCAGTGTCATACTGAGTCTTCAGTATCTCAGTTTCATCCAAGTTCCATTAGATTTGCGGACGAGCACAGGGTTTGCAAGCCATCTTGGGCATTTTACTTCTCGAATCAATTTATTATCGAGCAATTTCTTGATTTCACTATCCATAGCTGCATACTTCTCCGGACTGAATTTTCTGCGCTTCTGGATTATTGGAATTTGTGTTGGGTCAAGATTAAGAGAGTGACATGCATGTTTAGGATCAATGCCGACCATGTACTCATGTGACCAAGCGAACACATCCAAGTTTGCTCGAAGATACGCGATCATTTCTGTTCGGAATGGTTCCGGTAATTCCAAACCAATAAACACTTCTAGTTCTGGTCTGTTCGGGTCGATATTGACAGACTCCAATTGTTCAACAGGCATTGCTCGCCTCTTTTTTTGCTTCCACCGAGGATCTTAGATCGACCCCCGGTGTTCGTCAACTACCTCCATAGGATCAAAACCTATACGAGGTTCTAAGTCCTAGAGCTTCGTTTTGTGGATCAATGTTCATTAGATCCGGAACATGGATTATTATCTCGTCAACTACCTCCAATATTGAACATGGGTCTTTAGATCCGTGTTAAATCAACTACCTCCATAGGATCAAAACCTATACGAGGTTCTAAGTCCAAGAGGCTCGCTTTTGTGGATCAATGTTCATTAGATCCGAACATGGGTTATTATCTCGGGTTTTGTGTTCGCCCACTATTAATTAGATAGTGCAATATTAATTATGTAGTGGGATTAATTAATATTTATGGGCTTGAATAATATTGTGGCTCAATATTGATAATTCAAGATCCATTGGAAGGTCCAATCTTAATTCTCCTAGAGGCCCCCCAAGTAGCCCAACATAAAGTCCAATAACTAAAAAAAGGTTTAAAAAAAATAAAATAATATTTGTTGCTATTTTTTCCTCATTTTTTCGAAAATCATGAATAAAAGGGGAGAAAGATTTTCTTTGAATTTTGTTATGGAATGAAGATATGTATTCTTGAAATACAAGATTATCTCATTAAATTCAAGAAATCTCCCACTTGGTTATTTATGTGAATTTTTCGAAAATTTTGAAAGAATAAGGGAAAGAAAGTTTTTCTTGATTTTCTTGGAAAGATATTATGGAAGATATGTATTCTTGTAATACAGGTATATCTCATAAATTCAAGAAGATCCAAATCTTGGAATCTTTATCCTTATTATTTTCGAAAATAACCATAACAAGAGAAGGTGGGATTTTTATGGAATATTTTAATTATGGAGAAAAGAATATAGGAGATATATTCAAGATTTCTTGGAGATCAAGAAAAGATTTTTTTCCTCCCTATTCTATGACAAAAAATCGGCCACCACTCTCTATAAATAGGGGATGATCTCTTCATTCCCAAGTACAATTCCATGTGCTGGAAAAATTAGTAAATCCACAAAGGTGGTGCAACAATTTTTATTTTCCTTTTTTAATAATTGTTCATGAGCTTCCTTCCAATCGGATTGGATTAACAAGGATTTGGGAATACTTGGGAAGACTTTTCGGTGTGTTCTTATCGATGAGTCAATTGCCACTCCAAGAGGTTAGTTCACGTAAACCCGCATCAATTCCGCATGCGTAGGATTTATGTGAACTATTTATATGCATGATTTGTTGTTGAAATTATTATTTGAATTAATATAGGATTAATTCATGCTAGTAATAATTGGTAGAATTAAATTTGTGTTTAAATATTCATCCCGAATAGATCCGGGCAAATAATTCCCCAACATCAGCATGATGGGTTTTTCAAATTGATAAACATATCCTCGAAGGTCGATAGTTGGCAAGAGATTGGAAATTTGTCAAGTACAAATCTCCCAACTTTAAGTCTCCACTCCCTCTCTTCAGCTTCACCTTTCCTGAGTTCAGGGAGGTGTGATTCTTCCTCAGAGGTAGAGTGGGCCTCTGAAGGTATAGGAATTTTTTGCTCTGAGGGGTGAATGGTTGGGATTGGTATTTGGCTTACTTCAATAGGTTTTTGAGAACCTGTGAAGATTTCTCTAGTGATGCGATCATCTCCAATACTTGTCTTTGAGCACTTCAAGAAAACATCCTCTTCCCTCACATTCTCGGGGATTTTCTCGGCCACTTTCGAAATTGTGAAATAGCTTTCACAAGTGTATCAAGTGGAGATTTCTCCCCTTCAGCTACTTCCCTTAATTTCCTCAATCTCTTCTTCCTTTTCTGCTCACCCTGAGTCTTCTTCTTCTCACATGTTTCCCTTTTCACTCTCAGGAGTTCAAGTGTCTTTCTCCTCTTCTCGTGCTCCTCTACCTTCTCGGTGACTTTCTTGCCTTTTGAGCGGGTGATATCGGCAAATATGAATCCTATCCCGATCCGATTCAAATTTTCCACCTCAACTTTGCTCTATTTCTGTCGGGGCTCTTCCGGACAAAACCGCTCCTCAGGGCTCATCCCGAAAGCGATGAGAGCTCGTACTTTGAGAAGTTGCATGTCTTCTCTTCTGTGACTTGGGCCTTAGAAACATGATTCTGTTTCGATTGAAATTAGTACCACTTAAGAAAAACATGTTCTTTCTTGGTAGCTTTTCCAGAAGATAGCTTATCTTCGTGCCAAACAACACTTTCCCAGCCTTAGTGAACGTCCCCTTGTCATACTTAATCTTCTGATTTTGATTAAGTATACAACTCACCAAGAACTTCAACCAGTTGAAATCTCTTGTCTGTGAATCCTCAATAGCAGCCATTAACCTCAACTTATTCCGGCTAACCTGCTCTAAACTCCCAGAAGTGCTCATCAAACACTTCGCTACAATATCGATGAGATCTCAATATACCGGTTTTAGACATTTTTTGTTCAAGGCTCCCTTCAACTCGACCTTTGAAAAATAAAATCTATCTAAAATCTCCTGCTCTCTCCCAACCATGTAACCCGCAGGATCATCTCCTCTATCATTTAATTCGAAAACATCATTAATGTTGGTTAAAGATAACCGAACCTCTTTGTTGGTAACCACCTCTGCTTTTGACTTTGCAAACGTGCCAAAACTGACTTGCGAGACCAAGGCTCCGTTGGTGTCCTCTCGCAGATTGATAACAAACTGCAATACTTCATGTGACAACTCTAGCTTTGGTTTGTTGCCGACCAATGTCCCCAAGTGTGCAAGTCGAAGCATATGCAGAGCTTCTTCTTCTACCGGCGTTCACTTGTTGTCGTCCATTTCCACTACATGCTCGAAGTAAGGTTTCTCAATTTCTGCGAGATTCCTTATCATGCTGTGGCTTGGAAACTCCATTGAAGATATTCTGGTTTTGAGTATACGGAGGGTTTGGAAAGTTTGATCGTTCTTGTAGAGAAATGCAGAGTGTAAAATGATAAGTGTTTGGAGACGAAGGGGTATATATATGTTCTGTAGGGAGAGATCAATGGTTGAGATTAAATGTGAATAAACGGCTAAGATTTAATCTGGGGTTTGATATAATCTCAAGATTTATTTGCTATTTATAGCAAATAAGCAGTAAAGCATTTTAGTGCAGCAATATAGGGTAACAAAATGATGTTTCACTCTAATCGAGGTAAACCGCGGTTTACGCCAAAACTTTTAGCCAATAATAATTTATCAAACATTCCCGCTAAAAAGTTCAGATCTTTTGTATTTATTTCAAATGATTACTGACTGAAATAAATGCTTTGTGAGTAAATGCATGTATCAAATGCACTTCAGGATTAATTGAATGCTTAATCCTTACTGAATTTTGACCTTGACAAAAATCGTTCTGATTCTCAATTTCCATCCTGAGTGATTTTCGTCCTGAGTTTTTCTTACTAAAAAACTTCATGCATATCTGAAGAACTTCTCTCTTCAGGATAAATTATTCACCTGGATCCAACATACCTAATTCAACTGATTCCTGAAATCTTGACTCAGCCAAAGGCTTAGTAAGAATATCAGCTCTCTATTTATCAGTATGAATTTTCTCCATCCTGATGTCTTTCTTCTCTACATGGTATCTGATAAAGTGGTGTCTGATATCCACATGCTTACATCTGGTGTGTGTAGAACAGGATTTTGTGATATTGCAATTGCACTGTTGTTGTCACAGAATATAGGAACTTACCTATTGATTTTTCAACGAGTTTTTTGCACTTTTGGTCCCACCAACCACGCCATGTTTTCAATTTGATACCACCTCTGTCAATGTAGTCTTGTAAGATTATTTTCGTCAATTTTAGTCCCACTGTTTAACTAAACTTGCAAATGTCGTCCCAAAAATTGACGGCCTCTAACGGGCAGCCGTCAAGTGTAAAACGGAGGTTGTTTAGTATATAATTAAAATGTATTAAACTTTAATTTGTCTTAAAAAATTAATTAAAAACTAAAACCAAAACTAACCTAAAACTAAACATAAAACAAACTAACACACACACACAACACACATAGTAAAACCTGTTCGTCGTTTTTGAGAGAAAAAAGAGGAAAAATCACCAAAAAACCCTAAAATACTAAAATCCCCCAAAAATCGATCGAGTTGGTCACAATCCAGTGCACCCTCAATGCTGTGAAGGAAGAATCTTGTTAAATATGGAGTTGTGGACTATGGTAAGTATCTATATTTTTTATTCGTATTCAATTTTTTGGGATTTTGTGTTGTTGGGTGTTCGGTGTTCAGTGCTTGGTGTTGTTGGGTGTTCGGTGTTCAGTGCTCGGTGTTCAATGGGTATTCGGTGTGTGTTGGGTGTTTGATTTTGGTTTCGCTCGACGCTGACCACACACATTGGTCGAGCGGTTTCGCTCGACCTCACTTGGTCGAGCGCTTCTTGTTGCCTGTATTTCCGCGCGCTCGAGCCGCTAGCGCTCGACCACTCTTTGCTAGCACCTCTCTTCACTCCAACTAATACTTTTCAGTATTTCCTTCATATTGTTACTGATTTGGATTATTCTTATTATTTCAGCTCAAAAGCCATTCTTATTAGGCTTTTACACCCTCAAAGTGTACCATGGTGGAAAGACAAAAGATGAAGAACCATTTGAGTACATTGGAGGCACTGTGAGTGTGTTTGACTTTGTGGAGAAATTTAAATGCACTATTGATTATCTAGATAAACTGTGTCAACAGTTAGGATATCTAGGTAAGAAGGTTTATTATGGGAGGTGGAAGGATGATAGAGTTCATTTAGTTGTGAGTCAAGCTGATATATATAAGTGTTTTAATGCCAATGTGAAGAAAGAAGTAACATTGTGGTTGGAGACAGATAAACCACAAGAGATCACAACTGTAAATGAAGATGAGGTATGGGGGGAGGTAGAGTTTTACACTGAGGAGGAGGTACTAAAATTGAAAATTGTGGATGTAAAAATACATAAACCACCAGGAATGTTATTAGCTATTGAGAAGGATGTTAGGCAGTTTACTGAAATTCAAGTGGAGGTGATGAAGGATGGTGAACTATTTACTAAAGTTATGGGTGAAAATAATGTTGAGGATGTAGATAAATTGTTTGAGAAGAATGATGTGTGTCAAACTGATGTTGAAGAGGAGAATGAGTATGAGGAGGGAGCAAATATGTTTGAAACTGAGGATGAAGAGGACAATCACACTGAGGGAGCGAAGTTGATTGAGAATGATGAATTTTGGGAGATGAATGCATGGAAGCCTCAACCTGAAGAACCTAAAGTGTCTCCAAATGAAGATGTGATAGTCACTGAAGTAGCTCCAAATGAAAATGATGAATCTGAAATTGGTCTAAATCAAGATCAATTCATGGAAGATGATGATGATTTTTGGATGCCTCAAGAGGAAGAGCCTGAAGATGACTTAGTTCTTCAGAACCTAAAGAGGAAGAGGCAGGGCAAGGAAGTAGTTGTTACTGAAGAGGACATAGTCTCTGATAGTGGTACTGATTCTGATTTCAGTGGTTCAGAATCAAGTGGAGAAAGACTACTAGATGATATTATATTTGATGAAAACATAGATGGTGAAGTTGAGTGGGCAGGTTTGAAGTTAGGTCAGAATGAAGATGTTGAACAATCTGAACATGGCAGCATAGAAGAAGAAGAGTTGATAGATGATGAAGAGTTGGATAGTGTGGATGAAGATGAAGAGGGGGTAATACAGACTGTGGATAAGTCCTTTGTTTTCAAGCCATCTGAAGTCAGTAATCCTACCTTCTTTCTTGAACAGATCTTTACTACTAAGAATTTGTTTAAAGAAGCTGTGAATTCCCATGGTGTGAGGACTGGAAGATCCCTATTCTTTCAGAAGAATGATGGTAGGAGAATATATGCAAGATGTAAAGCTGAGGGTTGTGATTGGGGAATCAATGCACTTAAGGTGAAGGATGAAGAACACTACCAGATCAGACACTACAACCCAGAGCATACTTGTGCAAGGTCCTATCATGTGAAGAATGTCAGCTCATCCTGGTTGGCAAAGACTTTTGAAAATGAGTGGAGGTGTGATCCAGGCAAGATGGCCAGACCTTTTAAGAAGAAGGCAATGTTGAAGTTGGGAGTTTACATCTCAGATACCCAGGCCTACAGAGCAAAGAACAAGGCATTGAGAAGTATTGAAGGGGATAATGCAGAGAAATATTCAAAATTGTGGGACTATGCTCATCACCTGCTTGAAACCAACCCTGGATCAACAATCATTCTAAGGACTGAAGGGAACAGTGATGGGGCTGCACTCTTTAACAAATTTTATATTTGTTTGAATGCTTGTAAGAGGGGTTTCAGATCTGGATTAAGGCCATGGATAGGAGTTGATGGTTGTCACTTGAAAGAGAGTTTAGGTGGAGTACTTCTCACTGCAGTTGGCATGGACCCTAACAATGATCCATATATTCTATCATATGCAGTGATTGGTAGTGAGACTAGAGAGAATTGGGAGTGGTTCTTGGAACTGTTGAAGGAGGATTTCATAGGTGATCAGGAGGGTAAGTTCATTTTCATGTCAGACAAGCAAAAAGGTTTGATCCCTGCATTTGAGAGGGTGCTGCCCAGTGTTGAGAATAGATTTTGTGTAAGGCATTTGCATGGGAACATGAAGAGGGCTGGATACAGAGGTGATGAGTTTAGAAAACTCCTCTGGGGAGCAGCTAAATCTTTGACCACAACATTTTTTCATAGAGCAATGAGAAGGATACGGGAGAAAGATATAAAATGCCTAGAGAGGTTTGTTGATAAGCCCCCTGCACAGTGGTCAAGATCACACTTCTCTCCAGAATCTAAGTGTGACACACTAGTGAACAACATGTGTGAGGTGTACAATGCATGCATTCTGGAAGCAAGAGACAAGTCAATTCTCACAATGTTGGAGTGGATCAGGGAGTACATAATGACAAGAATTCAAGTCAAGAAACACATATGTGAGATCAAATGGGAAGGGAGAAAGGTATGTGGCAAGATCCAAAAAGTGATAGCACAGAGGAGGGAGGAATAAAGAGTTTGCCAGGCAGTAAAATCATCTGAACACAACTATGAAGTATCAGGATTTGATGGTACAAGGTATGCTGTTGACTTGAAGGGACATATTTGTGACTGTAGGGAATGCGATGTCAGTGGAATCTCATGCAAGCATGCTATCAGTGCAATCTGTTCTCAAGGGGAAGATGTAGAGGATTATGTACACAAGTGTTACTCTGTTGAGGTGTACAGTGAGGTGTATTCTCACTCTGTTCCTCCCATGAATGGTGAGGAGTTATGGAAGATAACTTACCACCTAACTTTGCAAATAGGAAAGCTTGGTAGGCCTAAGAGAAAGAGGAAGGAAGGAGCTGGTGAAGTAGAAGTGAACAATCAAGGAGATGGTGGTCAAACTATGCATAAAGCAAATTTTACAAAGTCAAATGTTCATTTTGTCATGAAACTGGTCATAACAAGAAGGGTTGTAAAACGAGGAAGATTGCTGAGGCTATGATAGCCGAGGAAGAGAATAATGAAGCTGGTCAACATGAAGAAATGACTCAAGGAGATGACATTCCACCAATGACTCAAGGAGTTGATGAACCTATTGTTGTAAGTTCTCACTCATTAATTCTGTTTTATCTATATTTTTCTCTAAACTGATAAACTTGTACATGTACAGGAGGTTCCTCTTCCCAAAAGGGCCACCACAAGGAAAGGGAGGGCAAAATTAGCTATTGTCTCAAAGAAGAAGAAGAAGAATTCAAATCAATTGGAGATTCTTTAAGGAGTCAGTGAGAGGATGTATGATTATGTCAACTTTTTATATGTTTTTCATTGTATTTCTTTTTATGTTCATTACTAATCCATTGGGTATATAGGGGTCAGCTACATCATTTGCTCCCAACAGCTTTATTGGAGGAGGACCATCACAGAGGGTTGACAATGTAAGAGTGTTTTTCTTGTTTTTTAGGTATCATAGATTCATATGTTCATATAATAACATGTTCTTATTGTTCTTGTTTCAATTATAGGTTCAGAGTTCTGCTACTTTTACTCCCAATAGTTACATTGGAGGAGATGTGGAGGGTCCATCTGTGGGAGGTTCAACAGTGGCTGATGAGGATGGAATGAGTGTCACAACAATTGGGGGTAAGAAGTTTGTCACACAGACCAGTCGCACAAAAGCTGCCATGTCAAACAAAGGGAAAGGTAAAAAGAAGTAGATGAGGGTTGGGATAGGTTAGGATAGTTTTTTGTCTTTTAAGCCACTACAATCTCATTGTCTTTTATAATATACTGAAAAAACTCAACTTTTGTGCTTATAATGGTATCAGATTGTGGTGGCTTAAGATTGGTGGTATGTTTGGCTTATATTTTTTGCTCTTTGCTTGGTGATTTGCTATTAATGGGGTTCGAAAATTTTGGAGCAATTAGGGCTAGGTGCTTTTGGATTTGAATTTAGTGTTGAATGTGTTGTGCTTATTTTTTCATGAATGTGTTGTGTTGGATGTGTGAATATATGTGGATGTATATATAATAGAGGGGAAAATCTA